>CM075877.1:0-182500 GCA_038021265.1 Cyprinella venusta | reverse complement strand
AGAAGAGGGACAACAGAGAAATATTACACTTTATATCCACTAATTGAGAAGTGTGTGTGTGTGTGTGTGTGTGTGTGTGTGTGTGTCACAGAAGCTGCAGGACTTCCACAGTCTCCGCTGTCCAGGATTATCCGCCGACGACCAAACGCTCCACAGTGATGACCGGCCAATCAGCACAGAGGACTCCCTCATCAGCCAATCAGAGGCCAGCTGGGCGGGGTCGAAGGAGCTGTGGGCGGGGCTGTGTGGCCGGAAGGGGCGGGACTTATTCCCGCTGGGCGGAGAACTGGACATCGAGCAGATCGAGAGGAACTGAGGATTCTGGGGGATTATTATGGGATGGGCCTTCGGTAAGTGCAGGAGCACACGCTATCGACTCAGGGTGGAGGACGTCACGACGGATTCCGACAACACACACACACACACACACACACTCGCGTGAAAGGGCTTCAGATGTGTAACAGTAGTGATATATCAGGTCATGTGATCCGCACTGGTGAATAAAGCTATAGATCGACTCTCTAATAAACGGCTGGATGGGTTTATAAGAGCGCCTCCGTGTGGCTGATTCTCCTGCACATACACAAGTGTGTGTGTGTGAGTGTGTGTGGGGCAATATTTCCTCATATTTATGCAAATACCATAGTGTGAATAAATCACATTACTGTAATGCTAATCTGCTTTCTGCATTTTATTCATGCTGTCTCTCACACACACACACACACACACACACACACACACACACACACACAGTATTTTCGGAATATGCACCAGAATAGACAGTCTAATCCCCTCACGTCACTCACGTCTGCACAAATGCAGCAATTTCCTGTTCAGCTGAGAGCACTTCCTGTGAGAGGCTTGTGTGTCTCCCTGAGGTCCTGTAGACGAGACCCTTTCCACAGTGAGCTCTGATCTCGACAGGAAACTGATCAAACACACACACAGGAAGTTCATTCATCGCTGTGTTGCTTCACTCAAGGTCTCGGGCTTTTGTTGACGTTACTCTCAGGAGACCAGACGCTGTTGCCATGGAGAACGCCCATCTGATTATTCCTCACTTCCTGTCCAGCAGGAAGTACGTCATCATGTTTTCATCATTCCCAGACCTCATTCCACGGCTTTATCTCTGTTGTTGTGAGGTACAGAGTGTGTGTGTGAGTGTGTGTGTGTGTGTGTGTGTGTGTGTGACCTCTGACCCAGTTAGACACAGATCTGCTCTCTGTTCTCCAGTTTCTTTCAGCACAGATTTCCAGTTATTGTTCTGAATGGAGAACACACACACACACACACACACACACTTCAGCAGTGACGGCACACACACACGTGTCATTTTATCAGCCATTAAAAAATGAGAAAAGAAAACGCATAATTGTCTTAGAAACAATTCATTTAATTTTTTTTATAATTTCAATGAGATAATGAAGAACAAGAGCCGTGAGTGGACGCTCAGTGTGAGTCTACACCGCGACCCCTGGAGCGCTCAGTGATGATGTTAGAGCACGGTCAGTGATGATGTCAGAGCACGGTCAGGGATGATGTCAGGATGGCGTGCGCGGCGGCGGCGAGGTCATCCATGTACGCGTCGGCTCTCACACTCGCGTGCTGCTCATCACTCGGCCTGCAGGAACAGGTCAAAGGTCAAGCACTAAACCATGTGATCTACAGAAGCATCAGTCTAAACATTCACAGTACGGTCACTGCAGGAGTGGAGCGACGAGATCAGAGGTGAGCGCATGAGAGAGAGAGAGTGTGTGTGTGTGTGTGTGTGTGTGAGCAGCAGGGGGCGCTGCAGGATCATGAGTGATTCCACAGAAGCTTCTTAAATTGATTCAGTTTATAAATACAAGATGAACAAAAAATAACTAAATATTATAAACACACACACACACACACACACACCTGTATTTGCCGGTTCTGACTTGAATGCCCTTCATCCCGCAGCTCTGAGCTCCTCCAACGTCATTGACCAGATCATCACCGATCATCACCACCTGACACACACACACACACACACACACACACACACAGGGTGAAACAGGCTGAAGAGACACAGAACACACACAGTCACCTCGACACACCTCGTGCGGCTGCAGACTCATGTCCTTCAGGACCGTCCCGAAGAAATCAGCCGACGGCTTTCCCACCACCTCGGCCTGGACGTCCCCGGCGTACTGAACACACACACACACACACACTAATTAATAACACGAAATTAATCAAGCTACAAAACTAGGATCTGTGATGTCACATGAACATTTGCATATGGTGGCCTCCAGAGCTGTAGGCACCATAGACCACTCCCACTGGCACCATAGGCCACACCCACTGGCACCATAGGCCACACCCACTGACATTAGCCAATCATAACAGTGGGCGATTACAGACGAGGCTTAAAGGAGCTGCGCATTAAAACTGTTTGTGTCAGACTGAGGATTTGAAATAATCATTTTTGCACATGTATGTGTATGTGGGTTTTTTTGTGCAAAAACATTATATTATACATTATAATTATATTATAATATATATTATAACGTCAAGGAACACATCATGAAACTCCCCTTTAAACAAGAAACCATCAGAGCAAACCCACACGTGACCTTTGACCTCCTGTACTCACCTCCAGTGCCTTCATGTACACCCCCACGTCCAGCTTCAGCCCGTCCGTCTCCTTATAGTAGCGTCTGCAGCCAAACACACACACACACACACACACACTCATTACACACTCTGGAGACTCTATTCACTTTTTTGATGTCCTGTGTGTTTTATATGAAGTGATGTCAGTGGTTTAGACGGATAATAACCCTGGCTCAAACACTCCAGCACCCCACAGGACCTGACTGAGAGCAGCCTCACCCTCGGCCCAATGAGAACAGCAGGGGTTTCTCCTGGCCAATCAGAACACGGAAGGCCTCGTTCAGGTTCTGGTAGGAGAACTTATCCGCGGCGTCTCCGATCACAACACAGTTAGGAGAACTGGTGTCCACGCCCTCGAACTCTCCCATCAGACCTGAGAGATCACACACACACACACACACACGTTTATGATGATGGTGATGATGATGATGAGGGTGTGTGTGTGCAGTACCGTCGTGCACCAGCAGGTGTGGCCTCAGGCGTCTCTCTCTGATGATGCGTACGAGCGCCGGCGCGGGCGAGAACACGTGACTGACGCTGATGTCGAAGCCCATCACACGCAACTTCTGCACGAAGTGCTCACGCGTGTTCTGAGTCTCGTTAGTGCAGAAGCGCACGGTCAGACCCGAGTCCATCAGCCTGACACACACACACACACACACACACACACTTTTGTTTTATATTTGTATATTGTTTGGTTTTTATCTGATCAAATAGTGAGTAAAGAATGATCACATCTGGCATTCCTTCAGTTCAACACTGAAAATTGCATTGTGGGACAGACTAGCATAGCATACTAACCATTAGCGGTGCAAGGATCGCAGGTGATCATGACCTTGTGACCCGGATCAGGCCTAACCCTCACCCTCACGGTTCGGCACACATGCGATTCACCGATTAACACTACATTTATTGGGTCTTAAAGTGACAGTAGCCTAATATTCTGGCTGTCGTCTGTGTCGTTAATCTTCATAAAACTACAACTGTTCACTTGTTTTGAATAATGTCTGAACTTTATCAGTTATGCGCGTGGTGTTCGCTGTGCTGTCAAAGAACTTCAAGTGAGCTTTAAGTAATAAATGAAAATCAAAGTTACAATTTTGTGTTCGTTCCGCCATTATATACCATAAATCAAACCATATTACATTTTTCATAAAGATATGGCAGGTATAATAAGAATAGAATGGTAGTATGCTGTATATGTAGTATGCATTGGGAAAGTTTGCATACTACGGTGTGCACATTAACAGACAGACAGATATAAATAGATATACCGCTTCACTGCTTCTACAGATCCGGGTATTGCTTGTCCTCCTCCTTCTCCACTATCATACAGAACTCCACACATGTCTAATATCACTCCTTTCACACTCTTCAACCACTCCATTCCGCTAGCGGCTGCCATGCTCCTGACGCTCCTGCGCATGCGCGGCGCACGGCCTTCTGGGAAGTGAAGTTCTTCTTTCTCACGTTACGATCATGGTTACGATGCTGCTAACCAGAGAATGAATGCCAAGAAAAATAACCGTTGTTAATTAAATCTATTCTTTGTATGAAGGCTTGTATTGTATTTTCGTTTGTTTTGTAAACAAACAATAATATGTTTATTGATTTAATTATTTAATTTTGCCCGAACTAAATATTTTGGACAATATTTATGTATTTTGATTGTAAACTATAGCAGGTGAAATAAATTACTAATATATATTACCATGGTACAGATTTAGATATCTCGAGGCAACCTTGCGTCAGTGTTGCGTCACACTCTATACTGTCCTGAGCCTCGTCATCACGCGCTCGGTCACTCGAACTCCATCACTTACAGGCGCAATAAAACCATTAAAGCGCGTGATTAAATGTATTTTAAAGAAATGTTCCACATTTCTGCAGAAAACCGTTCAACGTTGAGCAGCGCTAAAGTGAGTTGCGTCATGACGCAGGGAGTGACGTATGTGCGTTCATTTGAATAATCCGAGTAGTGTCAGCGCGAGACACGCAGCAGAGCAGACTCAACCCGCACGGACCCGCAGCAGGTAACACACCCACACACACACACACCCACACACACACACTCATAAACACACACTAGAGCGCGTTACGTGATGAGAGAAACACCATACGGGTGTTAAATCAGATTACAGCGCGAGACGTGAGGGCTGATGAAGCCCAGGATGTTATGAGTTCACATCAGCTTCAGTGATGAACATGAGGGTGAGGAAGTGCTTTCCCTCTCGCTGTGTGTGTGTGTTATTTTATGAAGTTACTTTATTGAACTTCTTTGGACTGCTGTGTAACTATATTAGTTATTATTATATATTTATTATCTGTGTGTGTGTGCGAGTCTTTATTTAACCCTGGCAGGGCTCGTGGTGGGTGTTTTGAGGGCAGTGAGTGTTCAGCCAATCAATTGACGTGCGCGAGATCACGTGATCATACGCCTGCACTACCACTGACACTTGTTGGAAAGTTTTCTGCGAATCGGTTTAATAATTGACGAGTGTCTGAGCAGGAGGAGACTCATTTGACATCACAAAAGAAAGATTTATCGGCACAACAAAAAATAAATTCAAATTTTGTTTTGCCAAAGCATTAAACAACATTTAATAAAGCCGGTTCAGAAAATAAAACAACTAAATAAAAAGGACGATATTATATATATTCATGGATAGAGATAGCAAAATAATACATAAACAAAAAGATATATAAAACAGAAATCATGTAACAACTGAACTTCGAAAGGGAACATTATGTACTTATGTGTAAGTCTGATGGGGTGTGTGTGGGTGTGATGTTTGTCTCTTTCTGGTTCTTTCTATTATCTATCAGAACATTGATGTCTAGACATGATCATGTGATTGAAAAGTGAACGTTAACGTCCGAGCCGCTGACACACACGCCCTGACGAGAGCCTGATTGTTGGATTCTGTCTGTTCATCAGTTTCTTTCACACACCTCTCATCCTCTCCTGACGCTCATGTGACTGCTGTCAAAAACAGGGATGAAGGTGTTTTCATCCAATAGTGTTGATGGATAAACTGATTCAACATTACGATAAACAGACACTAACACGTCCAGTTCTGCAGCGAGAGTTAAAGTCCCCATGAATCAACATCTGGAGCTCTTATCTGTGTTTATTCTAAATGATTTATGGGTGCACATCATCATTATTGTGTTCAGGGTTCCTACAGGGTCTTAAAAAGCCTTAAAAGCATTAAATTTATGAATTTGAAAATAATACCTTAAAAAGTCTTGAATTTTGATATCTGGGTCTTAAATTGTGCTGTATGTCAGTGTTAATTTCATTGATGAAAATAATGATGAAAACTTTTCTTCAACGACATTTTTTTCACTGACGAAAACGAGACGCTAGTTTTGAATGACAAAAACTATGACAAATCTATTGACATTTTCGTCAACGGAAAAAGAAAACTAGATAAAAAATGTTAGATAGTGTGGATCTGGGAAGCGATCCAGTCCGAACTGATGTCCTGTGTGTGTTTAGCTAATGTTAAAACACAACTTAACATTGTTCGGCAAGCTTTCGTGTGGCCTACTGAAATGTTTTTATTTTACCTGCTTGACTTATCATCTTTTACCCATTCCACATTTGAACAATAAATCAACACAAGTCGAAGGATTCTGTTTTTCTTTGCTGGTAGGGACGGGAAATAGGTATTCATTTTTATATAAATGGTCTTAAAAAGACTTGAATTGAACTGAAGAAACCTGTAGGAACCCTGTGTGTTAATAATGTTGAATCAGTTCCTCTTGAGCGTCTCTTCTCTGACGATGTGGGCGGGGCTTTGACCTGTCACTCACAGCAGATCAGCTGGATTTCTAGGTTTATATTGTGTTAATGTGAACTAAACTGTATGTTTGTCTCAGATCAAGCCGCCATGAACCGCATGCAGAGTCTGATGAGAGGCGTGGGCAGGGTGACGCCCGCTCTGACCCGTGCAGTGCATTCTGGGACGCGTGTGTCGTCCTCCGCGGCCTCTAGAGTGAAACACAAGGAGCGTAAGCTGACGCCGGAGGAGCTGTTTGCTCGCGAGGATCGTTACGGCGCTCACAACTACCACCCGCTGCCCGTGGCCCTGGAGCGCGGAGAGGGTACGGTCATGAGTTCCTTTATAAGGGTTTATAAGTGACGGAAGTGCAGCCCTGAGCTGACGTGTGTTTCAGGGGTTCACCTGTGGGACGTGGAGGGCCGCCGGTACTTCGACTTCCTGAGCGCGTACAGCGCTGTGAACCAGGGTCACTGTCACCCCAAGATCATCTCGGCGCTGACGGCACAGGCGTCCAGACTCACGCTCACGTCCAGAGCCTTCTACAACGACCAGCTGGGCGCCTACGAGCAGTACATCACCCGCCTGTTCGGGTACGACAAGGTGCTGCCCATGAACACAGGTGCGCTCGCCCCACACACACACACACACACACACTAGCTGTGCTGACCCCTGATCAGTGTGTGACACTCTGTGTGTGTGTTGCAGGTGTGGAGGGCGGAGAGACGGCCTGTAAACTGGCCCGTAAGTGGGCGTACACGGTCAAGGGCGTCCCGAAGAACGAGGCCAAGATCGTTTTCGCGAGTGAGTCGAGTCTCCTTCATTTACAGACACACAGATAACAGATTACAGGAACAGAGAGTGTGTGAACGAGATCTGAAACTGTGAGTTACTGATATCCTGAAGATTGAGTCGAGGAATGAGGAGTGTCTCCAACCTGCTGATTTATCCAAAAACTAACAGTTGTTACACAGTCAAACCTTAATTAATTGAGACTGCCTATTTACAGGAATGAACTGTAGTGTCCTGCACACTCTAGTAAACTAATTAAGATGTCCTCTGGTGTGTGAATGAATAGTGGGGAACTTCTGGGGCCGTACACTGGCGGCGATCTCCAGCTCCACCGACCCCAGCAGCTCCGAGGGCTTCGGCCCGTTCATGCCCGGGTTCCTGCTGGTGCCGTATAATGACATCACTGCACTGGAGGTACACACACACACACACACACACACACACACACACCAGGATCTGTTAGTTCTGCTGTTGAATTCCTCTGACTCAGCTCATGATTAACAACAACATGATTTAATTAAATAAATGCAGATTTCTGTGTAAGTAAAAGTTGGACAGTTATTAAAACTTTAAGATGCCCATAAATGGAAGTTTCACCGGTTAACTCTCTGGGGTTGTTCGGCCTAAACGGACCCGAATAATTTAAATATATATATTTTTTTTTAAATCACAGCTGCCTTGAATGGTCTGAAATTTGGTGACTTTGTTGGTATTTGGTATTTGAACACCCAAAAAAATTGGGGACAGGATGTGAATAGTGTAAGTGGTTGTAAAAAAAATAGTCACACTTGCATGGAAAATTAATGGGAAATCGGCAAAAATCTACAAATCAGCCACGATCTTGAAAAAAAGCACACAACAGTGAAGGGGTGAATCTATAAAACATCAAGAGTGCAAAACAGACACATCCACACACACACACACACACACACACACACACTTTTGTACACACACACACTTTTGTACACACACACCAAAAAAGTCAGATTATACATGTGTTTTGCATTTTTAAAATGCTCAGTTTGTCCACCAGATGGCATCCATCTCATTTCAAAAATTGCTTTTATGAGGCCTAGACTCAACTCTAATATGAAATACAGCTTTAAAGAAAAAAAAAAAAAAAAAAAAAAAAAAAAAAAAATATATATATATATATATATATATATATATATATATATATATATATATATATATATATATATAAAAATATATTTTTTTATTATGTTTAATGGGGGGAAATTTTGTCATAATTATTGCATTAATACTAATTATATATTTTTTTTATTTTTAAAATTTTCTCAAAACACCAAAAATTAAAAGGAAAGAAGAAAAAACGAGTAAAAAAAATCGTGATTTTTTTTTTTTTTTTTTTTTTTAAATATGAATCCCGACCCAAACACCCCAAGTGAACTCAGAAACGAACAATCCCAGAGGGTTAAAATAGTAGTAATACACTGTATATAATAATGATTGGAAGTATATTAATTAATTATAATATATTAATAATTATTATTATTTTTTTTTATGGTTATAATTATAAAAAAATGGCCAAATTGTGCAGCCATATAATCAAGCTCAGTACATCTGTGTGAAGTGTTATTTCTAGCCTGTGACTAACCAGCTCAACCGGTTCTTCCTGATCGTGTGTGTGTGTGTGTGTGTGTGTGGTACAGAAAGCGCTGCAGGATCCACATGTGGCTGCGTTCATGGTGGAGCCCATCCAGGGTGAGGCGGGTGTCGTCGTTCCTGATGCTGGATACCTCACTAAAGTCCGGGAGCTGTGCACTAAACATAATGCAAGTACACACACACACACACACACACACACACACACTGATCAGTGCCGTCAGACATTCATTCTGATTATGCCTAAGTCTCTAAACCATTGACTGTATAAAACACTGGCGTAGTGTGTGTGACGTCACCCGTAGTGTTTCTGAAGAGTGTTTTTGAAGCCTAAAGTGGGCGGAGCCGTCCGTCGCCATCATGGCCGCGTGTCACTCCCAAATAAATGAACATGTGCAGCGAGGCGGATTAGCTGAGGTGACGTGACAAACGGCTAGCATCAGCGGCAATCCACCTGTCACTCAAGTGGCCACTCCTTTAATTATGCACATATTTAAGGCGTAATATAATTTAAACGGATGAGTTACAAAAATTCTCCGTCCTCACAGTCGTCATGGACAACATTAGCGATATAGAGCAAAACCACTTTTAACACCAGACTGTGAACGTGTGTTTTTCTGCTGTAAAGTTGAGCGTTTAACATGCGGGTCTATGGAAGTGAGTCTCTTCTGCAGCGCCTCTAGTGGCCAGAGCAGGAACTGCAGGCGGGAAGGTTGTGACTGTGTTGAGTGTGTGTTGTGACTGTGTTGAGTGTGTGTTGTGACTGTGTTGAGTGTGTGTTGTGACTCAGTTGAGTGTGTGTTGCAGGTTCTGTTCATGGCGGACGAGGTTCAGACGGGTCTGGCCCGCACCGGCCGCCGATTGGCTGTGGATCACGAGGACGTGAGACCGGATGTGGTGATTCTGGGTAAAGCTCTGTCAGGAGGAGTGTATCCCGTGAGTCTCACACACACACACACTCGTGTGTTGCTTTATAGGAAGCACTTGTTGATCTGTGTGTGTGTGTGTGTGTGTGTGCAGGTGTCTGCTGTCCTGTGTGATGATGAGGTGATGTTGACCATCAAACCCGGAGAACACGGATCCACGTACGGCGGGAACCCTCTGGCCTGCCGCGTCGCCATCGCTGCTCTGGAGGTGCGTGAGCGCGAGAGTGTGTGTGTGTGTGTGTGTGTGTGTGTGTGTGTGTGCGCCTCATCTGGTCTCTGGGCTCTGCAGGTTCTGGAGGAGGAGGGTCTGGCTGCTAACGCCGAGCGGATGGGTCAGATCCTGCGAGCCGAACTCAACAAACTCCCGCGAGAGATCGTGAGCGGCGTCCGTGGGAAAGGCCTCCTCAACGCCATCATCATCAAAGAGACCGAAGGTGAGTGTGTGTGTGTGTGTGTGTGTGTGTGTGTGTGTGTGTGATAATCTACTTCTAATCTCTTGATCTCTCAGACTATGATGCGTGGCGGGTGTGTCTGCGTCTCCGTGACAACGGCCTGCTAGCAAAGCCCACGCATGGTGACATCATCAGACTGGCTCCGCCCCTGGTTATAAACGAAGATGAGATCAAGGAGTGTGTGGACATCATCAGCAGGACCGTCATGTCGTTTTAAACCCTCTTCATCCTCCTCCTCCTCCTCATCTGGTTTTAGCGCTCTTGTTTTATCTGTTACAGTCGTTGGGGTCCGCCCCGACTCTCTCTCTCTCCACAGGGTTTTCAGTCTCAATGACCGACGCTGTGTTTTAGTCCTGCTGAAGGTGTGTGTGTGTGTGTGTGTGTGTGTGTGTGTGGCTTCGTTCCAAGTGTTTTACGAAGTCTGGCGTGTGGACGTGGCCGCTCTGAAGGAATGAGTTTCTCCCGTGATGAGAGAATCGTGCACTTTAACAGCAGACAATAATGTTTATCAGAACTGTGTGTGTGTGTGTTTGCTTCCTGTAGAACGTTTAATGAACGTCTAATCAAATGAAGTGAGAACTGATGATGTTTCATTTCTGCTCTGAATTAAATCTTCAGTCAGCCGAGAGTCCGTTTCTTCTTTCTAATTTAATGAGTCCATCATAATGTGTTTTATAAAAGTTTAGACAGACATCTGTTTTAGTTGATTGGTTGTTCAGTTTCCGAGTCCTCCATATGAAAACCTGTCAAATCCCTTAAACTTACAAAGGAAGTTCCCTTAAAGGGATCATCCTCCAGGAAGTGACATCATTTTGGAGGGCGAATCAGCAGCACAGACGTCAGTGAGTATTATCAGCTGATCCTATCACTACACTATCAACACTCCAAACATCTGAAGAGATAAATAAATAAAAACAAGTATAGATAAGCAATAAACGGGTCACGTGATGTTTGTGTTGGTCAGCAGACGGAGGGGAGGGGCTAAGTGAGCATATGTTTAGCAGCTGATTATTATTCATGAAGGATTGAATGGCAGCAATGATTTTGATTTATAATAGAAAACAGAAGGTATTGCAGGTTTATTCCTGAGATTGTGTTTTTAAGGCAATGTTTTGATTTTTTTTAGAGGAAAACTCTAAAAATCTAAATAAAGATAGGCTAAAAGATTTAATCATGTTTCGTTGAAAGCTAAATAAACAGACTGTTTGACGTTTTAAAGCGTCAGGAGAATCATGTATATCTACTGCTCTTGAGGTATTTTTGTACTAAATTAGTCCCTGTGTTTGTTTGTTGAATCAACTGACATTGAATTATTGTTCATAATTGTGCATGGGCCACTGTAGTGTGTGTGCAGTTCAGGGTAAGATGAGTATCATGTTTGATTTGACGGACATTTACTGACACAAAATGATATCTAAATATCTGTTTATTATGAGAAGTGTTGTGATTATTATTGAATGTTGTCAGTGCTGGATTCGCCCGTTTGTGAGGAGGATGCGTAAATGTAATGTTGGCTAAAGTTGTTATGATTGACAGGTGAGATGTGGCCCGCCTCCTCCCCCTCAGCGAGTGAAGGGAAAATGGAATCCTCGGATTGTGACGTGATTAATCGATACATCGAATATTTTCCTGTAAAAACAGTGTGTGTGTGTGTGTGTGTATGTGTGTGTGTGTGTGTTGTTTATCCTGGACTAGTTGTCGGTTTTCACGTTGTAAATATGTCCGTCATAAACTCATAAACACTGCTGTGCTGTGAGCAGAAGAGGGCGCCAGAGCTCGGCAAACACAACATAGTAACTTAAAAAACAAAATAAACAAATGGAAAAAATACAAACTAAAGAGAATCCAAACTAAAGTACAAATAAAATACAAACTAAAGAGTTTCAAATATGAACTAAACTGATGTTAGGATGGGCTGATTTTGTGTGTGTGTGTGTCTGAGAAACTGATGACAGGATGATGATTTCTGGATCAGGTCCGTCTGCAATGTCTTGATTCTCTGCCACAGAAGATCCGGATTCGCTGTCAGATCATGAACTCTTCCCGTGTGAGTCTCCCAGATCTCATCCGAGCGGCTCCTGGGCTTTTATGGAGAATCATAAACATGTTCTGGAGGTTTGTGGTGTTTGATGGCCGTAGCAGCTGAAGCTCGAGCGCTGAGGCCTCTGGGTAACCATGACTCAGTGTTTGATGATCTTGGCCTGACGGTAGACGGTCTGTTATTGCAGAGTGTGTGTGTTTGTGTCCGATCTGATTTACTGTGCGCTGTGATAGATCCTGGGAACCACAGAAAAACCTTCTTTTTAGATTTGATTTTTTTACAACCGTAAAATATCATTCTCAGATTGTTCTGGGAAGCAGTTTCTGTATTGATATCATTCCAGTGGATATTTGTGAGTGTTTCCGAGGCTTCGTGAGTTTATTTATTGTTGTGTCGCCATGGAAACAGATGTGAGAGACCAGCAGATGATCATCAGGCTTTCTGTTTATTCGCATATTAAACGGATCTTAAATCGACTGACCTGAAGTAATGATTAGTCTTAACGAAAACTATAAACTAACTTCTGCAATTATAAGAGAACTGGGTAAAAAGTCTGGTCTCTGTGTCTGCGCAGATCTGGAGCTTCGCCGGCCTCATTCTGAACATCTGCTTCGTGTTACTCTGAGTCTATAACTCACATCTAACAACATTCTTGCCATGTCCATCTCTGTCCTGCAGAAGCTTGATGATGGACTGCGGCAAAGTCCTTTCAGACAAGTCATGCCCATAAACTATAAGGTCATGCCACGCGCCGCCATCTTGGCAGCGCCTTCGGACAGCCAGGCTGCAATCTAAATGAATGGGCAGAGAGTCAGAACTGCACTTTCACTGGTCAGCGGGAAATAAAAACTGCATGTATATAAACAGCGGTAAAATATGATAAAAATCGCTGAAAAAGTTTGATGACTTTGCCCCAAAATAAGGTTTAAAACGCCGTTTTCCCACAGGTTATACTTTTACTGCGCATGCGCAAGGGTTCTCTCGCTCTGTCGCGCGCGCTACACAGTTTGAAACGCAGTATGTGCGCGCGCTCTTGCTCGAGATATTTAAACTAATTTGCGGGCATCAACGAGCCTCTCTATCAATCTGCAGGAGACACCCGGAACTTCTGTGAGACTTGGGATGGCTGATATTTACCTGATATTTACACAACGCACACATTCATTGCATATCTAATCTGCCGCCTTTTCAAACGGTAACGTATTTAAATGTTTCCCGGCTTGACCGTTAAAAGCAGATGATTGGCTGTCCAGCGGGAGGGGCGGGGCATTTGCATACAACCGCCATCTTTGGTGTTAATTTAACGGCTCTGGTTAAACCGTGGTCCTAACTACACGCGACGCGACGCCGCGACACACGATAAAAGGTATCTTTTCCATGTTAATCAGAGTTTTTGTCCTAACCAGACGCGACGGCGACACGGGAAGTTTCTAATTTAGAAACGGTTCCTATTTCTGCGACGTCGCGGCTGACAGAATGAAGAAATCACAGGTCGCTATGACACGAGCGATAACGGATAATTTACCTCAGATTTTGAAAGCATGTAATATAGCGTTCAAAATGAATTCTAGGCAAACATACGACTGTACTTCATAACAAAATTAATCAGTGAGTATATTTTGTTAATGTTTTGATTTTTAATAATATTATTTTCTTGATTTGATTATGTCCTTACCCATACTCAATGCGAGTGCGGGCCAACAGTGCGCTTTCACAGAGAGACTCTGCTCACACCATAGGCTCACACACTCTTCTGAATCGCGTCGCGTCTAGTGTGGACAGACACACTTGTTGTCACTGGAATTTTATCGCGTCGCGTGTAGTTAGGACACGGTGTTAGGTTTCCCCTATACATTTGTATTAAGGATTGAGGAAGTGACATGTCTCTATATAAATAGTCTCTGACTGCAGTGATGAGGAGCATCATAGTGCTTCAGAGGTCATGTCCTTGTGCCTTCAGAGGTCATGTTGCTGCATGCCATCAAAGGTCGTGTGTATTTACTCTGCTTCTCTGTGTTTCAGTGTGTGTGTTGTGTTCTTGTAGGGCAGAACGTGAGTTTGCAGGGGATTGTGGGAAACCCTCCCCGGAGGCTGACAGAAGCGTCTCCTGATCCGGACCGTCGATGGTGAGCGGCTCGTGACTCTGTCAGATGTGCTTCACACGCGGCTGAAGACTGCTGGTGTCGGACGCTCGTCAGAGTGAAGGGATGAAATCATACAGCGCTGATTAAAGCTCTACAACGGTCTGGCCTGGGTCTGCACGGAAAGATGTTTCCCCGAGGCGGATCAGGGTTTGGTCTGAAGAATGTGAGGGTTTCAGGAAGCGTCTCAGATTCATCCCATCAAAACACACGTGAGATCTCTGAAACTCACTGCACACTCTCCATATCCACAAACCGCCATCAGAAGCCTAATGTGAACAGATTATTGATTAATCATACTGTAAAGTGTCAGTTACATGATCTTTTTATAGTGGTTTGTTTTTGTGAGTTTCAGATGTGAGGAAGTGAAGCTCGTAATGAGACGATCATGAATCAGTGAGTCACGTCTGAACGGATCAGAGTCACTGAAGCTTCACAGCAGACGCTCATTATAGCTGGCCTTCATTCACTGTAGAGCTGCGGTGTGTGTGTGTGTGAGTGTGTGTGTGTGTGTGATGGGTGGGTTTAGGGGTCGGGTTAGTGTAAGGACACGAATATACAGTTTGTACAGTATAAGTGGGCTAGAGTTACACACACACACTCTCTCTCACACACACACACACACACACACGTGTTCAGTCTGTGATACTCAGACCTGCCCGGACCTGGATGTGATTAACACATTACTGACGCTGTGTGTGTGTGTGTGTGTGTGTGTGTGTGTGTGTGAGTGAGTGCGTTTGCGCCCATCAGTATGAGTTCATCTCAGTTCTCTCTCTTGTGTGGTTATGGGATGGTAATGAGGTCAGGGAAGCTCCGCCCAGTGGGAGGAGTCACAGTCACACATCAATCAGCTCTGGATCAGATGATCCGACTCTTTCCCTGCAGATCCTGCTTTTCCAACATTATGCTCCTGTTTTCACATGACATCAACAAAACACCAGGAAGCAGAGCCAAAACACCACAGTCTCTCTCTCACACACACAGCGGAAGTTTTCCCTGAACGAGGACGGAGTGAGTGAATGGGTCCGGGATCGGATCGGATCGGATGATGTGGTTTCGGACGCTCCTGCTGCTGGGACTCCTGCTGGACGTGTGTTCTGGATATTCCTCTGAGGATGAGGATTATTACATGCAGGAGCTTCTGAGTCGGGAACATTACCAGCGGATCCCGGAGAGCGGAGAGACTCCCGGACGGGGAATCGGGAAGGAGAGCAGATCCACATCAGGTAAAGGCAGAACATGTGCTAACCTGTGCGCTTGTGTTGCAGGAGCCGTCACACACTGATGGAGCCGTCTCCAGGGATCAGCTTTAACTGTGTCAAACACTCATGACTGGTGATCTTCCGTCGGGAACACGGCTCCGCATCGGATCATCAACAGCAGAGGATACGGAGTGTTTCTCCCTGGTTTAAAGCTCTCAGCTAGTCTGTTTATTTTGCTCTCCTGAAGACACACCGTTAGATTTAACTTTATAACTTGAATTTGAGATCATTTTCTCCCTGCTGACCTACACAGCAAACAAATCTACATTTTATTATAGTATTTTTGTCTTGTCCAAAGTCATCTTCATTTCTACAGCGCTTTATACAGTAACAGATCGTCTCAGAGAAGATTCAGGATTAAACAGGAAAATAACAGAATCAATGATGCAAACTGTTCAGTTCATCTATAAAGCAGCTGTGAGAGAACAGTGATGTCATCATCAGCTGGTGTCAGATCCATAATATTGCCAAATGCATCTTGATTTAAGAAGATTTGTACTGAAAAACAAGAAAAAGAAGTGCTTTATTTTTGCAGTGCATCTGAACACATTCATGGTAGGTCTATGGACAAACTGATTCACTTTCATACTCTTTATGCAAATCAGCACGCCATGATCGTTAATCCTCAAGTATGCAACAGAATATATTCAAGTATGGTTTCAGATGGACTGTCATTGAGGTGAAAATATAGACGATGCGAATAACAATTGATTGGTTTGATGAAGATGAATCTGTGATCAGTCATGAGTCTCTGATCCACTGAGATCGTGTTTGACTTTTGCTGTCGATTATTAAGAAAGAAAGACTTGCTGTCGATTATTAAGACAAGAAAGACTCGCTGACGATTATTATGAAAAGACTTGCTGTCAATTATTAAGACAGAAAAAAAGACTTGCTGACGATTATTAAGAAAGGAAAAGGACTCGCTGTCGATTATTAAAAAAGAAAGACTTGCTGTCGATTATTAAGACAGAAAAAAGACTCACTGTCGATTATTAAGACAAAAAAGACTCGCTGTCGATTATTAAAGACTCGCTGTCGATTATTAAGAAAGAAAGACTTGCTGTCGATTATTAAGACAGAAAAAAGACTCACTGTCGATTATTAAGAAAGACTCGCTGTCGATTATTAAGAAAGAAAAAGACTCAATTATTAAGAAAGAAAGACTCACTGTCGATTTTTAAGAAGGAAAGACTGGATTATCCCGTGGCACATCTGAACACTGGCAGCGTTTGAAGGATCTGAGTGTTTCCGTGTGTGTGTGTGTTTATCCTGACTCGACCTCACACACACACACACATGAAACACAGCTGCTTATCTGCTCAACACAAGTTTGTAGCGTTCCTCATTTAGCTGTTCTTCAGTTCTTCTGCTGTTTGTCGTTCACAGGGAAAGCTGCTCACAGTAAGACTGAGAAGAAGAAAGCGGTGAAAGCACCCGAGGGTGTCAGTGGCGGTTCGTTCGCTCCCGAGAGAGTCGGTGAGTCGATTCACTCAGTGACTCACTCGTTATTGAACCGCAAACGAACATGATGTGTGTGTGAGACTCTAATGAAGCTGCACATCTTCACAATATAACAGTCTCAATATATCATTAGAACAATAATTGAAGATCTAATTTTGAAAGAGAGATCCTGTCCTCAGTTATTACGGTTCTGGGGGATTGTAGTTGTTTTTCAGATATTTTTACCGCAGTAATAATAGAATAATCAACCCACTGACAGCTTTATTTGGGGTTATAAGTAATGTATAAGTCATTAGGTAAAGTGTTTTTACAGCAGCTCTAGAATAAAGTTATTGTCCAGCTAAAGTTAGTTTTGATTGATTCACTTCTGTTGATCATTAGTGATTAACTTAGGTGCTGCTAACACGACAGCGCTCTCCTGAAGACAGAGACTTCTTGATTTCTGCTCTTCTCTGACAGACTGTCCTCCGCTGGGTCTGGAGACGCTGAACATCGATGACTTCCAGCTCCACGCATCCAGCATGAGGCACTACGGTCTGGGGCCGCACAGGGGCCGACTGAACATCCAGGTGTGTGTGTGTGTGTGTGTGTGTGTGTGTGTGTGTGTGTGAAATGTTGCCAGTGTTTCTGCTCTTCGTCTGTTACTCAGAGCCGTTCAGCACAATCTTTGCCTCATCTGGATCCACTTTGCACAGAGTTTGCTCTTTGTTTTCCGCTGCTCTTGATGAAAACAGAACGACAAACGAAAGCAGGAATGATCCGCTGGAAACTGCAGAGCGACGGCCGTGTGAAACTGACCCAGTTTCTGCTGAAATGGGCTGTGAGTCACAGGAGCGTTACGCAGCTGCGCTCCAGTCCAGAACATCATCATGAAGGATCATTCGGACCCGCACGACCTCCACAAGTTCACACTGATACTGATGATGATGATGATACTCGGCTCTGTGTCTCACTGATCAAACTTCACAATTCAAGAAACGAATGGAGTGCAGAGATGATGAAAATGTGATGACTAATATTTACTACTACTAAATTCTGAAAAACAAAGTTTCTAATGATTGAACCAAAAACTTCCTCACGTAATAACCTAGAATACCGTCTTAACACTCGATGCCTGCTCTGTGTGTGTTTGTGCTCTTTGATAGTCTTTCTTTTGAAAAGTCACGTTTCTAGTATCTGTAAAACCACATTCTTCCATCTTAAAAATATATATAAATTACATCATATACTCTTAAATATACTGAGGCGTATTGCAATCACTTGAAGAAAAAAAATCTATTCTGTTTTTCTGAATTAACGAGTTAATTTTTCATGGAATTTTTTTTTGCTCTGTTTTAAAACAGAGCAAAAACTTTTTTTTCTCATGAAAAGTTAACTCGTTAATTCAGAAAAACAGAGTAGTTTTTTTTCCCATGAAAAATTAACTCGTTAATTCAGAAAAACACCAAAAAAAAAAATTCTCATGAAAAATTAACTTGTTAATTCAGAAAAACAGAGTAGATTGTTTTTCTTCAAGTGAATGTAATACGCCTCTGTATAAAGTCATCAAGGCTAGATTACTGTAATGCTCTACTGGGTGGTCGCCCTGCACACTTAATAAACAAACTCCAGCCGGTCCAAAACACAGATCTTACCAGAACCAGGAAGTATGACCATATTAGGCCGGTTCTGTCAACAGCTGTCTCACTGTGTGTGTGTGTGTGTGTGTGTGTGTGTGTGTAGGGTGGTCTGCTCGAGGATGACCTGTATGATGGAGGCTGGTGTGCTGGACGGACCGACCCGCTGCAGTGGTTAGAGGTCGACGCTCGCAGACTCATGAAGTTCACCGGGGTCATCACTCAGGGGCGGAGCTCACTCTGGTCGTGAGTACACACACACACACACACACACACAACTGATCCAGTGTACACACAATGCTCATGGGGTCTGATTGAAAGCCTCGATTGTCACATCTGTCAAATGCATATACATAAACGTCAGATTATAATGCAGTGATCTAGTTTTGTGATGTTGTTTGTGTCTCAGAGCACACACCTGTATCATAATATATATATATATCTTACTGTATAGAAATGACAAAGTCAAATTAAGGCTTCATGTGTCGTTCGTGCAGAGGATCATCAGTGTCTGATTATCGTGTTCTGCTGATTTATTGCTTGTTCTTCAGGCTTGACTCTCATGCGGCTCATGAGTCGTGTTCCTCTCTCCAGATGTGATGCAGTGTGTGTGTGTGTGTGTGTGTGTGTGTGTTGCAGGAGTGATTGGGTGAGCTCATATAAAGTTCTGCTCAGTAACGACTCTCACAGCTGGGTGACACTGAAGAACGGCTCCAGAGATCTGGTGAGACACCCAACACACCCTTCACACACACACACACACACACACACACACACAGCTGGAACTGTAACCCAGTGTTTCTGCGCCTCAGTAGATTTTCCCGGGGAATCGAGAGAAGGAGATCCCGGTCCTCAACACCTTCCCCAAACCTGCGGTCGCTCGCTACATCCGGATCAACCCGCGCTCCTGGTTCCCCGGCGGCGGCATCTGCATGCGTGTGGAGATCCTGGGCTGCCCCATGCCAGGTGACACACACACACACACACACACACACTGTTATGGTTTAGATTCTCTCTCACACACTCTTCTTTCAGATCCAAACAATTATTACCGGAGGAGAAATGAGGTGACGACGACGGACGAGCTGGACTTCAGACACCACAGCTATAAAGAGATGAGACAGGTGTGAGGATCAGCGGGTCACATGATTCGGTCATGTGATAAAACACTCAACACAAGTGTGTGTGTGTGTGTTTAGCTGATGAAGGTGGTGAACGAGAAGTGTCCGAACATCACGCGCATCTACAACATCGGCCGGAGCTTCAGCGGACAGAAGCTGTACGCCATCGAGATCTCGGACCGGCCCGGCGAGCACGAGCTGGGTGAGGCGCAGGACACACAGGTGACGCAGGTGTGTGTGTGACGGGGATCACAGTGTGTGTGTGTGTGTTGGCAGGCGAGCCCGAGTTCCGCTACACGGCCGGTTCCCACGGTAACGAGGTCCTGGGCCGCGAGCTGCTGCTGCTGCTCATGCAGTTCCTGTGTCAGGAGTATCTGAGCGGAAACACACGCGTACGCCACCTAGTGGAGGAGACGCGCATACACCTGCTGCCCTCCGTCAACCCCGACGGCTACGAGAAGGCCTTCGCCGCGGTAACACACACAGCTGATGCGGGAATATTAATACACACTCACATCATGAACTTCTGCTCAACGCGAAAGTACAGTAAAACAGTAATATTGTGGAATATTAGATCAATTATACAGAGGTGTATTGAAGAAAAAAAATCTACTCTGTTTTTCTGAATTAACGAGTTAATTTTTCATGAGAAAAAGTTTTTGCTCTGTTTTTTTGAATTAACTCGTTAATTCAGAAAAACAGAGCAAAAAAAATTCCATGAAAAATTAACTCGTTAATTCGAAAAAACAGAGCAAAAACTTTTTTTCTCATGAAAAATTAACTCATTAATTCAGAAAAACGAAGAAAAAAAAAATTACATGAAAAATTAACTTTTTAATTCAGAAAAACAGAGCAAAAAAAAAAAATTCATGAAAAATTAACTCGTTAATTAAAAAAAAAAGAGCAAAAACTTTTTTCCCTTAAAAAATTAACTCATTAATTCAGAAAAACAGAGCAAAAAAGAAATTCCATGAAAAATTAACTCGTTAATTAAAAAAAAAAACAGAGCAAAAACTTTTTTGCTCATGAAAAATTAAGTCATTAATTCAGAAAAACAGAGCAAAAAAATTTCCATGAAAAATTAACTCGTTAATTCAAAAAAACAGAGCAAAAACTTTTTTCTCATGAAAAATTAACTCATTAATTCAAAAAAACAGAGCAAAAAAAATTCCATAAAAAATTAACTCGTTAATTTAAAAAAAAAGAGCAGACTTTTTTTCTCATGAAAAATTAACTCATTAATTCAGAAAAACAGAGCAAAACAAAATTCCATGAAAAATTAACTTTTTAATTCAGAAAAACAGAGCAAAAAAAATTTTCATGAAAAATTAACTCATTAATTCAAAAAAACAGAGCAAAAACTTTTTTTCTCATGAAAAATTAACTCAGTAATTTAGAAAAACAGAGCAAAAAAAATTCCATGAAAAATTAACTCGTCAATTCAGAAAAGCAGAGTAGATTTTTTTTCTTCAAGTGAATGCAATACGCCTCCGTACAATTCCAATCGCAAAATGCAAAAATAATTACAGAGGCGATCATTCATGAAACATGAGATCATGTGATGACAATGTAGCAAATGACTTGAAATATTATTCTGATGTAAATCATCAGTTCTCTGTGTGAATATACAGTAAAGTGTCATTTATTCCTGTGATTTTCAGCATCATTACTCCAGTCTTCAGTGTCACATGACCCTTCAGAAATCACTCTAATATGAGGATCTGATGATCAACACAGTTATGATTATTATCAGTGTTGCAGGTCATATTTCTATGGAAACTGTGATACGTTTTATTTTATAGGATTCTTTGATGAATATAAAGTTCAAAATAAGAGTGTTTATTTGAAATAGAATCTTTTGTAACATTATAAAGGTCTTAACTCTAGTGTGTGTGTGTGTGTGTGTGTGTTCAGGGCTCGGAGCTCAGCGGATGGACTCTGGGCCGCTGGAGTCACGACGGCCTCGACATCCATCATAACTTCCCTGACCTCAGCTCAGTCCTCTGGGAGGCGGAGAACCGGAACTGGGTCCCGCGCAAGTTCCACAACCACCACATCCCCATCCCGGACTGGTACCGCTCCGAGAACGCCAGCGTACGTTAGCGTGTGTGTGTGTGATCAACATTCATCTGGAGTCACGACAGATGATTGATACTTTGATCAGATATGTCAGTTGAAAGGTCATTGGTAGTGACAGTAGTGTTGCTCGATTCAGTTAAAGCTTTATTCTTGATAAATAATCGACAATATTACTGGGTATTGTCCAGAGATATAATATTACACAGCAATATTGAACTGCTGCAGTCTCATGACCCCTGACCTCTGACCCTAGGTGGCCGTGGAGACGCGCGCTCTGGTGTCGTGGATGGAGAAGATCCCGTTCGTGTTGGGGGGGAACCTGCAGGGCGGCGAGCTGGTGGTGTCGTTCCCGTTCGACCGCACGCGCTCCGAGACGCTCCGGCAGCCGACGCCCACCGCCGACGATCACGTGTTCCGCTGGCTGGCGTTCTCCTACGCCTCCACACACCGCCTCATGACCCACGCCAGCCGCAGGGTCTGCCACACGCACGACTTCGCCAAGGAGGACGGCACCGTCAACGGCGCATCCTGGCACACGGCCGCAGGAAGTGAGGTCATCAGCAGCACACCTGATCCCCGAGGGTTGTCGGGTTGGTTAACGGATGTTGTTCGTTTGCAGGTATGAACGACTTCAGTTACCTGCACACCAACTGCTTCGAGCTCTCCATGTACGTGGGCTGCGACAAATACCCTCACGAGAGCGAACTACCCGAGGAGTGGGAGAACAACCGCGAGTCTCTGCTCGTCTTCATGGAGCAGGTGATCACACACACACACACACACACACACACGACGTGGTGAGCCGGATCCAGGCTGTATCCAGATCAGATGGAGGACCTGTGCCGAGACACAACAACAACGTGTCTATTATATTATATATAAACGGACTAAATTAATAATAACAAATCCCAGCCAATCAGAAGAGGGCTTACATCAGCGGACTGAAAATCAGCGACACAACTTAACCCCTTCACCGTCACCCCCCTTTATGAGAATGGGGGTTAAAATACACTATACAAACTTAAATGGTTGTAATTTAAGAATGCTTTGGAATATACCCAAGTTTGGTCTTGTTTTAAAGAAAACACTCAGCAGAATATTGCTGAAGTGAAAGCACTTCAAAAAATGAAAGTACGAAAAAGTTATGGAAGTTTAAATTGACAGTAAATCAAATATACTGTACTATATATTCTTTATTTTATATAAAATAAATATTTTACAAATATTGTTTACTCTAAAATTTCTATAAAATCAAAGCCATAAATCTTATCAAGTTGTGTTCCAAATTTGAAGTTGATATCACAAAAATTGAAGTTCCCATGAGATTTTGTTTAGGCGTAGTACCAAAAATAGCCACCGGGTGCCATTGAATTCCATTGAATTTAGTTGTATACATTCTGCCTTAACAAATTAATACATTTCTGTCCAAATATCAATTATGTGGAACCTTGAGACTCAGACCTTTCTGACAATATGTGTTTTGTCAAGATTAGAAAAGGTTTTGATCATAAATTATGAAATATAATGATGCCCAAAAGGGGAGGAGCCTGATAAAATAAGCACCGTTTCTATGGTAATATAATAATTATCATTTTTAGAGGATAATATTATACTATATTTTTTTAGTTTTATTGAAAAATAGTAGATTATATGTTTTAGCATAAAAACAGAACTTTTAGCATAAAAACAGAAGTTTCAATGATTAAAAGTGGGTGCATCGACTTTTTGTGACAAAGGTCAAAACTCCTGTTATGATGCAGATATTTAGAGGTGCACTCTTGTCATAAATTCATCATTTACTCTTCCTACATAATTTATAACACAAAACAGGGGTAGAATATCCATTTAGAAGTCTTAGACCTTTCCAATGATATATAATTTGTCATAATTAGATTAGGATTTAATAGAAATATAGTGAAGTAAAGTTAGGCGTCCCGGTACCGAGACGGTGACAGTTAAGGGGTTAAAGATCCTCTGGTTTAATTAAACATGAGCGGCGCTGGTGCACATCGTTAGTTTCAGCTGTTCGTATCCGAGAGTGACGGTCTAACATAACGACTCAAAGAGACTCAGTGTGTGTGTGTGTGTGTGTACAGGTGCATCGTGGGATTAAAGGTGTGGTCAGAGATGTTCAGGGGAGAGGAATCGCCAATGCCATCATCTCTGTGGACGGGATCAATCACGACATTCGCACAGGTGACACACCAACACACACCAACACACAGTAACGCAGGAGCGGCCGAGTCTCAGCAGATGTTGATGTGATTGATTTGATGAATATATGAGCTAATGATCTTGTAACGTCTTGGATTAACCTGAGATGAGTGTGTGTGTGTGTGTGTGTGTGTGTCAGCGTCTGACGGGGATTACTGGCGTCTGCTGAACCCGGGTGAGTACCGCGTGACGGCCCGTGCCGAGGGCTTCGGCGGCAGCAGCAGAGTGTGTGTGGTGGGATACGACATCGGCGCCAGCGGCTGCGACTTCACACTCGAGCGCTCAAACCTGTCACGCATCCGGGAGATCATGAAGAAGTTCAACAAGCAGCCAATCAGCACCAGGAGACTGAGACAGCCCCGCCCACTGGGCACATAGAGGAGAGAGAGTGAGTGTGTGTGTGTGTGTGTGTGTGAGAGTATTATCAAGAGCAGGGGTCACCAAACTTTTTTCTCTGTGGGCCACATTATCGTTCCTGACTGTGATGGGGGGCCGGGGCTATATAAAATAGAATAGTGTGACCAAGATCAAACTGACCCCCAGCAGGCCTCATTGTCTAGTACAGATTGCTAGCCTGGCACAGCCATAATTGTTTATCATTAATAGTTGTTTGCAAAAGTAGTAATCGAGTCTTCACACTTTAATTTGAAATACCACAGATTTTCCATTTATTTATTTTCGAATACAAATAACATCAAAACATGACGACTTTTGGGGATTGCTAGTTCAAATAGTGGGGGGCAGAGGGGTTGGGGGGCCTGATTCGGCCTGCGGGCCTTAGTTTGGTGACCCATGATCAAGAGAGTATTTTCTATAAAGCTTGATTATCTTCTCTTCTTTGATGTTTATCAGCTTTAATATATTTGAGATTTGTTCTTCATTCAGTATCGAGTGACTCCAGCTCTTCTGTCTTCTAGTTTTATGGAGTTTAATGTCATTAGAGCATCTGTTCAGACAGTAATGAATAATAAGGTGAAGCTCCCGGGTCAACGGGGTCATCCTCCTGACCTCTGACATCATCAGATCATCCTGTTCATAATGTCCTCGTCATTGTATTGAGAATATTCATACATACAGCAACAATAAAGCTTCAGAGAACTGATCTGAACCTGCTATATCTGACCTTCAGTGTGTGTGTGTGTGTGTGTGTGTGTGTGTGTGTGTGTGTGTGTACTTAATGATATTTTGGAGACATATCTGCACCCATGAGTGAGTTGAACCTGACAAAATCTCCCGAAATGGGTGTGTGCATCCTCATTTAAAAAAAAAAAGTTTTCTTTGAGTGTGTGTGTGTGTGTGTATGTGTAAATAAGCGGGTCTCCATCAGGTCCTGTAGCACCACCTGATCGCTTCTGCTCATCCTCCTCTTGACGTCCTTCAGTGTTTCTCTTCCGCAGAGCATCGAGATGAAGATGATGAAGATCTGACGACGAACACGTGACTGTTTGTTTTGCACAATTTGTGACTTTTTGATGCTGAAATGATTAAATGTTTGTTCTTGTTTTAATATAATCTGTAATGTTCGTTCACTCATCGCCTTCACAGTGACACTGCAGGACACGTCATCATCTAATAACTCAATATGTTTTATATAGTTTAAAGAGTGTGTGTGGCGATCCTCCATCAGTCCAGCAGAGGGAGCCCTCGGCCAGCCTTCAGCAAACACACGCGCTGCTAACCCATGGGATGAGGATGAGGATGAGGAAGAGTGCCGTGCGCGTGCTCGAGCTTCAGTCCGGGTCTGAGCTGTCTTCACTGAGGTCCGCTGTGGGTCACCTGTTCACAGGTGAGGATCATGTGCAGCTTCAGGAGTTCATCATCAGGATGAAGGCGTTTGTTCGGCGTGTGCAGAGAATGATGGAGGTTCTGCTGAGGAGTTTAAATCAGCCAATGTTTCCTCTGGCCTTCATCATCATCATCATCATTCTTCAAGCATTATCATTCGCTATTTCAATGTTGTTTGAAAGTTCCACCATTTAAATATTCAGGCCACTTCTGTTAGTGCTGTCAGAGTGTGAGGCGAGTTCATCAAAAGTGTGTGTTGTGCTGACCGGGATATCACACTGAACATCATCATCATCACAGCTCTGGAGAGAAGGTATCCAACTTTATAAAGAGCTGTGGGATCATGTATTAGTGAATATCTATATATTAAAATACTATATACAATATAAGATGATAAAACTGTATACTTGTGAAAGGTAAAATAGTTGTCTTGAGTGTGCGTGTGTGTAACTATATATATTATAATCTAAACTGGTAAACGCAACATGAAGATATTAACATTATCATTATGATTTTATGTAGATCTGCTTTGAAACTGTGTGTGTGTGTGTGTGTGTGTGTGTGTGTGTGTGTGTGTGTGTGTGTGTTGCAGGTTTTGAAGGTTTAAACTCTCGGTTTAGGAAATGAGTGATAAGAGCCGAAGAGCGCCGCTGGACGCCTGACCATCTGATCGCCTGCTGACCCCATTCATAATTAATACATTTATCAAATTAATTACTGAGAGGATTCTGGGAGGAACAGCGGCCGACTTCAGATCTGCGGCTCCGCTCTCAGCTGATGAGAGACCTCTCTCTCTCTCTCTCTCTCTCTCTCTCTCTCTCTCTCTCTCTCTCTCTCTCTCTCTCTCTCTCTCTCTCTGCTGAACAAACACACTCAGAGCTCGACAGGAGGAAAGGTATTCCTAGAAAGTGTTCCTAGACTCTCCATGTTAATTCGACTCATGGCCTTTGCCCTTTGACCCAGAGGAGCAGTGATTTTCGTCTCATGCGTTCCAGGCAGGGTTTTCAGCGCGTAAACCACGACTCACGGCTTTGTAGTGTTCCAGGCCAGTGCCGCCAACGACCCGAGCAAGTTCAGGTTTACGTCACCTTAACATTTCCATGCGCCAATAGAGTGCCGAAGTGATGACGTCACTTTGTAGGACAACTCGTAAGCTAGCGGCGCATGGGTTCCCTCGGTCGAAAAGCAATGCATTTTCCCCATAGACTTTTGGAAAATCGCAAAAAATAAGATCTGTGTTTAACCTGTCACAACCCTTACACGTCTAGCAAGATAATCTTTACAAGTTAATCCAAAATGTATACATTTTAAAGCCTATAAAGATTTTAAAAAACACAATCAGACACAATAAAGTTTAAAAAACACAAGCAGGTTATAACTGTGTGTTCTAGGTCATAGATCAAAACGTGAACATATTTAGAGGCTTTGTTCACCACGGACCTTATTTCAGGCGATTTAGCAAAAACCCATTCAAAAATCCCGAGGGAACCGTAGTGCTAAAATGCTAACACACTTCCGCGTTTTGGCCTACAGAGTGACGTCGAAAAAAACAAACACTTTCACGACATACTTAATTTTTTTTCAGACATATTGTAATACATAATCGTTTGTGTGTTATTATTATTATTATTATTGTTATTATTAATAATAATAATTTGACTGCAACATTATATTGTCCTAAAGTGTATTGTCACCTTTGCTCCTCAAGAAACATTTATGATTATTATTGATGACGAAAACAGTTCATATATTTTTGTGGAAACCGTCATACATTTTATTTTTCAGGATTATTTGACGAATAGGACGTTCAAACGAACAGCTTTATTTGAAATAGGGTCTTTTGTGACATTATAAATGTCTTTACTGTCCAATTTGATCAGTTTAATGCGTCCTCTATTAATAAAATTAGCCTATTAATCTCCAACACTAAAAACCTATAGTGTAGTTTATGCAACAGTAAACATGTTCGAGTGTGTATGTATATTTTTTACAGGGTTATCTTCCTTAAACTATGATTATAAGCATGATTTCATAAACAGGCGCGACAGAATATTGTCCTCATCTGAAGAACAATACAGACATCATTAAAATTGTTCTAAAATGATCCTTAATTAGTGATAATTCAGTACAATACAGGTAATAATTAGAAAGAGCGAATATCTAAATCATTTGATAGTTTGTTCTGTGTTCTGACATGATTCGCTGTTTATTGTGTGTAAAGTTTATTATTTATCGTCAGAATCATAATCATATTCTCTGAGTGACGTTTCTCTCTGATAGCGCAGCATAAAGGACTCGTAATAATTGACTGTGTTCACTGATTGCAGCAATATTAAATCCTGTCGGGAGGCTTTGTGTGGGACTTCAGCTGATATTGGCCGGGCTCCCGCTTCCTCTGTTCCCGCGCGCTGTTATCGCGAGATCTGCCGCTGAAGTGCAGGTCACTGAAACGCTTTATTGCTCTTTATTGAGTTCATTCGCTTCGGTTTGAGCTTCAGCTGTCGAAGCGAGTCTGTTTGAGCTTCTGATTCTTATCGCCAGCCCGGACCGCTTTGTGTGTATTTACACCGAAATTAAACATTCTTCATCTCCAAACTAATATCCTCTTTTTTATGCCTGTGCAGCGGCGGAGCGAACAAAAGTCTGGAGAAACATTCATTTCTGTGATGAACGAAAATCCAGGAACATCGCGTTATAAAAGCTGTTTGTGTCTGAGCTTCAGAGGAAGAGACTCAGAGTCAGTCAAACTCTATTATCATCATTACAGTTAAAACAGCAGGCGTGACGTCATCAGCGCTCCTGACTCTTTCAAAGTGAACTGGGTAAAGAATTGTGTCAATTCACCAGAGTCTATTTGGTATTTTATCCCACATAATATATATATATATAATAAAGTTGGAGGGCTTAACTTTCTGTTAACTTGTAATTTCTCCCCGTCTAAGATCCCTATTAAACTCTAAATTCCATGAACAGGCACTTTTAGCATGGAAACTTTGCTTTGTCCACAACCTCTCCCCACATAAAGTAAAGCTATGGAACAATGAAAATATTCTTGCAAAGAACAAGTCGTTGTTTCTTAAAAATTGGCATGAAAAAGGTATTGATTATCTTTGTGATATGTTAGACTCAAAAGGGAATGTTTACTCTTGTCTTATTATGATTTTATGTCTAAACATAATTTCCCAGTTATTCATAAAGAATTTCTTACCATGGTAAAAGCTATAGGCTACCAAATGGTCTTGTTCATTTAATGAAGAGCCATTTATTGTATGAAGTGATTGTAAAGAGTGAAAATAAATGTCTGATTAAAGGCAAAAGTATTTACGATCCAAAATGTAGCAATAAAATTATTAGAAATGTGTTTCAATCTAGAAACAAATTACCCCGAGAGGAAAATTCTTTTGGAATTCCTTGATAGAAAATATTAATTGGAAAAAAGCATGGATCTTACCTTATAAACATTGTATCCCCAATAAGGCGAAAGAACTACACTTAAAAATTTTGCACAATATATACCCCACCAATGAGATCACACATACATTTGGTAATGTTCATTTGAATTGTAATTATTGTACCAAGTCAATTGATCATCTTTTCTTTGGGTGTTCCCTTGTCAAAGAAATTTGGATTGATTTGTCAAAACTCCTAGCTTCAAAACTAAAATTGAGAGATGTAATTTGTTATTTTTCGAACTGTAATCATAGAACAGAATACATAGGAAATATATTGTTATTTTATTGGCAAAGTATTTTATTCATAAATGCAAATTTTCTTTAAGAGTACCCAAATTAAATGTTTTTCTCTGTGAATTTAATTATTTTATTAACACACTAAGAAGAATTAATAACAAAAAAGTGTGCCAAATTTGTGAAAATGTATGATAATATGTTGAGCGATATGTAATTTAAGTCACTTCCTCTGTTTTTTATCTTTTCTGTACTTATATTCCAATTTGATGTAATTGTCTCCTTTTTCTCATGCTGTGATCTGTTTTTATTTGAAGTTTGTCAATAAAAAAAACAGACAGACAGACTGAAGCAGTGAGACAGACAGACAGACAGACTGAAGCAGTGAGACAGACAGACTGGGAGCGCTGATTGTGAAACTGTTCCTGGATCGAGTTTCGGCTCTGCTCACATGTTTTTCAGATTGAGTTCTTCATCAGAATCAGTGACAGTCAACAGCTCACGGTCAGTATGACAGCAGCTCACTAACCCTAACTAACTAGCTAACTAACCCTAACTAACTAACCCTAGCTAGCTAACACCCCTCGCCCCGGTCAGCTGTTCTCCAGGATCTGTGCTGTAGGTCACAGTGGACGCCTGTCTCGTGAAGAGCATATTTTCTGATTCTGTGTGTGTGTTTATGGCTGCTTTCAGATATTCGACAGAAGAATGTTCCAGATGGTTCAGTTTTTAGTTCCTTCAGGGCCCAAGAGACCCGGAAACACCAGCGTTCCTCCACCGACCGCACACAACCGGACTCAACCCGCTCACAACGAGTTTCTACAGCATGTACGGTGAGAATATATAAACCAATAATATATATATATATATTTAGGAAAGTCTCATATGTTCACCAAGACTGCATGTATTTGACAAAACAGTAATATTGTGAAATATTATTACAGATCATCATATTAGAGTGATTTCTGAAGGGTCATGTGACACTGTTAAATAAATGAATAAATAAATAAATATTCACATACATATTCATATATATATGTGTGTGTGTGTAAGTCTTCACCATTCTGGTTAGCTGGAGTTACTAGAGAGTTGAAAGTGCCCTGTCAATCACAGCCCTGAGGCTCCGCCCCTTTCCCTGGAGTGTGTTAGGCAATGTTTTCTCAGTATGATACACGATCCCCAGGCTGACCCGTGCTGGTGTGAGTGTCCGTCTGTGTTCCCGCAGGACAGTGACCGGCCTCCGACAGCAGGACATGTTCTATAACCTGCGTGTGCCGAACCAGGCCCAGACGGGCCGAGACGAGATCAGCCTGGTGCTGCTCACAGGTGCGTCCCGAGCCTCGGGTCAGTCAGAACCGGCCGTCAAACACCCTCTCACACACGTGTGTGTGTGTCGCTCCAGGTCACGGGGTGGTGTGTATCGACCTGAAGACGTGGAGCGGCTCGGCTTCGGCCCGGAGCGAGACTCGGGTCCGGTCACAGCAACAGAACCTCAGCAGCGTCTCCGCCGAGCAGCTCCCCGACGCGCTGCAGGCCATCACGGTCAGACCATCTCTCCTTCCTCAGACAAACCAGTTCAGCTCCTCAATTCAGTTCAGGCCGTTTCCCAGTTCTTTGCATGTGATTGCTAATGCTAAAATGCTAACTAACTCTTGCTGTACAATAGCCATCATGTTCACACACAGTCAACACGGGGAAACTAATGAACTTGCGTTACGTATCTGGAGAACTCAGACTTTTTGTTGTAAATGAAGAGTTCAGATGCAAAAGCCTCTAAGTGCCATTTGAAATTTTCTTCTAAAATGATCATTTTTATCAAGCTTGTATATTTAAGTTCAGTAATTTCACTTAAATAGCAATGAAGATTACCCATTAATTGTCATTTAAGTGAAATTACTGAACTTAAATATACAAGCTTGATAAAAATGATCATCTTAGAAGAAAATTTCAAATGGCACTTAGAGGCTTTTGCATCTGAACTCTTCAAATGTAAAAGTAATGTGTCACTAGTTACTTATACAAAAACAAAAATTACAAAAAGTAATCTGATTACGTTACTCAAGTGTCTTGAAATGCAATTCCCCCAACACTGTGTGTGTGTGTGTGTGTGTGTGTGTGTGTGTGTGTGCAGGTGAAAGCCCGACTCCTCTGCAGTCACATGGTGCGCTGTGGGCAGAATCTGCGTCCGGCTCTGTTCGTCCCGCGGGTCCTGCTGCTGTCGGCCGACTGTGAGGTCCGGGACGAGCTGCTGGTGTCCGGCGCTGACGTCCAGGCCTTCCTGCACTCGCTCCGGCCCGGATACGTGTCCTGGCTGTCCGACGCCTTCACCCCGGCCTGGATCTCAGGTCAGGCGCGGCCAGAGCGTCTGCATTATTCACTTTATTACACATCTAGATTAGGCAAAGCACGTTTATTTATACCACATCATATCACACACTGTGGAGAGTCAAAGTGCTTTACACTGAGAGAGTTAAAATAATCTCTAAATAAAGCAAGGGAAATTAAAAACATTATAAAAGGGAGTAAAAAGTGCTGTTAACGCCGGAGTCTCTGAAGCTCGTGTGAAGGCTCCGCCCTCTTCTGAACGGAGGCGGAGCTAAAGCTCATTTGCATTTAAAGGGACACCAAGCTAGATTATCTGAGGGGAATTTGAGCTGTTATTTGAGTGTTTTGTCAGTGTGTGTGTGTGTGTGTGTGTGTGTGTGTGCAGGTCACCTGTCGTACGGGCAGATGCGAGCGCTGCGTGAGCACCTGCAGCTGATGGGCACCTGGGATCTGCTCCTGCTCTGCGACGGTCAGGAGCTCAGCGGAGACTTCCAGAGCTGCCCACATCTGGCCCTCAACCGACACGACACCGACCAGCTGGAGTTCAGCCGCGCCGGCAGCGCCATCACCGACACACTGTGGAGTCTGCTGGGACACACACCTCAGGTGACACACACACACACTCACACACTCACACACACACACTGATGAAATATGACGTTTCATCAGATAAGAGAGAGCGGACGAGACACAGCTCTGCTCCACCGGATCCACAATAACACACATCGATCTCACTGAACACACACCTGCAGTGATCACACACACACACACTAAACACATATCTAAATATTCTGAAATCACAGTTACTGGAGAAACAGAACGACTGAAGATATTAACTCTTGTTTTCTGAAGAGTCAATGAAAATTAAGGAAGTTTATCAATGAATCAGGAATAAACTATAAAAAAATAAGTTTATTTGTCGGACCCAATAGCCACATTGTTTTTTTAAAAGAAAACACTTTATTTTGATCATTTTCTCAGTGGCTTTGCTTCAGTAATTCGAGAACAGCTGACAGTGGTTTTACTCTCTGGTTATTCTCTGTTTGTGTTTTTCTTCTGACACACCATTCTTACCCGTACAGTTTCAGACGTACAGTCATCTCCAAACGTGCCGTCCGCAGGAGATGACCCTACAACGCTCAATGAAACCATCAAAATATGCAGAAAATATTTATTTTAAATATGAGGGAAGAACTAAACTCTAAAGTTGATGAAGGCGTTGATCTGACAGGATTATGTTGCACAGGAATACAAAAAGCAAATAAATTCAGTTATTAAGATTTGGTTCATTCTCTCTTGTTTTTGCATATGTTCTTTGTATGAAAGTCTGGATAAGGATTATAAGAAAATTTCTAATAAAAATAAATAAACAAAACAATCGACTCGTAGCACAACTACGCAATATAATTACAAAACCTGTAACACATAATAATATTTTAATTAGGGCTGTCAAAACAATTAATCGCATCCAAAATAAAAGTTTGCGTTTGCATAATATATGTGGGGGCACTGTGTATAATTATTTTGTGTATATATAAAAACACACATGCATGTATATTTTAAAAAATATATTTATATATATAATATTTATATTTATATATAACATAAATTATATATAAATCTATATACAGAATATACATGAAAATATTTCTTAAATATATACAAGCATGTGTGTGTGTTTATATATCTAAAATAATTATACACAGTGCCCCCACATATATTATGTAAACACTTTTATTTTGGATGTGATTGATCGCGATTAATCGTTTTGACAGCCCTAATTTTAATTAAAGTTAAAAATGTCAGTTTTGAACGTCACGTATAGTATGGACGATACTGTATTTTCAAAAATAAACTTATATAATATATCTTAGAAGTTAAATATGTTGCAGGTTCTGTACTGAAAATGAGCTGCACTGAAATCTCTGTTTGTAGTTCTAGTTCTGGATCATGTGTTCTGTGAAGCGGAAGTGTGTTAAACTCAGATGTAATTATCTCTTCTTCATCCTAACGACTGAAGCTCCTCAAAGCTGCATGTTGTGCTTCAACAGCCCTTCAGACACACTTCAGCAAATCCAGATCATCACACACACCAACACGAGGGCCAATGTGAACATAATCACTGCGCACTGTATAATCGAGGTCAGATTATGTTATGCATACTTTGAATATATTTGTCTGAAGGACGGTGATTATCTCCTTTCACTCTCTTTGATCGTTTTTATTATTGTCGACACACACTTTATCATCCACCGACCGACTGACCGATAGTTTTGTTGGTTGACTTGCAGATTGAAGCGGCTGCACTCGATCGTAATGGCTGTTCAGAAGTACGACCGGACTGTCTGTGTGTTCGGCTAATTTATATTAACGCTTTTCATTTGATTTCATTAGCCTCATCTGATCGCTTTACTTTCACTGAGGGAACTTGAGAAGTTGAGCTTGAGTTCACTTCATTATGCAGATGGAAGCGCGTTCTGTGGAGGAGGAAGATGATGATGATGATGATGATGGGGAAATGCGTGAGTCGATCTCGACAGGTTTGTGGTCTCATCGTGTCTCTCGTTTATCCGAGGACATCAGTTTACCCACTTGTGTCTGTTCATCATTTAGAGTAAAGGAGGTATAACTGTATGAACAGATTTGTGATCGCAGGTTTAGTGTTAGAGATGTTTGTGGAGTCTCTAAAAATGGCCTTAAATGTAGAACTGATGTGATGCTTGACTGAATATTGTCGTCAGAACCAGAAAGAGAGTTTTTTCCCTCAGATAATTAGCGGCTAACTGCTAAGCTAACTGACTTAGCCGCTGTCTATGGGTTTGACCGATGTCGGATGTGTGGAGTGTTTTCGCTAGAAATGAGGCACTTTAATGAACATCCACTTCCTGATTGCCAATAAAATCTGTCGCTCTCTTTTAATCCCTCATTTGCTGTAAAATGCGATTAGCCATGTTTTTATCAGATATTTATCTGAAATGGTCTTGATCTGCCGTTCCTCGTCGTGCGGAGCTTCTCCATCTGTTGTGCTCAGAGATAACCCGGTTAGCGGACACTCTGCCTCATTGTCTGTTGTTTTTATAATCACACTTAATAACACCGCGCATCAATAAGGTCTTAAACCCGATTTAGCTGCTAAATGGAGTTACAGGGCAGCAGTCGGTGCGTGCGGATAGTCTAATGCCATTACCAATGTGTGTGACGTCTGAAGAGTCGCTGAGCTGAGAGTGAAACACACACACTCCGAGTTTGAGAATGTTGAATATTTGAGCTGGAGAACTAGACAAGTGTGCAGTGTGTGGATTACAGGGACGTTTGAGTGTGTGTTAGCTGCATTAGAAGGCCAATATTAAAACACACACACACACACACACATACATGTGAAGATCTCTTGGCTTTTTGTGTCTCTGTGTGTGTGTGTGTTTTTTCTTGTTAAAAGAGCTTTAACACACAGTGAGCGCTGATCTCCGTCTCCATTAACAAACCCTTTGCCGATTTACGTCTCCTCTGATGAAAGAATGGATGGATGGAAAAAACATAATTGAAAAATTGTGGGCATCAAGAATGAAAGAAAATCAAGCCATGAACAGAGAATAGTTTTAATCCTGTGAGGCTGGAAATACTCCTTCGGATCGACGCGTCTATTATCTGTGGATGTGTGAATCTCATTAAACGGCCATTGTGTGACACACACACACACACACACACACACACGGACCCGGAGACGAGCGCCGGGACTCATGAGTGTAATCCACAGATCTGCTTTTCAAATCGGCCTCGTCTCTCATGCTCAAGTGTTTTCCTCTATTATGTGACGCTCCGTGAAGGAGATCCGGCTTCTGTTCAGTTCCACTGAGTGTGTGTGTGTGTGTGTGTTCACCACTGAGTGTGTGTGTGTTCTTGACTGAGTGTGTGTTCACCACTGAGCATCTCTCACTTCACCATTCACATGAATTTCTGTTTAGTGTGTCTCGTGACCTGATGACCCTCAGGGGTCACAGCAGACTCATTGTTACACATGGCTTGTCCAAATACACACACGTGTGGTCTTGTCCACTGTGAGCGCGTGCGACAGGAAGTGTGTGTGCAAGAATGTCCCTAAAGTGCCCTGAATGCACACTAAACACACACCATTCAGATCAAATCAAATGTATTTGTTTAGCTCTTTTCACAATTCATATCGTTTCAAAGCAGCTTCACAGGAAGTGCATTTCAGAGATGAACATGGAAAAATACATTTAATTAATCATGTTTTAATTTAGGGCATGACGTATCGCCGGCGTTGAGTCGTCTCGTCACAGGCGTCCGTCAGCGTCTCAGTGCAGTCCACTGTCATTTAAATGAATTAAATGCATATAATTGGTAGTAAAACAGTGTTGCACATGTCATTGGTGTGTATGAGTATGGTGTGTGTAGGCCTGCTTTATCCCTGAGTTAGAAGCACCACAATTGTAAATGTAGCTGAAATGTAGGAACAGACATGTAGAAGTTTATATTAAAATGCAAAGTATTGAAAATATAATAATAAAAGGTTTAAAGACTATAAGTGTGTCCCATCCAGTAATCAAAAGTTCTACACACACTTGCGGTGTTTACACCTGCTTGAACACGTGATGCGAGGAGACCAGTGGTGGAGTGAAGGCTGAGTGTGTGTGTGTGTGTGTGTGTGTGTGTGTGTGTGTGTGTGTGTGTGTGTGTGTGTGTGTGTGTGTGTGTGTGTGTGTGCAGGTCACCGTCTCCATGTACCGGCGAGGAGCGCAGGGCTGGCTGGGGAAACCGCTCATCGCCACGGCAACAATCCCGTCCAGCACACGCGTGATCTTCCGTATCCGAGGAGAGACTGCAGACGCCAAGATCCCGGCCGGCAGCATCCGCTCCCTCACACTGAGCATCTGAAGAACATCTCAGAGCGACTATATTTCCTTTAAAGGACAAGTTCGGTCTTTTACAATTAAAGCCCTGTTTTAAGATCGTCCCTGATGAAATAGAATAGTTAAGATTGTTTTTGAGACAAATGCTCCTGTCACGAGAATTTTTGGATTGTGTGTTAGTACCCCCCCACCTTTATAATGAAAGCATAGGTGCACTCGAACAATCATTCATAAAAATGCATAAAACTTTAGTTTACAAAGACGTGAAACTCACCGAGTGGTCTGGGGTGTTCACTGATATGCTCACACAAAAATCGCTGCAAAAGATGCTTTCCAACAGGTTTTATCATAGTTTTTGTCCAAGTCCATGTTTCTTCCTGTTTTCGGTTGAAGTCCACAGTAGTCAATTGTCGAGTTCACATGCGCGATCCTTAGTTATCTAGTTACCAATGATCGCGCATGTGAACTCGACAATTGACTACTGTGGACTTCAACCGAAAATAGGAAGTAACATGGACTTGGACATAAACTACGATAAAACCTGTTGGAAAACATCTTTTGCAGCGATTTTTGTGTGGGCATATCAGTGAACACCCCAGACCACTCGGTGAGTTTCACGTCTTTGTAAACTAAAGTTTTATGCGTTTTGATGAATGATTGTTCGAGTGCACCTATGCTTTCATTATAAAGGTGGGGGGGTACTAATACAGAATCCAAAAATTCTCGTGACAGGAGCATTTGTCTCAAAAACAATCTTAACTATTCTATTTCATCAGGGACGATCTTAAAACAGGGCTTTAATTGTAAAAGACCGAACTTGTCCTTTAATAAGGGTTTATATTACTGATCCTCTGGGGGGTGCACTACAGTCATGATTCATAGACATCAGCCTGCATGTGGAACTGTTAATCTTAAAGGGGGGTGTAATGCACCTTCTTACAGGATGTAAAATAAGTCTGTTGTCCCTAGAGTGTGTGTGTGAAGTTTTAGCTCAAACACCCCTCAGATCATTTTGTACAGCAAGTTACAGTTGTCCCTTTTTGAGGGTCGTTGATTTGTTTATGTCCCTTTAAATGCAAATGAGCTGCTGCTCCTGGCACAGGGGGCGGAGCTTCAAGAGCGCGTGTGCTTGAAAGCAGGATGAGTTTATGAGTCATCATCTACATGTCAGTGATTAGCATATTCTGTCATGATAATCTATAAATCGCTCGTGTGGGAACTGTTGTAAGATTCCTACAGAGTGACACAATATTGCATATTCCATGTGTTATGAAGTAAATGTAAGTTACAACATACATGTGTAAAGTAATAAACAGTAAATAAACACTTCCAGTAAGTGGCTGTAAGATGGCCTAAAGAAAGAGCAGCAGTTGCTGACCCCTTCCACATGATATCATTAAATTGTGCCTTTTAATTAGCCTTTTAAATTGTGCCAGTTGAATTATTTACACTGAAAAATTACTATTTCATAAAATAATGTTATGAAATTTATTTAAATGTACATATCAGAAACGTTGGAAAGAATGATACCGCTTTTAAACATTTAACACTGAACGGCCAGTAGGTGACGTCAGGCGACCGTCTTAATGAGTGAGTCATTGATTGATTCATTCAAACGATTCGTTCAAACGGCTGATTCATTCAAGAATGAGACGGATGTTTATGAATGGTTCATTGAATCTTTGGCTCAATCGATTCGTTCAAGATGCTGAATCATTCATTAATGAAGACAGGTGAGTGTTCCTGTGACGTGCCGTGATTCTGCTGTGAGTTTTGTTTGGGACTATTTTCGCTGCTGAAACAGGACAAAAACAGCCAATATTGCATCTAAAATGTAAGTGAATTAATTTTAACTGTTTATTGAACTGTTGTAGGAAAGCAATGTCACATTTCAATCGTGATGGTGTTCAGGAAAAACAATTGAGGTTGCTTAACATGTTAAAAGTATAAAAACTCCACATTTAGATGTTTATAGGCAGTATGTTGTTTACTGAGTGTGTGTGTGTGTTGTGCTCATTTGTGTTCTGCTCGAGCGTCGACAGTATAACCTCACCGTCAACAACACTGTAATGCAGCAGCGCAATATGAGAGAGTTCGTCTTAGGTTTAACAACCTATGAAACTAATAATGAATAATATGAAAACGACATAATCATAAGCTTAATTTAAAATATTTTTGAAACTACGGGATAATTAGAGGTTAGACAAAACGGCTCAGAAGCTCTCGACCAATCACAGAATCAGATCGTGTCGTCACCCATGCGGATAAAGAGCATCACGTGACCAAATCACACTGACCTGTCAATCATTTCATCAACTTTGACCCCACAGATGAATCCAATGGGTCACATGATCTGTTTCAAAACCACTGGTCTATATAGAATGACATTGTCATTATAGATCAGTGTTCAAAACACCTTTATTGCAGGAAAAGATCAATAGATTTACTCTCCATCTGAAAACAATCAAACCGTCAGTTTGTTTCGACTGCTGCATTCTGGGTAATAATTCAGGAATGTTTGAATGGTTTTCTCACTTTCACATCCGTGGTTTTGCCCTGAGATCATCTTCAAACGAAGCAATAATAAAGGGTTCCGTCGCTGTTCAATCAGAGTCTGACATCAGCAATACTTCAGTGTGTGTGTGTGTGTGTGTGTGTGTGTGTGTGTGTGTGGGAATCGCTCCGAGCTCCACATGTTACTGTAGAAGCATGAGATCACATCAGACTCTTTCTGATCACACAAAGGAGCGAGGCGTTTGTTCCTGTGAAATCTCCGACACACACACACACACACACACACACACACACACAGATTGTGTTGTCTTGTGTTTTAAAGGATTCTCATGCGAGGGTTCGGACAGGTGTGTGTGTGTGTGTGTGTGTGTGTGTGTGTGTGGGGAGATGGCCCAGTAACATCTGATCCACTGAGGCGCAGTCGAACATCAGGAGTTAAACGCCTCTGATCGGAAACTGATCTCCGTGTCCGACTTCAGCTTCGCCCACAGGAGAGGAACTCGACACTCGACCAGCATCCTGATCCACACACACACACACACACCTTTATCACGCTTTCCTTCCTGAGAAATGATGAAGGAAAGAAATTTCAGTTCCAAAAACACTATTCCCATCCGCTCATCTGCAGCTTTTGTTTATGCCGGTTTATTTAAATCAATTGTATTGTAAGGTTTTATTAAAATGTATTTGAGTATTTAGTTAATGAGTTTAATTTTATTTATTTATATACTTTACAAATGTAACTTACTTTTCTCAAATGTTTTTATTTAAATCAAAATGTATTTGTTCTAATCAATTTATTATTTAAAATGTATTTTTGCAGATGACCTAAATACTTAGTTAATAACTGCACTATTTGTTTTATTTTTATGTAGCCGATATATTCTGGTTCTGACGGGACTTGATCTGTGGGTCGAACCGCTTCACTGTGATCCGGTTCCGATCCGGTTCCGATCCGCTCGAGACGTTCATCAGGAGATTCTCCAGAAGCCGGACAAGTAAGTCAATTTTCTAATTTAGCAGACGCAGAGATGACAGGAAGTGTGTAATCGCAGATGAGGGCCATTATCTCAGAGCCGCTCCACGTGAAGCTCCTAGAGCTAACGAGAGTCATTACTGCTAATCAGAGCAATTAATGACATCATTTATCCAACGCACTAATAATAGGCTTGTTTGAGATAAGCAAAATCTGCGCAGAACCGATCACCGGTGATCAGCGCGAGATGCATGCCGGTTAGAAATGTGTCCGAGAACGGTCCGCCTGACTCTGATGTCATGTCGACGTATGTCAAAAAACTCTCGCGAGCGCAAGGCGCACCTGTCGGATTCTGCAGTCGCGCGCAGTTGCTCTCCACCGACTGCGCTGATCAAAAGCATGATGGGAAACGACTTGCTGACGACACAGCTTAATGCTCATTGGTTTAAACAACCGTGATGTATTTTTCTCTTTTAACATGCTTGATTTTAAAACTCTGATATCATGTTTTATGTGTATAGGCCTACATATTTGTTACGGGTGATTAAGCTCTCTGATAGTGCCATATGGGTTATTATGTGATGTCACATATGATATTAATATGCACATGATATTTTTATTAAAACAATATTTAAAAACACATGTCTGTATTAAAGAAAAAATATTGATAAACACATATTTGGAATGTAATTAAATAAACAAGTACTTTGGGTGTCTTGTTCATTATATTTATTTTCATATAAAACCAACAGAACTTAAAATTACATCCAGTTTATTAGCAACACGTGCACGTGCGTGAATCCCGCGATATCAGTCTTTGATCTCACAGGTGTCATATCCACTGCGAGAACTGAGATTTGTCCGGCTTGAATGCGCTTTTTTCACTCCTCCTCTAACTGCAGCCGCCTACTCTCGACTACATTGCAGGCGAGGCGAGGCGCATCTCAAACAAGCCTTATGTTTAGGATACTGAAGCAGCAGCCGAAGCCTTTAGACAAGCTGAGCTTTTAACGGGCACGCTATGCAAATATTGTTCCTTAATATGACAGATTCAATCATTTCAGTGGTAAACAAACTCACAGTAGGCCAATCATCGCCCGACAAATCTCGCGAGAATCACGACACGCTTTACATCAACAACATTGAAGCATGAAGACACTGGTTCCTATCCTGTTAATAAAATAAATTATTAATAAAAAACAAAATAATAATTTTAAAAAAGGTATGATTTGCATAGGTATGAATGAACTGCTCGTAAAAAAAATTCCTGGTCGATATTTGTTAATATCTGCTTGACAATGCTCATGATAACTCTACAATAAGTAAATCCACTTGACCAGCTAATTACTCCTCGACAGCGATGCCATAGAAATATACTGAGCGACCGCAAAAACACTCTGAGGAACATCAGGACAAATCACACTGACCAGCAGTTAATAAAGGATATTTTACTGTTTCGTAAAAAACATGGAAATAAACTGAAGGAAAGAACATGAAAATATAAACATTTATTGAATTACATCAGTCGACACACAATAAACAGATCCTGAATAAACATATAAACAATAAAAACAGACGGACGTGAAGGAAGAGTAGATGATGTCACATCTCTCAGGACTCACGTGGATCTGTGAACACAAACATCACATCAGAGCGTCAGAAACACACATCAGTGCGCGTGTTTCGGCAGGTCAGAGGTCAGACTCACTTGGGCTTGGTCTCGGCGTCGGTGACCTGGCGTATGAAGACGGCGTCGGCGGGGTGGGACACGTCTCCCTGCTCCTGCATGTAGGAGGACGCGATGGCGAGCAGAGAGCCGTCCACGCTGAACGCCAGAGACGCGATACTCGTCGGGTAGCGGTGGAACTGACACAAGCGCTTCTTGTTGAACGGGTCCCAGATGTTCACGAAACCGTCGGAGCCGCCTGGAAACACACACACACACACACACTATCAGAGTCGCTGAATTCAACTCACAACAAAAATGCATGTTTAGAGGTGCACTGTGATGTGTGTGTGTGTGTGTGTGTGGTCAGTACCGGTGGCAAACGTGTTGTGCACGCTGTGGAAGGAGATGGCGCTGACCGGGAACACCTGCTCGATGCCGTTCTCCTTCAGTCTGTGGCACTTAAAGGCGTATTTCTTCTTCTGAACCTCCAGACTGGGATCCAGATACTCCACGGCCACTCGGCCCTCGATGGAGCTCAGCACGTACCCCTAAACACACGGTGAGAGCGTCACACACACACACACACACACCCCTAAACACACAAGAGCGTCACACACACTAAACACACGGCGATCAATCAGTCTGCAGTGTCAGGCTCAGCTGATGTGAGGTGTGTGTGTGTGTGTGTTTGTCCACCTGTTTGTTGGGAAAGGCTCGTATGCAGCGTGTCTGGTACTTCAGGCTAGACTCGCGTCTCTGCTGCACGTATCCCATGTTCCTCAGGTCCCACACGAGCACACGCCGCCCCGCAGTGCCCACGATCAGCCGGTCCCCCGCCACCGACAGCGTGTACACCTGAGGACACACACACACGTCAAACACTAGAGCGAGCGCGCGCACACACACACACACACACACACGCACACATCAAACACTAGAGCGAGCGCGCACACACACACACACACACACACTCACTCAATACCTTGTCGGGCTGTGTGAAGGTGCCGGCGTTGCAGGGTGTTCGGGGGTCCCAGAGTCGCACAGACATATCCCAGCTGCCCGTGACCATGACGTTCACCTCAGGACAGAACTCCACACAGCGGATCGGAGCGTCGTGAGTCCCCACGATCGTGTCTGAGGAGCGTCACACACAAGCAATCAGCATCCGGTCTTCTGTATACACTCATGAGCGTGTCACATGATCACGTGCCATGTCATGTGTTAGCGAACGTGTCGTGTATTGTGTTCGTGAGCGTGTGTCGTTTACAAACCCAAAAATGAGCAGCCTACACCAGCCTTTCAGCACAAGTGTTGAACTCACCCTGATCTGTGTTGAGATCGTGAGTCTTCAGCTGGTTATCCAGCCCGCCGCTCCACGCGTGTGTCGGATCCTGAAACAGCAGCGCAGACGGAGAGTTACAGCGCAGACGAGCGCAGACAGAGAGTTACAGACGAACGCAGAAGCGCGTCACTCACGTAGAAAGCGCAGTCCAGCACGGGCGCCAGATGCTGGTACTTCATCCTCATGCTGTTAGCGCTGACATCATAGAGCCGGACCGAACAGTCCCAGGACGACACCAGCAGGAACTGAGGCGAGGCCGGACTGAACTTCACAGCGGAGATGCTGTCGTCCGGGCCCTGGGTCAGCTTGAACTCGTTAGCGCCGGTCATCTGAACACATTCATTAGAGGAGCATTAGTTACTGCCCCCGGTGGTGTGAATGCAGCGGTTAATCTTGTGTGTGTGTGTGATGTGTGTGTGTGTGTGTGTGTGTGTGTTTTTAATACGGCTTCTTCGTTTAGCGGTTACACTTAGACTCATCTCGCTCAAAAAAGACCCAAGCCTTAAAATTGGAAATCGCTGGTGTTTCTGACATCACAAACGACCTTGTAACCAATCAGAACAACGGATTTCTGAGCTGAGTGAGTGGAGGCGGGGCTCATTTGAATATTAGAACCACAAATACTAAATGAAAGGATATATATATATATATATATATATATATATATATGGGTGAATAAATATTAGTTTTAAGGGATAAAACAGACTAATGTTACGGGATTTTAAGACTATCATCATCACTAGTACCGGTACTCACACTCCTCAGCCCAGAACATGAATCCTCTGTGTGAGTTTTAACTTTACTAGTCATCAGATTCACCACTTATATTATAAAACTGCCCCCAAAAACCCAGACAGTAGGAAGCCACCTAGCAACAGCTTAGCAACCACCCAGTACCACCCTAGCAACCACACAGTACACCTCCCAGCATTGTGAACATCATTGTTTCTGCTCCGATTCTCTTTACAAAGGACTAAAACTCAATCTAAAACCCAAAGATATAATAACTAAACTCGAGTCAGTTTATATTACACTGGAATGTATTAAACTCTGCAGTCCGTCAGCCTTCGACTGGATGTGTTGAAGCACTGCGCAGCGGATAAAGACTGACACTATAGAGTTTATATAGAGATCAAACTCGAGTAAAGCTCTCTGAAACAGAGCCGATGTGTTTATTATAGAATATGTGTATTAATATAAGCAGAATGTCCGTTAAAACTCACCGCGAGGTTCTGATCTGCTGCTATTCTGCCACTCATCGAAGCTCTACTGTGATTGGATGCGTTCACAACAGCGCTCTGCACTCATTGGTCCGTTTCAAAAGTCCCTCTAATGTTCTCTAGTGGTGATTGGTTTACAAGGATGAACGCCGGGCATGAACGGGAACATGGCAGAAACACGAGACAACGAAATCCCGCGAGATGTTGCGTATTTCCGCTTGTTGAATCGGAGCTGAATCAATCCTTTTATTTTCATTTCTCTTCATTTTATTCTTTCTAGATTTGATCAAGGCTAAAATCGATATGTAATACATTTAAAGTAGCTACAAAATAAGGAGTGATAACGTTATATGTTTACGTTTGAACGTATATAAGAGGATGTTTCAACATAATAGAGAATTGTGATCGTTATTCCTTAATTTCATTAAGTAGTTCCTTTTTCATGTGCTTAATGTACTTGATTTATTAGTATTATCAGTCACTTTATATTTAACATCCAGATTCTGTCATCATAACAAACATTGATTTTTCTGAATAATTAAAGCACATATTTAAACATTCAAAAGGGTTTGACAAACAAATGAAGAAACATTCCAATCAGACTATTAAAATAATCTATTTATAGAAACATCAACATTTAGAAAATGATAATGATTCAGCAATAAACAAAATATATAGCCTATAGGTCTATTTGAGTGGAAAAATACTTAATATTTAAATATGATACGCGGATGATAATGAAACATAATATATATATTCATAAATCCTCAGTTTGGAAGATGATTTCTCCGCAGTTCTGCACAAGATTGCTTTAAGATAATATTATTGTAGCCTGAAGGGAATATATACTTTTGTTGTGTCGTTATAAGATTTCAATTTATGTAACCTTAATTGAAATTTACTATAATTTGCGATTTTGCGCGTAGCTGAATGAAAATAATTCTCATGCTTTAGCAGCAATGCTAATTAATACACTGCCCCTGTCAAATAGGGCTACATTAATAGCCTAAATACGATTTAATCTTTTAGCTGGAGAATATTGTATGCGCAGCCTATTCACGAATTGCCACGAATATATTAGGCTAAAATAAATAAATGTTAAATATATCTCTGGAATATTCGGTGGATTTATTTCACGCGCAGTTGTAGTATAATAATCTTCAGTGGTCAAATTTGGTTCGATAAACTGCGTTTATCATCTCCAATTCCACGAGAGCTTCTTTATAAAGGAAATATGTTCTTTTGGTTTTTAAAACATTTATTCACACTAAGAAGAAAATGTTAGCTATTTATGATCTTCTGTTCATCGCTGTTGCAGCTCTATTTTGCAGAGAATATTTATGAACATCAACACTTTTATTACGTGATAGAAACGACTGGGATTATTTATGATTTTCTAGCATTTTTAAGGCTAAAATATAATTTGCGCGGTGAAACCCGCAATAATAATTCCAATGTAAAACCCGCGGCGTCATAAAACGCGGAGGATTGTCGTTAAATAATGCTGATTCACCACAAAAATAAATGATTTAATAATTTCAACAGAAGCAGTTTATTACTTCATAATCACAAACACAGTCAGAGATCAACATTTATATAAAAACTGGAGGAAATCCTCTAAAATCTCCGTTTATCAGTCATTCATAATTCATCGTTTGATGTTTTCAGACAATAAAATATTTATACTAGAGCAAAATTTTACTGACAAATACAATCAATAACAATGCGATTTCAGTATCTGGAACTCCTCACATGAATCTGCGTAACAACATGAACACACACACACACATTCCCAACATTGCCGATGTTTCAGTGACATATTTATAATACTATAAGATATATTCACTTTCCTCCATAAACACACACGGTTTATGGAAAAATACACTGAATTCGCTTCATAATAATAACAACAACAGCATAATAATCATTCATAATAATATTTAATAATAATAATAATAATAACAGCCTCATAAACGCAGTGCACCGACCTCTGCTGCGAAGCAGATTTATTTTACCATAGTCTACAAAAAATAAATACATAAATAACATGTTTTTACAGCCGTTAATCCAGCTAACCCTGTTCAGGTGTGTGTGTGTGTGGGCGTGTGTGTGTTCAGGTGTGTGTGTGCGCGCGCAGGAGTCTGTGTCTGCATGTGCGCAGAAGTGTGTGTGTGTGTGTGTGCGTGCAGGTGTGTGACTCTCCCACAGGTAAGTTAATTCGTTTTGGTTAATTCGTTTCCAGGTTGAGTCTCTCCGGTTCTCACACGGGTCTAATCAGGGAATGCGGGTAATACAGCGCGTGCGTGAAGGCTAGCCCCGCGGCCCTCGCGTTCTCCGCGTGCTCGTGGTAGAGTATGGGAACGCGTACGATCCTCTGCGCGTGCCCGAGGCTAGCGGCCTCCAGTTCTGCCGCGATCTGGCGCTTCCACTTGTTCCGGCGGTTCTGGAACCAGATCTTGACCTGCGTCTCCGTCAGGCGCAGTCCCGCGGCCAGGCCCGCGCGCTCCCCGCTGCTCAGGTAGCGCTTGCGGTCAAAGGTGGACTCCAGCTGGAACACCTGCGCGCGGGAAAACACGGTGCGCGTCTTCTTCTTCCGGCACAGGCTCTTCTGTCCCTCAGGCTTCTGCTCATCCGGGTCACTTTCCTCCAGGAGACCTTCATCATCCTCCTCCTCATCATCATCCCTGGGACCCGCGTGTGTGTTTAGCGTCGAGTCGCTCCTGACATCTGACACACACACACACACACACACACAAAGTAAAATACAGCACATTACAGGGACTTTGAGCAGTTTAACGCCGTCACCATAGCGCTTTTTACAATCACAGTGATAACATGAAAATAGTACAACACAGATTAATAATAAAGTTGAATATTAAATGTCCCCAATTACGTCCCCATTAAAGGTCCGTCTAAACGTTTTCATAATAACCAGAATAAAGTGTGATTCTTTAGGGTGTTCAAACCTCCTGTGTAATTGTTAACATTTTTCTGTAATTTAATTACACATTTGACTCAGTAACTGTAATTGATTACATTTATTGTAATTATTACAAACCTCCTTTCTGGTATTAGTTTAACACTGCGCCTGATCACGTGATCTGGATCCATTAATATTCTAAAATACTTGCAATTTGACTATATTACATTTTAAAATACTTTTCTATTACATGATGTTATAATGACAAAAATATCCATTATTAATTGATTAGCCTATATTTGTTTATATTTTAAATATTCCTTAAAAAGTCCACACACACACACACCTGTGCTGGGGCAGCACCAGGGCCCGATCCTGAAGCTGAGCTCCGGGACTCTGGAGAAGCAGAGATGAGCTCTGGGTTTGTCCGGTTTGTTCAGTAGATTCTGGATAGAAAACGGAGAATCTTTGACTTCTTGAGTTTTGTGCTCCATCAGTGAAACTGAGACTCGAAGAAGAAGAAGAAGAAAGTTCGTCCAGTCCGCAGCTCTGACACACATGCGGAGAAATGACCCGATTGAAGAGCAGACTGGAGATAAATGATGGAAATGAAGAGAGAGAGAGAGAGAGAAGAGAGAGAGAGAGACAGACAGAGAGAATCTTGAGAGAAGAGAGAGAGGTGCGCGCGTCTGTGTGTGTGTGTGCGCGCGCCTTTCATAACTCATCTGGATTCCTTCCTAACAAATTTTGGGAAAGCTTAAGTTATATTTGTGTTATTAGTACTGTGGATGGGTGTCAAGTAGGCTTAATAATATTAAAATAAAACTAACATTAAAGACAAAAAAATAAAATAAAAGGCAGAATTTAAAGTGTAACGTGCAAAATCGTAAATCCTTAGTTTTGATCAACATATATTGTATAATGATAAAAATACGACTCTTGCACTCACTGACGTTGAGGTTGATCTGCTGAACACGTCTCTCTCTGTGTGTGTGTGTAACTCGGTCTGACACCAGGAAAGCACGCTTTCTTGACTGAGTTTAGGAAAATACACCCAGCCGCACTATGACATGAATATAAGACTTATTGCTGTTATTTATAATATTGTATATCCGCACAAATTGATGCATTGACTGTTTTCATGACCGCGAGCCTGTTTGAGCGCGTGCACGACACCCAGCGGCCATGCGCAGAAACACTCCCCGCGTCCCAATTCGCTTACTTATACTACGCCCTAAAAGTATGTACTCTTTTTGTGAAGAAAAAGTACATGCTTTTGAGTATGTATCAAAACAGTAGTCAAGCTTTGGGACATACTATCACGTCATCTTTAACGGACGGCTCTGTCGCGTGCTGCGTGCATCCTGTCACCATAAACTGCCCTGTCAATCATCTCGTCACAGTTAAAATCCTCCATCCAATCTAATTTGTTTTCCTACCGTCTCGGAGCAGGTTAATCTGACAGTCATGGGTCTTTCATGTGTATACTTTCCTCGTGTTTTGCAATTTGAATATAATGATGCATTTAAAAAGTAATGGCTATATCCTTACAAAAGTTCACAATGCTGCTGCAGATGTAATATAATGTGGAGAACATTGAATAAATTAATTTCGTCAGGTCAGATAGTGTTAATTAATCACTCAAAGCTCTTTATCCAAACCTCTCAACATAACCGCGGGACTCGCGCGTCCTCGGAGTCTGTAGTTTTTTAACACTTTTTACTCGTGTTTGTAGTTCTAACCGAATCCTCGTTCAACGCGCAAAGGGTTGTGGGCAATATCAGCCGTTAGAGTGTGCATCAATCTCATCCGGGTATCTTTGAAATACTCATTTCAACATACTACGGTTTGGGACGCACTAATTCCATTTTCGAATACTATTTAGGACGGATAGTATGCGAATTGGGACGCAGCAACTGAGGGATCAGACCAGTCCTGCACTGCCCCCTGCTGTCCAACACAACACATCAGGCCAAACACAGGTGTGTGTTCATGTTTATTCATCTCAGGATCAGTGACAGACACACAGACACAACCGACGAACAGCTGTCAATCATCAGTAAGGCACCAGCTCGATCAATAACCGTAACAGACGTATGAGACAGCTTTATCTTAACGGGATCACCTCAGAAACTCATATGGAAAAAACAACAACAGAAGCAAGAAATGATGTGTTGGAGAGGGTTCAGAGGTCAGTACAGACACACAACTAACTAACTTCATTAAATAAACTCCATCATAGTGTTTGAGTATGTGCTTATGTGCTTATGTTACAGCTCATGTGTTCAGGATCTCTCAGCCGCCGAACTCTGCGTCGATGATCTTGGCCATGGTGCTCAGCTGGATGTTGGTGGTTCCTTCATAGATGCTCCCTGTGGAGAAACGGCTGTCAGTCAACACAACGACATCAGCACACTAGTGTTGTCACGGTAACAAGATTAAAGTATTCCAGTAAAAATTCACGGTTCTCGGTACCAAAGCTTAGTTTAATTTACATATATTTAAGTGTTTATCACAGTTACAACTATGGAAACTGTACATTTGTAATATAAACACTTTAGAAAAAGATTAGATAAAATGACCTAAAATAAACAATTGTATATACACTAACACATTTTTAAAGTTTTAATTCATTAACATTTATTTAATGCACAATGACTGAAGTGAACAAACATGAACAATCAAGTGTTTGTATTAAATAACATTTACAAACATTAATTAATGTTGTAAAAATATATTGTTCACTCAGTGTGTTGATGTGAATTAAGTAATGTTGATGAATGATGTCTTATTGTAGTGTTACCAAACTATACAGGAGATAAAACATGTTTTATTTGACTTGACTGTACTTTTATTTAATCTAAAACTGGATTCATATTTAATTTTAAAGAGGCTTTTTAAAGCTATAAAGGCAAGAATATGCCTAAAACTGGCACTGACGTTAAATGTCATAAATAGGGCTGCATGGATACTAACAGCAGTTCTCTGGTGTCGGGTGGACACTACTGTGCTCATGTACTCGTAAAACTACCCAGAAAGCACTTCAGAGGCTGTTCACATATCGCGCGTGTGTTTTATTATATTTTTGCGCATGCTTATTCTTTCCAAAGCTCTTGCTCTCACGCAGCGTCTGAGTTTTTATTGTGAGTGCGCTTGCCTCGCGCCTATATTTGAAATTGCAAATTTGCATGTAATCGGCCTCTTATGGCAACGTGACATTAGCCTAATCCAAAATATCTCCATATGAGGCTCTTTCCTCCTTTCAGAGAGAGAGCCGTATCAGTGTTATGAAGAGGACACGACTGTGACCCTTTCAGACTGCGCGTCTACAGCTGGATTAACCCGGTATACGGTATCTAGAAAAGCTGGTACTGTAACATTTATTTTATTTTAGTACCGACTTGGAACCGAAGTACCGAGTTTTTTGACAACACTGGCGCGTCACTCACCGATCTTACAGTCGCGGTAATACTTCTCGATGGGATAGTCTTTGGTGAACCCCACACCCCCCATCCACTCGATACACTTAGAGGTGGTCAGAGCCGCAACCTGCAAACACACACACACACACTAGAGTCAGAGCAGCTCAGACACACACACACACACACACACTAGAGTCAGAGCAGCTCAGACACACACACACACACACACACACACTAGAGTCAGAGCAGCTCAGACACACACACACACACACACACACTAGAGTCAGAGCAGCTCAGACACACACACACACACACACACACACACTAGAGTCAGAGCAGCTCAGACACACACACACACACACACACTAGAGTCAGAGCAGCTCAGACACACACACACACACACACACTAGAGTCAGAGCAGCTCAGACACACACACACACACACACACTAGAGTCAGAGCAGCTCACACACACACACACACACACACACACACACACACACACACTAGAGTCAGAGCAGCTCACACACACACACACACTAGAGTCAGAGCAGCTCACACACACACACACACTAGAGTCAGAGCAGCTCACACACACACACACACTAGAGTCAGAGCAGCTCACACACACACACACACTAGAGTCAGAGCAGCTCACACACACACACACACACACACACACACACACACACACACACACACACTGACTGACCTCAGCGCTGAAGTATTTGGCCATGCAGGCCTCTTTGATGAAGGGTCGTCCGGCCTCCTTCAGTCTGGCCGCGTTATACGTCAGCAGTCGAGCGGCCTCCAGCTGTGTGGCCACATGAGCGATCTGATGCTGCAGACCCTGCGTCACACACAACATTACACAGGCGTGTGTGACGGACGAGCCGAACACACACACACACACACACACACACAGGTGAAGTACCTGGAAGTCAAAGACGCGTTTGCCGAACTGAACCCGCTGTCTGGTGTAGGGAACCGCGTGATCGAAGCAGCCCTGAGCCAGACCCAGCATCTGAAACACACGACACACGTCAGACCGGCACACACACACACACACACACACACACACACACACACACACACACACACACCTGTGCTGCGATCCCGATCCGGCCCTCATTCAACATCCCAATGGCGTATTTATAACCGTGACCGACTTTCCCCAAAACGCTCTTCTGGTGAACCTGCGGATGAAGCACATCGTCAGCACGCTAACGTTAGGTAATATGGTCAGGTGATGATGATGTGAGATGAAGACAGCCTTCACCTTCACGTTGTCGAGTGTGAGCGGGCAGGTGGACGAGGCTCTCAGGCCCAGTTTATTCTCCTTCCTGCCGATGTGGAGCCCGTCTGTGTCTCGGTCCACAATGAAGCAGGTGATCCCTCTGTAGCCCTACACACACACACACACACGCACACACACACACGCACACACACACGCACACACCTTCCCTTAAATAACATTCAATTGTGGTTTGTTTTCCCCGAACCCTCCCATAATCCTGCAGAACACTCGGACGGATCGTTCCGTGATACTCGTGTCTTTTTCAAAGCTTGAGGCGGCTCAGTAATCACTGCCATTAGACTTACAGCTCTGTGTGTGTGTGTTTGCGTGTTAAAGAGTGTGTGTGTGTGTTTGCGAGTTAAAGAGTGTGTGTGTGTACGGACCGCGGCGGGTTCAGCGTTGGCCATGACCAGAAACACTCCGGCGTGTTCGGCGTTGCTGATCCACATCTTGGATCCGTTGATGATGTAATAATCGCCGTGTTTCTCCGCTTTAGTCTTCAGAGAGAAAGCGTCGCTGCCCGACTCCGACTCCGACAGGCAGAAGCTGCCCACCTGAACACACACACACCGTCAGTCAGAGAGAGAGAGAGTGTGTGTGTGTGTGTGTGTGTGTGTGTGTGATAGTCACCATGTCGCTGGCGAGGCGGGGCAGGTATCGCTGCTTCTGCTCCTCAGTGCCCAGCTTCAGCAGGAGTGTGTTGATCAGTGTGTTCTGGATGTCACACAGCACCGACACCGACGGGTCCACCTTCGCCAGCTCCTCGATCACCAGAACAGACGAGAAGAAGGAGGAGCCGGTGCCGCCAAACTCGGGTCCGATCTCAATCCCCATCAGCTGAACACACACACACACACACTCCGATCTCAATCCCCATCAGCTGAACACACACACACACACACTCCGATCTCAATCCCCATCAGCTGAACACACACACACACACACTGATCTCAATCCCCATCAGTTGAAAACACACACACACACACACACACACACACACACACTCACTCCCTGCTCGAACAGAGCGCTGATCACTCCTGGATCCATGACTGAATCCTCGTCCATCTTGGAGACAAAAGGAGCGATGCGTTCCTGAGCGAACCTCCTCACTGGGGGAGAACAACAACTTCAGTGTGTGTGTGTGTGTGTTCAGCTGATGGGGATTGAGATCGGTGTGTGTGTGTCTCACCGGTGTCCCTCATCATGCTCTCCTCCTCAGAGTAGGTCTGTAACGGCGGGAACGCTGCTCTCGTGTCCGGAAGAGTTCCCGCGGCGGCGGCTCGTGAACACAGGAGTCTGACCGCGGCGCGCGAGCGGGTCACATGATCACACACCTGCACACACACACACACAGTCTCTATACATGACAGAAACACTGCCAAGCAAATCATAAAAATGTAAAAATAATGATAATACAAATTTAAACCAAAACATTAAAAAACATAAAACACGATTTCCAGCTTTAGTCTTTAAAAGAGAATAAAAGATTCAAATTTTCAGACCAAGAAAAATTCAGACACAATTTAAAGGCAAAACAATTAAACCGGTAAATGTGATGTTAAATTATTTTCATTAATAATTAAAATTTTAATTTATTTAATTATTTTAAATATTATTTTAATCTCCGGTGTACAGTAGGGGTCCGATCACGTGACCTGTCAGTGGAAGACTGAACACACACACACACACACACACACACACACTCCTGATTAATCGAGTCAAACACTGTTGTGTAAATGAACGTCTTCAGTACAGCGGTGTCGTGACTGTTAGCGGCCCAAAGTGAATAACTAATCGATCAAAACTAACTTTATCTGGATAATAACTTTACTCTAGATCTGCTGTAAGCCTGAACACTCTCTGTGACTGTAATCTCACTGTAAAGATGATGTTAAACATCTGTGTCGGTAACTGCGCTGTATCTGAAGGTGACTCGACCTGATCTGATACTGACAGTCGAAACTCATTAATCTAACGACAGATCAGACACAGAAACCATCAGAGGAATCTGTAATAATCACATACAAACATGCATTTAAGATACAAACATGTACTGATCTAATTCAGACTGTCAGTAATTAAACATGGTTGTTATGAAATGTTCGGGTATCGCTCCTATTGCAGAAGTCTGATAATTTCATGTAAATATGATGTTATGTGTGTGCTCAGTGTCAGGCGCGTCGTGTGCTGGAGGTTTAACGTCGAGTGTGTTTTTGTTGTCTGGAGTTTATTCTCTGACCTGTCGCAGCATTCTGAACCCGGGCGCCATTCTGGCTCTGCGTCACTCTCTAAAGTGTCCGGGGGAAACAAGCAGCGGAACTCACGGAAAACGGAACAAACACCTTTATTTTGCAACCATAACAAACCCACAGACAGTGCCAGTTTACTACAATTAATCTGTAATAACATCCATAAATTAGTAAAATAATCCTTATCGCCTGAAAGTTATGTATCACAAACTGGAGATTCGTCAAAAGGATCATCGGATACGTTTATTAAATAATACACATTATGATGTAAGCATTGTATAAATTTCAGAAATAATAAAAAAAATACTCGACTTGGGGCTCTGAATATATTGCCAATTACATAATTCATTTCATATTTTAAAAAAAAATTTAAACGTTAAGACAGAATAATGCATGTTTACAAATCAAACATTGAAGTGTTTGTGACCAATGGATTGAAAACATGTACAGTATTTAGAAACCCAGATGTCAGAGGTCATACATGATGGATTTCAGAGTTCCTCATGTGTGTGTTCCTCTGTTGTGTGTTCCCCTCAGGTGTTCGGACAGAGTCTGGTGTGTGTTCCTCCTTAGGTGTGTGTTCCTCAGGTGTGTTGCTGAGGTGTGTGTTGCTCAGGTGTTCGGTCAGAGTCTGGTGTGTGCGCCGCTCGAACGCCAGCAGTTCCTCCTCAGGGAAGAGAGGACGGTCCTTCTTCAGATCCGTCAGGAACCGAGTCTTCATCTCGTTCAGATCTTTAGCGAGAGCCTTCAGGACATCTGGAGACGCCTGCGCTTCTGTGGGACAGCAGAACACACACTCTGAACACACACTCTCTGAACACACACAACAATAGTACACAACCCCCGCGGCGTTGGACTGATCTAGGCTCAGATTAGCGGAGGTTAGCGTGTCTGTTAGCGTACCGCGAGCCGAGGCGACGGCGTGAGACACCAGGCGTCTGCAGGTCTGATCAGCCCGATGGAGAGCGCTGGACGCACAGATGAGCCGGTCCGACTCCTGAAACACAGAGGACCGCGTCAGAGGGTCACTGTTATCAGTCTTCATCTGCTGTAATCGTGTCTCTAAGAGTTTGAGAGAGGCTCGTCTTTGTGTGTGTGTGTGTGTGTGCGCTTCAGACCTTCTGTGCAGACTCGTCCTGGACGGGCCTCAACGGGGTCTCCAGCGCCGACGCCAGCAGGTCCAGCAGCTTCTGCCTTCAGGAGAAACCAGTCATCATCATCATCATCTCACACACACACACACACACACACTACATCTGACGATCTGTGGAGTCACCAGGAAATCAACACGGACGAGTCTCGCTCATTTGAAATGATTTATGGGTAAATATCGTTACTGTAATTAATCTGGAGTCAGAATAACGTCTCTGAGGACGCCCTACAGCGATGCTCTCGGACCCGTGTGTGTGTGTGTGTGTGTGTGTGTGTGTGACCCACAGGTCTCGGTGTGCGATGCTCTCGGACCCGTGTGTGTGTGTGTGTGTGTGTGTGTGTGTGTGACCCACAGGTCTCGGTGTGCGATGCTCTCGGACCCGTCCAGCGTGACGCTCTGCTTCTCCCAGCGGTTCCGGCTCTGGTTCGGAGGCTCCATCCGCTCACACACCTGGAGCAGCACCTCCTCAGGCACTCGCTGAGATCTCTGCCGGTTCCTCTGGACACACACCTGCAGCGGACAGAGCAGGAACACCTGGCAGAAGCCCACGCCGTCTGTCCAACACACACACACACACACACAGGACATCAGCACACACACACACACACACACACACACAGGACATCAGCGCACACACACTCTCCAGCCGCCCGCCTCAGACACACAGGAGCTGCACCTACACTTCCTCGCCAGCTGGTGGATCTGGAACCTCATGCTCTGGTAGTAGAAGTTATCATCCAGCAGCAGGACCAGCGGCTGCGAGTGTGTGTGTGTGTGTGTGTGAGAGACGCTCTGCTGCCGCAGCATCTGCTGGAAGCGCAACCAGACGCCATCAGCACTCTCAGAGAGTGTGTGAGTCTGATCCGAGAGTGTGTGAGTCTGATCTGAGAGTGTGTGAGTCTGCTGCAGGAATTTCTCCAAACACATCAGAACTGTCTTCCTGTGCTGCTTCCATTCAGTCTAGAAAACAATACAAAACACACATGAGCCAAACACAACAGAAAACTCACTTAATTACAGAAAACAATCACACACAGAGATGATTTTGACAGCCATCATCACAGCAGACACTGTACGGAGATGGGCCATAATGACGTGTATCATAATAACATGAAATCGAAACCTCTTGCCAGTCGCGCGCTGGGATCAGTTCGTCATACGTCACGAGAAGCGTCCTCCAGCCGAGCGCGTGCGCGTGACTCCGCAGCTCGTGCGCCAGACGGGATTTCCCCGCCGCCGGTAAACCGCACAGAACGCACAGGCACGCGCGTGCGGGAGACATCGGAGAGTTGAGTTGAACTTGATCAGTGATCACGTGCTACTTCTGGCTAGCGCGTCAGAAGCGCGGATGTGCGTGCAGAGCCCGCCCACTCGCAGAACATCGACCGCTCATTGGTTAAACGTCACTAAAACAGGAAGTCGATTCGTTCACTTCAGTCTCTCCGCATGGAATCCATCCATATAAACTTTAAAACTGCGAGTGTGATCTGATTACTGCAGGAGATAGTATCCTAGAGCACGACGGGAGCGTTGCTGTGTGTTATACACGTCGCGATATTCTTCAGTGAATTATATCAGCGGTTTATTTCTCTTTATCCCTCAGATGTCAGACTGCGAGCCGCTGAAGAAGCGCCAGAGGCCGCTGGAGTCTGAACACAAGTACAGCTGAAGAAGATACACACTTTAACAGCTGAACTTTGCCTAAATTATCATTTATAATATGATTTATTTTAAACAGGCCTGAAGATGCAGAAAACCGAAGAAAGGAAGCCGTTCGTCCTGACAGTTCATCTAAACTCCAGAGGAAGAGACAGATCCCGAGGAAAAGCAGTCAGCTCTCTCTGGATCTCTGGCTGCAGAAGAAGCCCAGTGTGACCCGGAAGAGCTCAGCTCACCCTGACCTCTCGAACTCTCCAGAGCGCGACCCCGCGAGGGTCCAGTCCAGACGAGCCGGTTCTGATCCGGAGGCGCGCAGAACCACACACTTCATCACTAGCAGGTGACTACCGCTCTGTGCTCTCATTGGACAGCAGAGATGCGCTAGTGACGGCGAGCGCCAATCAGAGCGGCGACCGTTACGATGCTTAATTAATATTCATGATGAGGGTTTGTAGAAATAGTTTTGGAGAGTTTAGTTTTTAGTCTTTGTTATTTCTGTATCCATGGCAACTATTACATGATTCAGATCCTTGTCAATTAATTAGATCGTAAACACACACCGTAAACATCAGCAGTTTAATGACGAGCAGCTGTTCTGTGAAACGGAAAGTGAAAGTGAGTGACGTTACAGTGGAAGTGAGATCGGACAGTGATGGACGGGATCCCGGACCCCAACTCTGTGTTAGTGCACGTGTGTGTCGCGGTGTTCCTCGTGGCGTGTGTGTTCGGGCTCCTGAGAGCCTCTGCGGTCGGTAATCTGTAATGTCTTCAGATCAGTGTGATGATGATGATGATGATGGTTTCAGGTTTGGTGCTAAAGCTGCCTGATGTTGTTGTAGAACCTGACAGAAGTGATGAGGATGATGAGGATCAGATGCAGGATCGGCTCGATCTTCCGCAGATTCGCGTGAGTTTGTGATTAAATGCTCTGTCAGTTTTTGCTAATCCCTGACCGGAAGTACTCCTGTCTGAAAGTGGAAGAGCCAATCACAAACACTCATTTGAGCTCTTAGTCGAGTCGCCTTCACTTATACAGCACTTTAACAATATAGATGTTTCACAGCAGCTTTACAGCGATAAAAGGAGATTACAGAGAATTTTTTACACTTTACATCAGATCTAGAATAAAGTTATTGTCCAGATAAAGTTAGATTTGATAGATTCACTTCCGTTGCAAAGATCATTAGTCATTAATTTAGGGGCCGCTAACACGACACTTTTAATGTGTTCCAGCTGTTCATTTAAACAACAGTGTTCGCTGCTCGAGAACGCAAACTTTGAAAGAAGTTCCAAGGTGCAAGTTTGTTAAAGTGATGGACGCTAAAAACAGCACAATCAAGCCGAAGCTAGTCTCGTCTGGTCTTATCTGGTCTTATATGGTCTTGTCCCGTATTATCTGGTCTTATCCGGTCAATTCTCTGTCAAATGTAGATTTGATCAAGTGTTGTTCACAGGTGTCTTTAATGGCATTCCCTGTTGGACTGAATCACTGAAGAACCAACTTTATGTTCTGCAAGATCCTCCTTTTTTACTAAGCGTCTATCAATGCGATTAGACAAAGTTTGTATCGTGTGAAAAATGTCCAACAAAATGTGTAAATTTAATTGACTGTATTTGTTATTGTATTTATGTAGATCTTGTGTAGCTTGTAACACATTAACAGTCTCTGATCATGTGATTGGCTCCTCATCCCTGATTCGTTCTTCGCAGGGCTGCAGCAGGGGCTGATGGGAAGGCACTCAGCAGTGATGTCATCAGTCAGGATGTTACTCTCGCTGACCTGAGGAGGGCGCCGGCGTGCAGCGGCTCCTTACCGCCCCTCAGACCCGCTGACGGGCACACGGTCATGATCCGGGTGAGTTACGGTCATGATCCGGGTGAGTTACGGTCATGATCCGGGTGAGTTACGGTCATGATCAGTCAGACCGGATAAGGAACCGTCGGTGAGGAGTAAACTCAGAGTTTGTAACGGTTTCGCTGTTTGTCTTCCAGACGGAGCGTTTGGATCCTGAGGAGGTTCCGGTGCCGTTTCCAGACACGCGGAGAGACTGCTGGGACGATTCCCACGTCAAACTGCCCTTCTATGTGGACCGAACGGTCAGACACACACACACACACACACACACACGTTACTGCAGTGGCTTCATTACTGTGATGTTGTTTGTGTGAATGTTTGCAGACTCTCCAGAGCCGATGGGATTTGATCGCCCGATCCCTGAGCGCCCCGTTCACGTCTTCTCTCGATGTGAAGGTGATGTCACTTCCTCCCCTCTGAAATCCCAGATTCACTTGGTTTTACTCAATGCCTTCTGTGTCAGTTTGTGTGTTTGTGTGTGTGTGTGTGAACATCATCAGCTATAAATTAACCTTCAGAAATTAACTAAATATGACTCAATGACTCTAATTTGGAAGAATGATTCATATTGTTTTATTGGAATTTTAAAGATGCAAAAAGGTTTGGTCAATCAGTATTCATTGAAATTAGGACTATAGTTAATCAATATTAGTCTATGTCTTGACCTCATTAAGATAAGTGCTAATGAATGAAAGGTGTTGTGGTGTCCTGGTTTGTCCAGAAGAGGGCAGCAGAGCTCCACCAGTGATGAACACACACACACACACACACACACACACACACACACACACACACACACACACTGCAGGACGTGAAGCTGCTTCTCACTCTTAATTCAAGATTTAACCTTTCTCAAATATGTCTCTCCAGAACGCCATCCTGAGATATAACACTGACCGAGCGAAGGAGTGGGACTTCACAGCACTGCACTCATACTGTAGGGTGAGAGACACCTGTAACACACTCTCTCTCATACACTCACTCAGCTGTCCTCAGTCATGTGACTCTCTCTCCTGCCTCTGAAGCGCTAGTATCGCTGAATATGAGCGTCCTGTTATTGATTGGGTGTTATTTATGGTTCAGGTTGTCATAAAACACTTTGTTTTCCTTTGAATTGTTACAACCCTTCAATCAATACTGTTAATTAATAACTCCGGGAGCGAGCGGGAGAGGGATCGATGCGCGAGGAGCAGGAAGCCGTCGCCGGTGATCGTCACGCGGTTCCTCAATCTCGCTAATCACTCGCGGCGTCACACACACTGCGCGGGAACGCTACACACACTGCTGTAATCGTTCACAAGCAGACTGACACATGGAAATATGAAAATAGGGGTAGGGTTAGATAAAATGTGATTTTATTACGGTAAGTTTATGGGTAATTTGAATTTCAGCTCCGCCTGGATGTGTGTTTCCGGCAGTTTCCTGCAGAGTGAGATGATGACATCACCCTAACTCAGGCCGTTAGGAATCCTTATAAAGCATTTCACAAAATCACTCGCTGGATTTAGCCGGTTTATTGTCAGAGATTGCAGTGCAGATATTACTGATCATAATTTTTTGGAAACTGATTATCTCATAACTCTCAGTTTCTTGATGGTCATTTTCCACCCTCTGTGACCTTTAGTAAGAAATGAAACGATACCGCTGCCAGTGTTGCCAGATCACGCGAGACAAATAAGCAACCAAGCCGGTGAAAACAAGCCCAAAACAAGCGACTTTTGCTCATAGACAGTAAAAGCGCTTTTTCTACAGAGGTACAGTTTATTTTTCTTCTGTAATAAAGCTTGGCTGTTCATCTAGTGTTGGTACTGCGCCCAAATAAAATCTGACTGAAAGCTCATTTTTGAGATATCAACCTAAAATTTGGAACTTCTTCGGATTTTTGGCTTACATTTTCTTACAGTTTTAGAGTAAATATAAATTGTAATCTATGTATATTATATAAAATAGAAATAATTCTATTTTTACATTGTTCATTTTCATAAAGTCAAACTTATAACTTTTTTTCTGTTTCACTTTCTTAATTTTATAATACTTCACTTCAAAAATAATTTGGCAAATGTCTTCTTTAAAACAAGACCAAATAGGTTTATATTCCAAAGCATTCTTGAATTACAACCATCGGATGGTGATTTTCATGAAAAAGGGGGAGTGACAGTTAAAGGGTTAAACGATATTAAATTATAATATCTAAAATATCTAACACAAAATTAATATATAAATCTCTCCTACAGTCCAGTCAGCATCAGTCGCGATGGTCCAGACTCGCATGTATTTTCATTTTAACGTCACTTACTGACGCTATCCTAACAAGAAGAAAAAAAAAAAAAACGATTGCCCAGCTCTGCCTCTGATTGGCTAGTACTCGTTGCCATCTGGGTCAGAGCCAATTAGAAGCAGGATGTGGGTGGGAGAAAAACTCTTTGAATGGGGAAAGGGCGAGAGGGAACGGGCAAGACAAACTCCTACGTTTAAATAACATAGAAAATATCTGCTTGACAACGAGCTGGGAACAAGCCCAAATAAGCAATTACACTTTAGAAACAAGCCCAAAAAAACGCAACCCGCGACTCCCATTATTTGCAAGCGACTTTACAGAAAAACAAGCCCAAAGTCGCTTAGAATAAGCGGACTTGGCAACACTGACCGCTGCACAATGCTAATGAGGCGGCCATATGCTAATGAGCCTGTGATGTCAGCGTTGTTGTGACGATGTCGTTTCAGTCAGACTGGGGAGTACAATTAACTTTATCTCAAATCAAAATATTTTTCATATTTTTTATGACGTATGACACTTCAAGAGAAGCAGATCTCCGATGTCAAAGGAAAGGTGTGTGTGTGTGTGTGTGTGTGTGTGTGTGTGTGTGTGTGTGTCCACTTCAACAGTTGTTAGCGGTTAGCTCGGAGATGTTTAATAGAAGCGAGTGTGTTGATGAACGAGACGTGCTTTGATTGACAGGTGCAGTCTGAGGCCGGTGTAACTTATTTGATTGACAGAGTCTGATTGTTTGTTTTCTCGCTGATATCTGAATGACACACACATAGCATGTTAATTCATGTACGACTCGATGTGAGATTAGGATGGGGGATGTGCGACCGTGTGTGTGTGTGTTCCTGTCAGAGAGTCTCAGCTGGCTCTCGACCGGCTCTGTGTTTATGATCGGACCGTCACCGTTATTTACGACCTGTTCGGGGTCGTCGCTGCGGGTTTGTCCTGAGCTGGACGGGCTTGTTTGAGTTCTTCATCTGCATTTGTTCCCGGATGTGTTTTAATCCGATGAGGAAGCAGATGAAATGCGCGGGAGATTGATAGCTCTGACGTGCCATCGTAAACAAGAGCGGAGTAATATCATCTGTGATAGACTGACACTGTGTGTGTGTATGTCAGTGCTCATGCCATAAACTGCTGATTGGGCCGTGTGTGTGTGTGTGTGTGTGTGTGTGATGGTTTGGTCGGACAGCTCTGAGGAGCGCCTGCATCTCTTCTGCTCGTTAGTGTCAAACTGTAAAAGCTCTGAAGGTCCGTCTTGATGAACTGAATTTCAGCTTGTCATGGACTGTCTGTAAATTAGAATAAAAATGCAGTAGCTGTGTGTGTTTGCGTTTACAGAGCAGGAGAAATCTGCCTCAGAACAGGAAAGGAAATAATTTTCTGACTCTTGATTGACCAGCAGTTTGAGTTTCTGTGCTGATGTCCATGTCTCTGGTGGACACACACACACACACACACACACACACACACACACACACACACAAGTCAAGTCAGTCACTCTTATTTATACAGCGCTTTTTACAACACAGAGTGTTTCAGAGCAGATTTACAGAGAGAACAGGAAAATTTAAAGTTTGTTTCTAGAGGAAAATAGCGTCATAGTCCAGCTTAATTCAGATCAGTGATGCTCCATTACTGTTGTAAAAAAGTTATTTAGTTAATTTATATATATTTATATATGCTCTGGAGAAAACCGTGATGTCATCGTCCAGCTCAGTTCAGTTCTCATATAATGCAGGAGATCAATAATAGAGTTGAATAGTAAGTAAAATGTTCAACAATATTATAGAGTAAACAAACACATGACAGAAACAGGCCTGATCTCCTGCAAGCACACAGAACCCAGCGCTTATCTGGACTCGACTGTGAAATTGAATGTCTGATTCTGATTATTGAATGTCCGTGTGTGTGTGTGTGTGTGTGTGTGTGTGTGTGTGTGTGTGTCCAGGGTCTGCAGGGGTCTGAAGCGAAGCAGATGTTTGGGAAGCTGCTTCCAGCCATGGCACAGCTGGCACTGAGAGCACCGAGCCTCTTCACACAGGTATCACAACCTCCATCACACACACAAAACACACACACCACAACATCACACAATCACACACTAAACACACCACAACATCACACAATCACACACACAAAACACACCACAACCTCCATCACACACAAAACACACAACCTCCATCACTCCATCACACACACAGAACACACACCAGCGCCTCCAGAAGGAGCGCTCCAGTACTCAATGATTAGTTGATCTCGTGTCCACCCACTGATTCTCCACCAGCGAGAACACTTTTCATTGCAGTTGCCTTTGCCAATAAAGTCAAGAGCATTATATATTCTTAGTGTTTGAGAAAGATGTTGATAATAATATCTGTTGTGTGTGTGTGTGTGTGTGTGTGTGTGTGTGTGTGTGTGTGTGTGTGTGTGCAGCCGATTCCGTTGCTGAGCGCTCAGCGATGCGGCTCCGTCACGCTCTCGCAGGAGCAGGTCTCCAGTCTGCTGGCCAACGCCTTCTTCTGCACTTTCCCTCCACGCAACTCTCGCTGCAGCTATCCTGACATCAACTTCAACAGGTGTGTGTCCTCAGATCAGTGCCGAGGATTGAAAAGAGTTACTCGATGGACGTGACTGAGACCTCTACTGAAACATGACTGAATGTGACACAACTGCTTAATTAATAACCAAAATGATAATTACAGACAATGATATGAAATATTGGGTGGAGTGTGAAGAGACACGAGTTTAAATCGTTAGCATTTGTGCAGCGCACATCAGCTGTGACTGTCATTGTGGACATGAATATGAAATATTAGTCTTCCATCTGATCGTGTGTGGGTGTGTGTGTGTGTGTGTGTGTGTTTTGTAGGTTGTTCGAAGGTTCGTCCCCCAGCAAACAGCAGAAACTCAGAACCCTTCTGTGGTACTTTGAGCGGATCACGCAGCGCAGTGAGTTTGACTCTGAGTGTTAGACGCGTCGCTCGCTCACAGATCGGGACTAACCCCGTGTGTGTGTGTGTGTGTGTTGTGTGTTCTGTTCCCGAGGGCCCACCGGTCTCATAACTTACACCAGACAGTGTCTGCGGCGTCCGCCCTCGTGGGCCAGGTGAGACTCATCTTCACACACTCACAGCCGTTTCATTTCCCACAAGACAATAAACACTGGTGATGTGATCCAGCTCAGAGAAGCAGTTCAGCAGACTCCAGATCAGCTGTGACGGAACCATAGAGGAGCAGGGCTACGGCATGCTGCAGGTGACACACACACACACACACACACACACACATGCAGAAATATATATATATAGTATATATAGTGTGTGTGTGTGTGTTTTCTGCAGGTGGACTTTGCCAACAGGTTTGTCGGGGGCGGAGTGACCGGGTCTGGTCTGGTTCAGGAGGAAATCCGTTTCCTGATAAACCCGGAGCTGATCGCGGCGCGCCTCTTCACTGAAGTGCTGGAGGACAACGAGTGTCTGATCATCACAGGTGAACACACACACACACACACACACACACAGAAGAACACGCCGAGATCCCTGCGGAGTGTGTTCAGACTGTAATCAGCACTCGAACCTTCAACCCCGCTGAGACTCAATCAGTCTGTGTGTGTGTGTGTGTGTGTGTGTGTGTGTGTGATTGCTGTCTGAAAACCCTCATTTCTGAAGCGCTCATGAAGGCCGTTAGTGTCATCAGGGTTTATTTCCCATCTTCAGTTTTAAAGGGTTCCTCCTGTTCCAGCTAACTGGAGCTGTGATGATGAGTGATTCCAGCAAAATTCGGCTTATATTTCAAAGTTTTTACTCGCATACACTGCGACGATCTCTGCGTGACCTGAACCCGTGTGTGTGTGAGTAAGCCGCTTCAGTGACCCGTGAGAGCGGCTCTGGTGTGTGTTCTCATGACACGCGTTCTTCACTTTCTCTTAATCACTCAAATGATGTAAGAAAGAAGTTTGTGTTGATGTTCCAGAATGCTGATGTCTACAAAAATCCTTCATTTCTTAAGTGCTCGTAAAGGTTGCAGTGTGTGTGTGTGTGTCTCAGTGTCCTCGGATGGTTCAGTCAGCTACACACACACCAGCGTAACTCATAACGCTTTGTCTGCCGCGTTCTGAAGGAGGAAACACTAGAAGGTGGGCGTTTGCACTAATGTAGCGCTGGAATCTTCAGTATTAACACACACACACACACACACACACGACGGACCTGTTTCGGCCTCCTCGTCGACTGATTAGCAGAAGGACTCGTTGTCCTCTTCCTCTCATCAGTATTCTTACCTCAGCTGTCCGTCCTCTCGTCTCCATGGAGTCACCTGTAGGCTCCGCCCTTCAGGCCCCACCCCCCCTCAGTCATCTCGTCTCCATGGAGTCACCTTCAGGCCCCGCCCCCGGTCATCTCGTCTCCATGGAGTCACCTTCAGGCCCCGCCCCCTCCCGCCACTTAAAGCTCTTAACTTTATTACGGTCCTGCAGAATTAATTGCGTCTCTAAGAGCGGCTGGAGTCGCTGGGCTAATGCACCGGGCGGGCCACGACATCTCCTCTATTACAGTGTCTCTCTTTCCCGCCCTCTATCTCTAAACTCATATTCCCCGCTCGGCTCTCAGACGTCGATGGCTAAAATGGATCTTGTAGCTGTAAAGAAATTTGCCAAAGTGGTTTGGGTTAATTGAATTGCGGAGCGTCTGTCCTGTCAGGCTTCAGTGAGAGATGGAGATCAGTGACTCACCCATGCGGATCTGCAGCCAGGACACACACACACACACACACACACACACACACACACACAGGTCTGGATTTGTAAAGTCTCTTTATGATTTGAATCCTTTTAATCGCAGGCCGTCTCTGAATAAAGCTGGTGTTTGAGACAAAGGCTTGACATTAAAGCTGAGACGATGAAGATGACGAAGATGATGAAGACGATGATGCTCTCGCGGGACCGATGCTCGGTTTAGCCGATGTTCAGATGCATCGGTGACCTTTAATCTGTCAGAGACTCCAGCGTCGGTCACTGAAGACGCTTCAGAAACACACAAAGCCCGACTCCTCTGAAGGTCACATGAGCAGGAACTCTCCCCAGCAGGAATGTGTTTATCTCATTTCCTCTCCAATAAAGACAATGAGCTTATCTGTGGTTCTGCGGTCCGGGTCGATGCCGGGCGGACCCGCCACTGCCGCTGCTGCCAGGAGTCTGTGATCCGATTAGACTCTCGGTCCTCCACGTCAGGTGATCGACTGATATTACGTCTTAGGCTATACTGTAGGTATGTGTATAATAATATATTTCCGTGCAGGCGTGTAGTCGTTCTAAGACCTTAACAAATGACTTGCCTGGCGGCATAATGCAGAATTTTCAGTCGTTTACATGCCGAATAGGAAAAGCGTCTACAGCCAGCAGTCGTGTTTGATATTGTAGGTCAGAGTTTTCTGGAGGCCCCTCACACACACCTGAATCCGGTCGTCAGCTCATTAGTAGAGACTCCAAGACCTGAAGTGGGTGTTTCAGACTCAGGAGAGATTGAAAACGTGGAGAGTTGGGCCTGGGCCTCCAGGAGCGTGCTCGGGAACCACTGTTCTAGGTGGCCAGACTTTCGAGATCGCAGTAGACGTGAAGGACTATAATGCGTTAAGAGCTCGCTCAAGTACTGGAGATAAACCATTCAGTGCTTTAGAAGTAATCTGCAATATTTTAAAATGTATACGACGTTTAATAGGGTTGACAGAACCGGGCTAATATGGTCATACTTCCTGGTTCTGGTAAGATCTGTGTTTTGGACCGGCTGGAGTTTGTTTATTAAGCGTGCAGGGCGACCACCCAGTAGAGCATTACAGTAATCTAGCCTTGATGTCATGAACGCATCAACTAACTGTTCCACATTCGTCATTGAGAGCATATCACGATTTAGATATATTTTTAAGATGGAAGAATGTGGTTTTACAGATACTAGACACGTGACTTTCAAATGAGAGATTGGTATCAAAGAACGCACACACACACACACACACACAGGTTCCTAACCGACGATAAAGACTTGACAGAGCAGCCATCAGGTTTTAGACAATATTGTAGGTTATTACGTGAGGAGGTTTTTGGTCCAATCATTAGAAATTCCTTTTTTTTTTTCAGATTTTTTATATCAGATTCAGCTCTGCATTCCATTAGTTTTGTGAATGGGTAAGTTTTGTCAGGGTGCGAAGAGATATAGAGCTGAGTATCATCAGCTTTACAGTGAAAGCTTATTCCATGTTTCCTGATGATATCTCCTAATGGCAGCGTGGACAGAGTGAACAGCAGCGGTCCCAGCACTGAGCCTTGAGGGACACCGTACTGAACTGGTGATGGAGAAGACATCTCTTCATTTACTGCTACACACTGATAATAGTCTGACGAGTGTAATGTCAGGCACTCTAACATCCCTCCTGTGCTGGTGCTGCTCTTCCCTAGTCATATGGCACATAGTCTTGGAGGTCAAACGTGACAATCTGGGGCTCAGGTCAGGAAGCCGACCGTCCGCCCGCGGCCTCGCGTCACTGAGGTCAGATAAATCCCATCACATAGAGACTCTTCCCCTAGATATCATCACATAGTTTCATGATGACTGATTTCAGACAGGTTTCCCGTCGTCACGGACAGTGCTTCGCAGTAATAAACAGGAGAATAACTGTCGGTGTTGTCGAGTTCATTCCTTTCTTCCTAAACGTTATAGTCGTCATTCAGCTCAAGTGTGAATATGACTCTGTTGTGTTGAACAGGAACAGAGCAGTTCAGCAGATACTCGGGATACTCGCACTCCTACCGATGGGACGGTAACCATGACGACCAGACGCCAAGGTGATGCCGATGTGCGACTCGTCTGACTGCGAGTGTGTGTTCTCAGAGATGCTGATGTGTGTGTGTGTGTGTGTGTCCGTAGGGACGAGTGGCAGCGCAGGGTGACGGAGATCGTGGCCATCGACGCTCTGCATTACAGGAACTTCCTGCAGCAGTTCCTCCCCGACAGCATGACCAGAGAACTCAACAAGGTCAATCACGATATATATCCCACATCATCAGTGCAGTCAGAGAGAAAGCCCCAGATCATGTGGCGGGACTGGGTTCACAGCTGTACTCTGGTCTGGGTTATTCCTGCATTATTAACGGCAGCGGATGAGCCGCAGGGAAGCTGTTTCTGTGTTTGATGTGTCGCTTTAATCATCCGCACGGGAAACTATAATTGCTGTTTCCTTTCTAACCTAATTAATGATGAATTGATATTTGTATTGTTGTGGACGAACAGAGTAAATAAGCATTAATGATTGATTGCAGATTGTAGAGCTGTTAGTATTGTCCATTAGATTTAAATGGTGAATGAATCTGTTTCAGAGACGTTCAATATCACTGATCCAGGAGGGGCGGATAATAAAACATATCCTCACAGATATGAGTGTGAAGATCTGCTCACGGAATGAGATACGGCTGAGGTCGGCTCTGTCACTCATGATCTCTCTCTCTCTCTCTGTCCATCAGGCCTTCTGTGGTTTCGCTCGTCCTGGAGTGGAGTCGGAGAATCTGTCGGCCGTTGCGACGGGAAACTGGGGATGTGGAGCGTTTGGAGGAGACACTCGTCTCAAAGGTTCGAGTGAAATCAACAGCTGTATGTTTCCATCCTAAACGCTGCGTGTAACTGAAGAGCATCTGTCTCTCCTCTACTGATCCTCATACAGTTTCTCATCAGCGAGAGTGATCGGCTCTAACTCACACTGTTATTCACGCTCACATCCGACATCATCAGATCCGTGTGGATTCACTCAGAATTCAGATGAAGAGTGTGTGTGGAGATATTTGTTATTGCTATCGGCTGTTGTTCTCAACGTGTGTGCGTGTGTGTGTGTGTGTGTGTGTGTGTAGCTGTTCTGCAGATGATGGCGGCAGCAGAAGCGGAGCGTGATTTGATGTACTTCACGTTTGGAGATGTTGATCTGCTCCGAGATGTTCACCGCATCCACACACACTTCACACACCGCCACGCCAGCGTAGGTGAGACACACCTGAGTGAGACACACCTGAGGTCACATGATTATCTGATGCTGGACATCATATTTGTGCAGGTTTTCATCAGTCTTTGTCCTCCTCTGTTGTGCAGGATCCGTGTTCAACATGTTGCTGCAGTACTATGAGTGTGTGATTAAAGAAACATCTGGAGCGAAACCTCAGGAAACACTCTACAGCTTCCTCTCTGAACACCTCTGACCCCAGCTGCTCTGAACTCTGACCCCAGCAGCTCTGACCTCTGACTGACCCCAGCTGCTCTGAACTCTGACCCCTGACTGACCCCAGCTGCTCTGAACTCTGACCCCAGCAGCTCTGACCCCTGACTGACCCCAGCAGCAGCTCTGACCCCAGCAGCAGCTCTGACCCCTTGACTGACCCCAGCAGCAGCTCTGACCCCTGACTGACCCCAGCAACAGCTCTGACCCCTGACTGACCCCAGCAGCAGATCTGACCCCTGACTGACCCCAGCAGCCGCTCTGACCCCTGACTGACCCCAGCAACAGCTCTGACCCCTGACTGACCCCAGCAGCAGATCTGACCCCTGACTGACCCCAGCAGCTCTGACCCCTGACTGACCCCAGCAGATCTGACCCCTGACTGACCCCAGCCGCTCTGACCTCTGACTGACCCCAGCCGCTCTGACCCCTGTCTGACCCTGACTGACCCCAGCCGCTCTGTCTGACCCCTGACTGACCCCAGCCGCTCTGACCCCTGACTGACCCCAGCAGCCGCTCTGACCCCTGACTGACCCCAGCCGCTCTGACCCCTGACTGACCCCAGCAGCTCTGACCCCTGACTGACCCCAGCTCTGACCTCTGACTGACCCCAGCAGCCGCTCTGACCCCTGACTGACCCCAGCCGCTCTGTCCCCTGACTGACCCCAGCCGCTCTGACCCCTGACTGACCCCAGCTCTGACCTGTCTCCTGAGTTGTTCTCTGTTCCTCTGACGTCACTGATCCTCAATAAAGCAGTGTTAATCGTCCGTCAGCTGTGTGTTGTGCGTGTGCGTGTGTGGGTCCAGAGATGAAAGCCGCCGGACCCGCTGGGTTTGATCGACTGAGCCGCTCGCTGGCAGAACCCAGGCTTTGTAGCGCACAGATTTCAAACGCGCATCTGCGCTCGGTGTGTGTCCCTGAATGAGTTTGACCTTTGAGGCTCACACAGTCAGTATGAATGTCAAACACCAGAAGCTCAACCAGTCTCACTGACGGATTAAACCCATACCAGTTCAATCCTTCTAGCTCTTACTAAGAGGACTGCTTTAAAATAGACAATCATATGAGATTTAACAGTGAGTTTGTTTGATTTGCATCTCAATCTTTCTACGGCGTATGAATCAGATCTTTGGCAGTAAATCCCACAGTGAAGCTTTGACCTTTGACCTAAAGGATCCTGCAGTTCCTTTAGAAGAGCCACCAGAAGAGGAGTGACTCTGTATTCACAGAAGAGGAGTGACACCAGAAGAGGAGTGACACCAGAAGAGGAGTGACACCAGAAGAGGAGTGACTCTGTATTTTCCTGCTGTGTGTTTGTGTTTGTTTGTGGTTTCGATCTCCTGCTCTATTTCCACATGTCAGTCATCAGCGTCTCCAGAAGAGGAGAACATGCTTGAGTTTCTCTGGCTCCGAGTTCAAAGCCTCCTCAGCAGCTGTCTGTGTGTTTCGTGGGGTTTTGGTCCTTGATCATGTAAAGAGGAGTTTGATTAAATCGACACACATCTGCTGCGGGAATTGTGAAAACGACACACAGTTCTTGTGAGGTAGTGAGTGAAACAGCAGTGAAAAAGGCATTGTGGGTAATAGAGGAGTGTTTCCAGCACCCCCAAACCAGCTGTCAGTCTGGCAGAGACGAGGCCTCATGGCGCAGCTCGATGACAGGTGCCCAGGGCCTCACGGTGCAGCTCCGCACTCAGGCCCTGTCTGTCAGCAGGAGCTCCAGGGGCTCGTCACAGAGCTGTCACACACTGGACCCGCTCCTCGCTTCAGGACTCGAAATCTGCAGACAAACAGCTTTATCCATCAAGTGATGTGACACGAAACACAGCTTAATGCTCAACGATTGCCATGCAACTGTTTGCCGGCGTCAGAGATGACAGTCATGTGATGCGGCGTTGAAGTCACGGTCACATGCGAATACATGTTCTCTCGTGGCTCTTATGGCGTGTTCTGTGTTTCAGACGAGCGTCTCTGCTGACGGACATCAAGCCTTCCAGTGTCACCAGTTATTGTGCGTCGTTTAATGAGTGACTCCTCTCTCGTAACTTTACAAATAATCATGTTTTTCTTCTTATTCTGAAGGCCTCGGGACAACACGCGTTCATTTCCTTTCATCAGACTTTCATCGAATGGATCGGAGAGACTCTGGGAATTCTGTTTCCTGAAGGGCAGAAACAGCCCATTTGATTTCTTCATTTTGCATTAATTGAGTTTCTGCTGCATTTGAAGTGCAAATGTGAGTCTGAGCGCAAGACTGTCTTCAGGTCAGACATCTGAAAATAGACACAGATCTGCTGCGTTAGATTCTTTAAAGGGAAACGAAAAACTCCATTTTATCTGATACATTTCCCAGCAGGACGACTCTTGTGTTTTCACTTGGTCTCATTTTTTACATTTAATCATTTAACGAACACTTACAAATGAGGAGAGCAATAAAGCAGTGACCCTTCAGTCTAACACAGGACACCTCACAGATGTGATCTTCATAATGTTGATAATCGCTCGTCTGCCGTCAGACACTCGAATACTGTCGTCCAGTGTGGTGGTGTTGTTGTCCGAGAGTCTGGCGGGAATATTCCTGCACATGTGCTTCGATACAGGACTGGTGTTCAACATCTGCAGGCGACACTCGTCATCAATCAGGCGGACACCAAACCTGTCCGGGGTCAAACTAAATTGCTTATTGATCTAAAAATCACCAGATATCCTGGTTTGGCCTGCAGTCCGTGTAGCTGGACGAGGTGTGTGTGAGCTTCCCGACGGGGAATGGAGTGTGTTATTGCTCCAGTGCAGTGGACGCAGAGACAGACTGGATATAAAGAGCAGATATTCTCACAGGTTAGCTTTTTAAAGTTTGTGATTAGAGAACTCAAGAGTGTTCAGCGGTGTCGCCCTAAATTAATCACTAATGATCTTTACCACGGAAGTGAATCAATCAAAGCTAACTTTATTCTAGATCTGCTGTAACTCTCTCTGTGACTGTAATCTCCTGTTATCACTGCTGTGGATCATCTGTGTCGGTAAGAGCTCTATATAAATGAAGATGACTCGACTTAAAGTTATATGATGACACTGAATGAAACACTGCTGACCTTTGACCCCCACAGCCTTGATCAGAAGCTGCTCAACTTTGATTTCATGGACGGCACACGTGATCACGTCTGTCACCGCTCTCGCCGCTCGTCTTCCTCTTGGAGATGAAGGTCCGGGTCTGCTCTCCTTTCTGTCCGATCGCTTCATTTCCGGAGCGGAGAGCTGTTCCCTCCGCGGCTCTGTAGATGTGAGTAAACGTTCAGCCGCTTTAAACTAAAGTTTGCTTCATTATGGAGAGATCTCCTCGACTGCCATGTTTTCGGGATCATTAGCCAACGAGTCGCTCCTCCTCGGCCAATTAGGCTCTTAAAGCCGTGTGCGAGAGGAAGACGAGGACTGACATCTTCCTCAGAAATGCCACTTCGCTCATTACGAGAAGCACTTTATAATAAAAACATTTTTCTGCTCCGCTTTAATTGAAAGATTTTAAGAACGAGGGAACAGTGCTGTCGCTTCCACCATCAGTTCATCTTTATAAATGTCAGGAGCTGAATATATGATTCCCGAGAGGATCGTCTCTCTCCTGAAGATAAAGCCGGTTATCGATGAAGAGCCGTTCACATCCGGACGATCTTAATGCTGGAAAAATGTTCTTTATATTATTAGAATATTAAATCGGTTCTTTTCATTTTAATCTTTTAACTGATCTCTGAACGCTACTTTGGGAAGCAGGAAAGGGCCATCTCCGCATCGCTGCCAAAAACGCTTTCTTAACCTCGAGTTTTTAAGATTGTACATGAGGAAAATATGTGTGTGTATGTGTGTGTGTGTGAGTGTGTGTGTCTGCGTGAGTGTGTGTGTGTTTCAGCTGATGTTCTGAAGTTTCTCTGTGAAAGTGAGCACCAGTTTTTGTCTCGTGACTCTTCAGCCCTTTATCAGTTATAATGAAATCGGGTTTATTGATTTAAGTTTATTTTTGTATTTATTAATATCTCATATGACTGACCAACACATTCTCATCCCAAGACGTCAACATCCGACGCTTTAGGGCACCCTTTAGCGTTAGTTAGATGATGCGGGTAAGTTTAGGTTAGGGTTAGGGTTAGGGTTAGGCCACTAGGAGAGCGTCATGTAACTGACACTATAAAGGTGCCCTGAAGCGTGGGATGTGGACGTATGGTCAGAAGAGTCAGTTAGATGAGAACGGGATCTGCTCTGAATCTCCATCAGTTATTAACACACAATAATACAGTCACATTACACATGAGGAAAATATATTCAACTTACAAAAGTTCATTTTTCTGTGCTCTGACTCTTTATTCAGATACAGACAGTCTCCATCAGACATCAACACACACCGTAAACAACAAAGATGAACAAGATCCAGGACAGATTTACAGGAACAGGTACACGTCAGTCAGAAGTTCATATTGATGAGGATTATTAATGCATATATCTCTCATATTTCATATATCTCTAGTGCAAATATACTTAATCTATCTCACAGCGTTTAACATTGAACGTTTACTGAATGTATTGCACAATATATGTTACATAGACATAAAATACATAGTACATCCACACACTGTAATAAACACACTGGATCTTCTTTATATATTCATATGTAGTTATCTGTGAGATTATGTATGAGTTATTTTAATGCATCATTTCTCGCAGCTGTTATCATGAAGGATATTTTACAGGTATTATTTGTGTGTGTGTGTGTGTAATCGTAGTGATATTAGCAGCATTAAAGTGTTCTTTAGAGACTACCAAGTAACATGTAAACTTTTACCTTCTTGAGTTTTGAACTATTTTAAGAGCTATGTACATGTCACGATGCTAATATCATGATGGATGGATGACGTTAGTTTTATTTGTGGCTCCGGTCAGACACATTGATTGATTCAGAAAGCAGCGTGAACATCTGTCGGTGTTATTGCACTTTTAACATATTAATAAAATGGAAATATAATCTAAGTACGTTATTAAATGGAATATATTTACAGCAATAATTTACAGAACTGGTTAAAAGCTGTTTTATTATAGCGTAATAAATATAATAAATTAAAATCTAATGTCCACAGACAGTAATTCCTTTAGAATGTTTTTTATCAGCGTATCCTCCAATCACACCAAACTAAAGTACGAATTATTTTATCTTTGAAACTTAAAACTCTATCTGACCTGAATGTGAAAACTGACATTACAGTCATCAAGTGAAGTGCTGTTGTTTGTGGATCTGGATCTGTCCTGAGTGGAGCTGCCACTGTGGTCTGCGCTCGCTGTGATTCCTGCACAGGTCCATCATGTCCCTCAGCCCGGCGTCCAGCTCCCGCACCAACAGCCCAGAGCAGGTCTCAGAGCTCTCCCTGGAGCTGGACACACAGAACAGCATGCGGTCGGCCTGAGGGTTATAGCACACGCCGTAACCGTCGGCAACCACTGGACCATAGCAACAAAACATCTCCTCTGTCGTAGGGACCTGAAAGGACAAACATCATACATCAATTCTACTAACTATACCGTGACAGAAGTTCATGCTGGAAGTTGTGTTGTGCTTACAGTGATCTCTTACCTGACTGGTGGACAGGATGAAGTGGTTACTGATGTGGTACGTTTCATCAGAGAAGATGTCTGGCGTCTCCATCTTCATCTCTTTGGCCATTTCTCGTAGTCCTAGTAAGTGATTGTCCATCCCGAACCCTGCGACGACCTGCGGGCGAGCGAACGCCACTCACGACATCACTTTTATATTAACATCGAAATATCTGAGTTACTTTAGCGGTGTAGTAACTGACCTGAGCTGTGATCTGTGTCTGAGCTTCTACAGCCGCTCGCAGTCTCTCCATCTTCTCAGTGTCCTGGAATTAAAGAGTGACTTTAATCCCAGATATTGTTCTGTTCATGGCAGAGAGAGACAATCGTATAACAGAAGTAAGTGTGTGTGTGACCTGAGTGGATGTTCTGCCGTCTGTCATCACCGTGGCGAACGCCAGAGCCTCAGGAGTCGCGGAGCGGATGTTGTCCACGCGTCCCTTACGGAAGCGGCGGAGAGAAGCGCTCTCATAGGTGGAGACGGGCCTTCTGTGAGATCTGCACACACACACACACACACACACACGGCGAGACGAGGTGGTGACAGTCCAGCAGAGAGTGTGTGTGTACCTGTAGAAGGCCAGCTGTAGAGCCAGCTGAATGTAGGCGTCGGGACTCATCTTCTGCTGCTTGATCCACTCCCTCCCGTGAGCAGAGAAGGTGAACACACACACGTCCAGATTCATCACCAGACTACAGCAGTGAAGAACCAGCATCAATCAAACCACTGATGACTGAGTCTGTGTGTGTGTGTGTGTGTGTGTGTGTTCCTCACCTCTGCAGGTGATCGGCGGCCGAGGCCAGCGCGCTCCGGATCCCAGCGGAGCATCTCCACTCTAATCTGCGTGGATGAGGAAGGTCAGACACACTCCGCCCGGACAGCGGCTCACAGGAGCGGCTCCGTCTGCAGGGAAGAGGAGTTCACTCATAACCTCTCAATGGTAAGATAATTCATTCAGTTATTGTTGCATCACCTGGCTGGAACATGTTTTAAAGATAATTATTAAATATAGCTCTGAGAGGAAGTCAAAAGAGGATCTTAGTGAGTGATGATCTGGAGTCAGTGACGTACACGTGTTTCAGGATGTGTTCAGTGCACTGCACCAGAACGATGCCCTCGAGCGGAGAGTGCTCACACACCACCCCACACACACCATCGGTACCGATCACGAACTGAAACATAACACACACACTTCCATTACATCTCAATGCTTCTGTTTCTCAAGAAAGTGTGTGTCATTAAACAAACACAACTGAAACAGGAGCCAAAGTTGTGTCTCTTCAGCACACGGACTCCTGAGTCGCAGCGTTCGGCTCTGAATGTTGGCCGATCCAGCGCTGTCTCGCGTGTGTAATCATACCGATGAAGAAATGAAAAAGCTTGGGTTGCTGAATATTCAATCCCTTTATTGTTCCAGACTCTAACCTAGATGTGCGGTGTGTGACAGAAGCCTGGCTCAAACCAAACCATTACACTACTTTACATGAGTCCACCCCCCCCCCCCCCCCCCCCCCCCCCCCCCCCCCCCCCCAAGATCACTGTTGTAACCCTGAACCTCGTCTGAGAGGCGGAGAGGGAGCTGTTGCTGTTTTAAAGGGATACTCCACTTTTTTGGGGAAATAGGCTCATTTTCCCACTCCCCCAGAGTTAAACAGTCGAGTTTTACCGTTTTCGAATCCATTCAGATGATTTTCTGATATTTAGAAGAATATCAGTAACCAGACAGTTTCTGCTCTCATTGACTTCTATAGTAGGAAAAAATATATACTATGGAAGTCAATGAGACCAGAAACTGTCTGGTTACTGATATTCTTCTAAATATCAGAAAATCATCTGAATGGATTCGAAAACGGTAAAACTCGACTGTTTAACTCTGGGGGAGTGGGAAAATGAGCCTATTTCCAAAAAAAGTGGAGTATCCCTTTAATATCCATCTAGATCATGATAAATGGGCATTTAAAGACAGTCTGAACTCTATTGGAGTTAGACAACACGTATGTAGATCTCTAGATTTAATATCATCACGTGCAGTAGATGTTGATGCCGTTGAAACTCTGCAGCAGAGCGATGACTTCTCAGATCATCTAATCTCATGGATACTTAATTTAGCCAAGGTTGCAAAGTCGACTCTGAGTTATAAATGTGGTTGAACCATCTCTTCTGCCACTAAAGATTACTTTATCAATAATCATCCTGATCAGTTTCTCCCGGACAGCTCAGAAGAACCGATATCATGACAGAAATGACTGACTCTCTCTTGTCCAGCGCTTAAAGAAGATTAGAGGAAATAGTGGAGCGCTGTGGTACACCGAGCGAGCTCACTCATCCCACACTCGATGGCTGCTCTGTCGAGTCTTCGTCGTCGGTTTTGAGACCAATCTCTGTAGATAAAGGTGACTTGAGTTCTTCCCTGATAGGCTGATGGTCCTCTCTGTGGTGGTCGTACCTGCAGGGGTTTGTCGTACCAGCGGTTGGCCCCGTTCTTCTCCTGTCCTCCGCCGTGCAGCATCAGTGCAGCTCTGTCGGCGTCGCTGGGGTCGAGTCCGGCGGGATCATCCAGGCACACCACACACATACAGCTCTCCATCAGCTCCACGGACTCTCGGTTCACCGGATCTGTGGGTCACATTTTACACAAATCGAAATGCTGGTCTGCATAGGATCATGGGAGACTGGATTTCACCTTCTAGTTAGCTGTGAAATTTGCCAAAAGCAATGAAAGCAGCGTGAGAGTTACTGTGTTTGTAGCGTGTCTCCACTGTGGGGCCGGTGCTAGCGGGCTTTAAACGCGCGCGGGGCTAAAAGCCTCGGGTCCAAAACCTGCCGCATCTCCACCGTCGGCCTGAAGCTCTAAAACACACCCGTAACACCGCTCTGACGACGTCACACACACCCATCGCCCACTAATGGAAGTTTATCAGAAAACTAATCAGAAAGAAATCACTGAAAACTAGCGAGATCGCAGGACAAACATGAGAAAAGCACCTTCTGCTGGCGTTATTGTTGTTTACTTCAGATTTAAAACCCAAGCTTCGACGTTTTACCACAGGGTTATTATTGGCACTGACGATAATGAGTTAATGTGTGTCGAGATTGGACATTAGTCACACAGAAATAAAGTAGTTTGACAAAATAAAGAGGACACACGTCGCGTCTGTGTTTATTCGCAGTCACAGCTGTCCTGAAGCTTATATGTGTACATCACATTTAGAAAGATTGATCATTTCTAGCCTCCAAAAATACGACCTGAGGAGCTTTAGCACTATCTCTATAATACAGCTACATTACAGTCAGAGAAACAGAGGAAGATCTCAAAAACACCGCAGACGACATATATATGATCTGACAGTCTGACTGATCAAATAAACACATGATCGTGACGGTCTATAGGATTAGTCTGATTTCATCAAGCGGTCATATTTACCAGGTTTATATGGTACTGTTAGCACGCAGTCTTTAGCATCGCCGTATAAATATTTCTGCCTTTACAGTGATCCGAACCCACAAACAGAACGGATTCTGTGAGTTGAGATGATTTTAAAGTCTTTAATGCTGATGTTGGCTGGTATGGGATCATCCGGCGCTCCCGACTCGGGATAACTCCTCTGTTCGTAAGCGCTCCTCAAGCCCGATCCGGCCCGCTTTGGACCAAGGGATTGTTGGCCGTGAGGAGGCCCGCTCGAGGCCCGGGTGACGGTGGAAGCGCGGCTCAGCCAACATGACATCATGACTTTTGTGTAAACATACACACCACTCTCGAGTCAAGTGGTGTGTTATCTCTACGCATTTTGAGCTATCCGCATGTATGCGTGTTTGTCTACGCCATTAACGTCCGCGTCATTCCGCGTGTCCGCACACGCCGTCAAATGTCCAGTCATAAATGCCAGTAATGGTTAAGTTAAGGGATGGGGTTGAGGTACGTCATATATTTATATAACGTTAAGTCAACGGCGTTCATAAACACGCTGAAAAGCGATTATCCGTCTTGATAGTACGCCAAAAATGGAAATACAAATTGGCGTGTCATACACACGCTACTTCATGAGGTCAGTCTGGCTCCGGCGGTGTGGTGTCGGACCTTTGAGCAGCTGTTCTCTGGCTGAAGCCCAATCTGCCCGTCCATCAGCGGTCAGCAGTCCCACGGCCGGCTGCGTCTGCGTCTGCGTCTGCGTCTGCGTCTGCTCGTAGATCCACTGCAGCTGAGCCTGAACATCAGCCTCGCTCAGCCGACGGGATCCTTCAGTCAGGTTCAGCACGAAGAACTGAGAACATGGACGACACACGGGGTTATCCTGACGCTGGTGCCTGTGTGCTGATTAAAGAACAGTTAGCGTTGGGTTTAATTGGTTTGGTGTTCTAGTTTGTTCAGTGCAGCCGCTGGTCAGTCGTGATCTCGGCGTGACGGACACACACAGCGGCTCCACTGCTCTGATTGGGTTATTGAGTTCTCCTCAGGGACTCATTTCCAGGTTAACGACTCTCAGGCCCGCAGCGCTCGCTCGCCCAGCTGGACGTCTGCAGAGAGGGAGTCGTGTGTGTGTGTGTGTGTGTGTCGATGGACTGCTGCTGATTCGAGAGCCTCTCGGGTCGGACCGTGATTAACTGGATCAGATGAAGGAGACTGATGTCCTTCAGAATCAGGACCAACTATGGCCTTTACTAGACCGTCATCTCAGCACACACACACACACACACACACACACACACCTGACTCCTGCAGGCCACGATGACGTGCGCTCCGTCTGCTGTGACGAGTGTGTCCCGCTGGAGTCCGGCCCGTCTGGAGGAGCTGAAGAGACGCTGGTACTGATCCATGCACAGATGACCATCCAGCAGAGTCTTCCTGCAACACACACACACACACACACTCGTCATGCTCTCACACACACACACACACTCGTCATGCTCTCACACACACACACACACACACACACACTCGTCATGCTCTACTGACACACACACACACACACACACACACACACACACACACACACACACACTCATCATGCAGTGCTGGAGTCAGTGAAGAGTTACCCGTCCACCAGAGTCTTGTACTGAGAAACACCCAGAATGAGACGAGCAGCAAATCTGCACAAACACAGGAGACGAGCATCAGTCATATCTGTGTGTGTGTGTGTGTGTGTGTGTGTGTGTAGACCTGATCCAAACAGAGACATTGAATCCCTCACTCCTGATGTGTGTGTGTGTGTGTGTGTGTGTGTGTGTGTACACCTGATCCAAACAGAGACATTGAATCCCTCACTCCTGATGTGTGTGTGTGTGTGTTTCCTCACGTGAGAGCGTCTCTGTGGTCTCTGAAGGCTTGTTTGGGGAAGACCAGCGCCGGACTGGAGTTGACCGGCAGAGCGAGTCGGTTCTTCAGATACATGTCGTCCAGCCACACGTCATACACCTGACACACACACACACACACACACACTCATCAGTTGATCAGTTAATGAGTGCTGATGAACCTGGAGCGCTTCAGGCCTGAAGAGAGACTCATCATTGTTAATAAAGTGTGCAGTTATTGATCGATCCATATTCCCAGAGCAGAGCAGGAGATTCTCCAGTTTCAGTGGGAGTGTATTAATAAATGTGTGTGTTGTGTGAGTGACTGTGTGATAGATTATTGTGGTGTCATTCTTTGATGTGTGTGTGTGTGTGTGTGTGTGTGTGTGTGTACCCAGTTGTCAGTGTTCTCTCTCTTCTCCTTCAGCTGTTCCTGCAGTGTCTCTCCGACTCCTCCCGCTCTCCCGAACTCCTCCACCGCGGCGCTGGTCTTCCCGAACTGTGTGTCGGACACCAGGTGTTTGACGGCCCGCAGGTACGAGTCCAGCGAGAGCTTCAGATCCGGGACCGGCAGTTTCGGCAGCTCCTAGGCAAGGCAAGTTTATTTATATAGCACATTTCATACACAGTGGCAATTCAAAGTGCTTTACATGGAAGAAATTAAAATAATCAAAAGAAATCAGAATAATTAAAACAGTTTAGAATAAAAGAAAAATCATAAAAATAAAATATAGTAAATAATTCAAACAATTTAGAATCAAAAATAAAATGAAGTACAGTAAAAACAGTCGGACGAACAGTGGCACAGTGCTCATTCAGTAAATGCACAGCTAAACAGAAGTGTTTTGAGTCTGGATGTGAATGTGACTACTGTAGGAGCACACCTGATCTCTTCTGGAAGCTGGTTCAGTATAATAGCTAAAGCAGACTCTCCATGCTTAGAGTGAACCCGCGGTATTTCTAGCTGACGTGATCTGAGCGATCTGTTAGGTTTATATTCAGTGAGCATATCTGCAATATATTGAGGTCCTAACCCATTGAATGATTTATATACCAGTAATAATACTTTAAAATCAATCCTAAATTTAACTGGGAGCCAGTGTAAAAGTTTATAGTAGTTTGAACTGCTCTCCTGTAATATCTCCTCTCCTACAGAAGAGGAGATATTACAGGAGAGCAGCACTACAGGAATGGTGGGTCAGAATAAAACTTTAATTGTTCATTTGTAGCAGAGATGTGTGTGTGTGTGTGTGTGTGTGTGTGTGTGTGTGTGTGTGTGTGTGTGTTGCTTGTGTAAAAAAGTTGAATCCAACTTAATCATTTTTTAAATAACTAAGCCAAAACCAAAATATGTTAGTTTGTGCCCTGCTCTATCTATCACTTTAAAGTTCAAACTACTATAAATTAGGGCTGTCAAAACGATTAATCGCATCCAAAATAAAAGTTTGTGTTTACATAATATATGTGGGGGCACTGTGTATAATTATTTTGTATATATATAAAAAATACACATACATGTATATTTAAGAAACAAATATTATTTATATATAAAATGTTTATATATAATATAAATTATAAATAAATCTATATACAGAATATACATGAAATATTTCTTAAATATATACAAGCGTGTGTGTGTATATATATATATATATATATATATATATATATATATATATATAATTATACACTGTGCACTCACATATATTATGTAAACACAAACTTTTATTTTGGATGCGATTTATCGTTTTGACAGCCCAATAAACTTAAAAGCCAACTTTGAATGTGTCTTGACGAACTTGTCAACAGTTGAGTCTAATGGGTTCTGCACTTTAAATTTTAATTTTAGTTTTAGTTTGACCAGTCTTGGCTCATTTGATCATTCTGCAATGAAAGTCAATGGGATTTTCCTGAGTTTTAGTCGTGATTTTTGGGAAAACCGTAAATCAGTAAGAAAAGATATCTGAAGTCTGTGGTAACATAACCCCGTAACAGATGTTTGATTCCTGTCAATCACCATGAAACACGGTGACATCATACATTTGAGCTATTGATGGAAAATGGCCACATTCTCTAAAATATAATATTTAGACACATTTCTATTACAGATTGTAGATTGGAACGACCGGTTGTTTTAGTGTGATGGATGGACCTGAACGCCTTCATAAAGTTCACCAGAAGTGGAAATCATTAGCGTTTTATTCAATTTCATTTTTAATTTAGTAGCTAATTGATTGAGGGAAGTGGTGTAGGAGAATATGACTAGAGTATGAAAATGGAGACAAATGTTTCTCGCTCTTTTATAGTCGCGATAAGAGGAACGATGTCGTTGATGAGGATGATGAGGATGAAGATGATAAAAACTGACGCGCGTGACAGAAAACATGCACAAAGTCATATATGAACTTGGCAGCGTCAGGTGTGACAGACGTGCAGAAGTAGCCTACTGTAGGAAAACACTAATACATGATTTCAAATACAAACTTTCCTTTATAAACTATTTTACAGAAGTTAGAGAGAATAGAGATCCGCTCACCTCCATCAGTGTGTGTCGCTCCAGCAGCTGCAAGTGTGTTTCAGCGGGCGCGCGGACATGGTCAGGGTGTGTGTGTGTGTGTGTGTGTGTGTGTGTGTGTCTCCACCCACCCGTTCCCGACACACACACACACACACACACACACTGATGCTCCTCCAGCTGTTTACAGAGGTGCTGCTGCTCTTTCATTCCTTCCGACAATTTCTGTTTTATTCGACACATTTGTCGTGCTGTTAGCTATATTTTCTGATTTGGTTTATGCTATCAAAGTAAATGCTGATTATTAAACAGTTTGTTTTTATGATGTTACACAATGGACGGTGCATCTATTTCTATTTTTCGTCATTGAAAATATGAGGGGAAAATATATTTTTATTTTAAGTTGTTACGATCAAAATTGACTTTAAATTAATATATATATTTTTTCGATTTGTAATTTCATTCATTTCATTTCAATATGAATATATTTCGTTTAAATTCAAAACCACACAAATTCAAATAGACTCAAATCCCTCGACCGTCGTTAAAATATATTATTTTATAAGATTCTTTTTGAACTTTTTAACTAAAATTTAAAGATCCTAAAAACATATAAAAGCTGATTCATTGTCATATTGATTCAGTCAATAAAAAGTATGGAAATATGAGCACTCTTTTATTGGGGTTTTGTGCAGTTACATCACATCTTCTACACACTACAGAGACACTGGCGTTTAGAAATAACCCTCTGATAGTTTCTATCGAAATCATAAAAGATGAGGAAAGCAGAAACACTTCTGGGAGATAAACAACTCAATATTGCGCACCAGACACATCATATGCACGCAAAAACTAATTGTCGCGTATAAATTACACGATAAACACAATGCGTGCTATAGATGCGCATTTCACGAGATCAGGGTGGTTCAGTTGAGTTAAGAGTTTAGTGTGTGTGTGTGTGTGTGTGTGAGTGTGAGTTTCGTTAAGTAAACTCGGGTCCGGATGATTCCTCCGAGCAGGATTTGGAGCGCGCGAAGAGCCCGTTCTCGTCCACGGGAAGCGCGTTGGTCGCCGTGACGCACAGGCCCTTCCGCGCGCGTTGGCGCTCCTCCAGTCGGATGGTTTGGTACAGGCCCGCGGGCGCGTCCTCCAGCAGCGCGTCGCTCTCGGAGCGCGACGGCCTCATCTGGCACACGGAGCGCAGCATCAGCAGCGCGGGCGCGTACAGCACGTTCACGAGACCCATGCCCAGGTTCAGCTGCACGAAGCCCAGGTGATGCACGATCTGCCCCGCGACCACAGGCCCGAGCGCGTACGCGACGCAGTAGGAGATGTCCGCGATGGCGTACACGCTCCCGTACACGGACACGTGACGCACGTCCACCAGGAACGCGAGCGTCGGCAGGAGCGCCGTGTCCACCAGCGCGATGCCGAAGCAGATTCCGCACAGCGGGACCATCAGCTGGCCGAAGCTCCTGCATGCGGGAACAGTGCACGAGCTGGCCCCTATGATGACCATCCCGAGGGCCCCGTAGAACCACTGCAGGTCCGGGAACTTCGCGGCCAGTCGGACAGTGACGTACACGCCCAGCACGTGCGGCAGGAACGCGGGCAGCCACACGAGCCCCATCTCCCACTCACTGGCGTCCATCGTGCTCTCCATCCAGCGGGAGATGGTGGGCTCCAGGAACGCCAGCGGGATGTTGCACACGGTGAGCGCGCCCGCCACCACGGCGATGTACGGGTCAATCATGAGTCGGTGAATGGGCGTCCCGACCGGCATGTTCTCGCGCGTCCTGTCGGAGAAAGGTTTGATCACGGTCAAGACCAGAGCGCTGTCTGCCAAGCACACGGAGGCCAGAACCATGAACGGGACCCGTTTACCTGCGAACTGATACAGGATCCCGCCGAACGGAGGCGCCACGAGGCTCCCGAACGAGATGAAGGCGAGCGCGATGCCGAGCGCGCGACTCCTCTCCGCCTCCTCCGTGTACTTATCCGCGATCATCGCGATCCCCGACGTGTCCGCGAACGCCGAGCCGAAGCCCTGCAGACTGCGCGCGCAGAACAGCGTCCAGTAGTTCTCGGCGAACGCGAAGATGCAGGTGGAGACGAACATGACCAGGAGTCCGATCAGCAGCGGGATGTCGTAGCCGACGCGGTCGATGAAGGTGCCGGTGAACGGGTTGACCAGGAGCTGCAGGATGGCCTTGGACGCGAACAACACCCCGATCTGGATGTCCAGGTTCTCCCGGGTGGCTCTGCTCAGGGAAGAGTTGGCATGCGTGCTGCGCAAAGCTTGCGCGTTCTCCAGGTCTGTCAGATAATCGGGGATGATGGGAACGATCACCATGTAAAGCATGTTGTCCAGCAGAAGCGCGACGCAAACTATTACCAGGATGACGCGTCTCTGCCGCTCCGGGTCCCGCAACGCGCTGCCCAGCTGTTTACTTCTTTCGCCCATCTCAGACAACTTTAGTGCGGCTGACTGAGCCAGCCCAGCGGACTCCATGCCTGTTTCCATCAGGAGAAATGTCCTTCACAATGTCTTTTCATTCCCTTTATGTGCGGCGACGCTTCTGCTTTTTACGCACGAACTTTCCCGGTGTCCGGCGCGCGCGCTCGGGCTGCTTCGCTCTGGTCTGTCGGCTGGTGACGCGCTAGTCTTTTCTCTTCACAGTCCTGAGCTTTGCATCTTGCGTTTCCATTTCTACTGAGCCCCTTTTCATTTCCATTCCTGTTACGCGCGTATTGAGTTTTCGCTCTCTCGTGTGCGCGCAGTGTCTGTCACCTGTGGTCATTCACGTCAGTTTTTCTTTCCACCAGAAATAGTAGGCTTGCTAAGAGCACAAATTAAGAAGTGTGCCAGTATCGGTTTCCTCTTATTTCCTCTGTCTATGTTCTGTCCAGGGGTGTGTGTGGCGCGCGCGCGCGTGCCCGCTGGTCATCAGCTGCGGCCGTTCTAAAACTGAACAATCACTGACCAATCAGAGTCATCCTCACATGATGAAGAAAACAGTGCTCGGCGAGCTCTCTCTGGACAAACAACATCAAGAACAAAAGTTCATCAGAGCTCGTCTAATAATGACCGAATCTGCAGGACAAATATAATAAATGAATAAACAAAACCAGAAATGCGCATTATATGAGCGCCAGGGTTTCCAGTCAGATCAGGATAAAATGTAGGCCATGTCAAGGGGTTTATTGATGGAACACACGCGCAAAAATTATAATTGTTAGTTTCTTTTTATTCGACATTTTCTGTGAAACGTATTACAAGGTTCAATATTTGAAATCATTCACTTAATATTCATCAGTAGCCATTATTGATTGACTTTACTGACGCTGCTGTGTTTTTATTGCAAGAACAGAAACAGCAGGAACACACTGCACACACACTGAACTGAACTGAATTGAAAGAAAAAGAAAGCAGAGAAATAACAATGACACCCCTCGACCAGTCAGACAAATATGATCATGATTGTCTGATGCTGCTGTATGAGAGCTGAACTGAGCTGTACAATGACGTCATGATTTATTTATTTGTTTATTTTTTTTACAGAACTGCTTACAGTGGCTTTTGTTCAAGTAACGCATATTCTTTTACCACCAAAACACTATTGTATTGCGTTTGATTAACCTAACCTGTATTTTCCCACTTTACTTAATTATCAATCATTAAACTGAAGTAAAGCGTTTAATTTTGCGATTGAAAAAATTAATGATTTCCAAAACGTAAACGCAAGGTGCATGGCCTCAGAGAAAATATAAAGTTAATGTAAGGGCAAAGTTTTTCATTTCTGTTCGTATTTCGGTTAGTATAAAAAATAAATAAATAGTGTTCAAATTATCTTAAGCAATTGCTATACATTTTGTTCAAACTTAATTTGATTGTGTTCAATCTTCTTAAATATGCAAAATTAAATTAAGTTTACTTCATCTGTTTGGGTTGGATTACGTGAATGATTTGATTAGCATGAAACTGAGCGGTGCTTGTTAGTTCCCAGCATGCTTTGCATAGGCTATAGCTGAATTCAGAGAGAATACATGTTGAAATTACGTGATTTTATGTGTTTTTGAGAAAATTATGAAAAAGCCGAAGACTTTGAAGTGTGTAATTGTGTTTAATGTTAAATTACATTGCATTACATTAGGATATGGACTGATTGAGAAAACTGAACCCCTGATTAGAGTCTGACTCCACCCACTGGCAATACTGGAAAATACTGAAAAAAACCAACATTTTCTTTTAGCCAAACCCATTTCAAACAATCTTATCTTCTTATTATCTTCTTATTTTATTGTTCCCTTATAGACCATTTCACAAGATGTAAACAACACTGGTCCAGAAACACTTCCTGTTTCAGTTTGTAACTGTTTTCTTTATTTCACATGTAAAGAAAACATATTAAAGACGTTTGTTTAACTTTTTAATTCAATTTTCAATGTTCTGTTGGTTGTATTTTATCCCAGCTTTAATGTAGTGTTAAAAAACTGAAACAGGAAGTGCTTCTGGACCAGTGTTGTTTACATCTTGTGAAATGGTCTATAGACTCAAGGATACATCCATTCCAGACACGGACGACGCTCTGATTTGAATTTACAATTACAACATATTTATTTTTCCAACCAAACATGTTACATGAAATGAAGGTTTTTCCAAATGCCATTCTATTTCTTCCAAAGACGAATCTCTTTCTCTGTGTCAGACTTAACTTTGTTTGTTGTCGTTTATGTTAACTCCTGTTTCACACACACTCCGTTTGCAGTGTGTATTTTTCCCGCACCCATGTTACAGTAGGCTACTAGATTAGCACTCATACAGCTACCTCAACAATGCGACAATGGATGTAGGTTAAAAATATTGATTTGAAATAAAAAATAGAGAATTAATGTTGTGATTGTGGTACAGCTAGATCAGTTGCGCGCAGAATTCTTAACATGTAGGCTACTGTACAGTATAGTAAGTGCTCAAAGTGAAATCTTCTTTTTGAAAGAAAAAAAATGTTGCTGTGTCAGTATGTCTATATGGCAATTTTATAAACCCCCTCTTTTATAGACATGGTCGATGAATGAATGAAACACAATGAAGCTGTTGAACTGCAGAGCGAGGACACCTGCGAACCGTGTCTCCTCATCACGACCGGACACGAGTGTGTGCAACACTTGCAAAAAGACACAGCACAATACACAGCCTATACGGTAAGGGGATTTGGTCTGTTCTTTAACTCTTTCTCTACGAAGTGCTCGTCTAGGTGTCCAAGAAAAGGTGAAGCCAATAGACACTGGGAATCAGTGTTAGTGTATCGATCTCAGCTGTAGTTCAGTGATCAGTGTATCAAACTCAGGCACTGTTTACACGAGAACGCTCGCGGGTGAAAACGTAAAAATATTTTATCGGATGTGCCTTTCGTTTCCACGGCGACGGCGTTTTTGAGGCTTAAAAACGCAAAAAAGTGAACCCACCCTCCAGAGTGGAAATCTGAAAAACGCTCCACCGTCGCGTTCCCGTGTAAACGGTAAAAACACTAAAGTCTGCTTGACAGTGAAGGTTGTACGCAGGCGCGCGGGCTTGGTTTGTTGTAGTATGCACTCCTAGCCGCCTGAAGTGTGTACTACATTGAATTTCACACACTTTTGCGTCTCCATTTGCACGCGGATTTCCCACACAAAACGCTCGTCTAATAAAATCGCAGAATAAAAAGTGATGACGCAACGCCACTTTTGCGTTTTCTCTTCAGACTCGTTTCCGTGTAAACATAGCCTAAGTGTTAGTGTATCGATCTCAGCTGTAGTTCAGTGATCAGTGTTAGTGTGCAGTGCGCAGTTCGTCCGCCAGATGGCGCCGTCAGTCAGGAAACAGGCGTGTGTTCAGGTGTGTGTCTTCAGTGTCTGTTAAGAATGACATGATCTGTTGCTTCAGTGTGTTGCTGCAAAATAACTTCACCCAAATTACTCTTACATCTTCTTAAATCTCAAATCTTTGCTCGGGATTACAAGTATGGTTCACATGAACAGGTTTTGCTCAAATGCTGAAAATAAGCTGCCACCGTGATATACATAATCTTACATTATCTAGTATCAGTAACGGGATCATTAAATGCACATTCTCCCAAACTTTTATGTGGAATGACATTCATTTTTAGGAATAATTATAATCAGGGCCACATGTAAAGATGAATATCCATTATGAGTGAATGTGTTGTAGTGACAGTATAGACTCATGTGAAAGTTGTTCTGTATTAATGAATGTTTGTTGCACGGAGTTAATGATTAAATTAACTGACCTTTATCCTTGGGGCCGTGACACATCCGCAATATATACTATAATAAAACTAACTGGACTCTTACAGATGGTGCAATATTAGTGCATCTTGCGTAACCTCACAACATTTTCCCGTCACTGATGGTGTTTCTTATAGACTTTGAACAATCACACTGACCACAGATCATTTCTCCAGCACTTCAGCCATTAATAATAATAATAATTCTACTGTATTTCTATACACAGCTCTTGCATATTGTTGCGCTGTTGTTGGATTAACTGCTTCTCTTGCTCTCCTCATTTGTAAATCTCTTTGGATAAATGATTAAATGTAAATGTTGTGTTAAATCTGCCCTGTGACAGGAAGTGTCTGTCAGCTTCGTTTAGAGAAACTGGTCAGATCTTCCTCACCGTGATCTAATCTAGAGCTTCAGGACCGTGTGAAGGTTTTCACTGGAGTGTTTACGCTCTTCAATGTCTATTTCCAAGGATATTTCTGAGAAGAGTCATGGAGTTAATCCACTTTAGGGGTCAGTGTCAGCGGACGGACCGAGATAGACAGAGCCGAGAGCGAGAGTCGGTGACCCAGAGCCGTGTGAACTAGAGCTCAAGATGTTGCATCATCAGAGCTTAAACTGAGCCGACAAAACCACTGTGAGGAAAACTTTAAATATCTCCACAACAGCTTAAAGAGCAAATATCTGCAAAGAAGACACAGTATTCCCATGAAACAGCTCTTAGCCCAAATTAGCCGCATCTGCTTTGTCTATTTTTAAGAAAGTGAAGGTGTTTTTTAGCCGATGTTGTGTGTCTGTCAGCTCATGTTAAACACACACAGGACCTGCATTTATAGACCATTTCACAAGATGTAAACAACACTGGTCCAGAAGCACTTCCTGTTTCAGTTTTTTAACACTACATTAAAGCTGGGATAAAATACAACCAACAGAACATATAAATATGAATCAAAAAGTTAAACAAGCATCTTTAAGATGTTTTCTTTACATGTGAAATAAAGAAAACAGTTACAAACTGAAACAGGAAGTGTTTCTGGACCAGTGTTGTTTACATCTTGTGAAATGGTTTATAAACTGTGTTGGAGAGAGCGGACTACATCTGATCTGAGATTGATTCTCAAGTGTGTGATTCAGAGAACGAACAAACGCCTCTCTTCCAGAAATGAGATCTATAAATCGCAAATGATCTTGAAACTGTGCGCAGCCGAATGGGTTCAGATCTCCACCTGTAAACCAAACATGATTAACATGAACCAGAAGTCCTAACCCTGCAGCTCTCAGACGAGTGTGTGTTCGTCTGCTCAGACCCCGCAGTCTTTGGCTCTGCACTGGTGTGTGTGTGTGTGAGGAAGAGGAAGGTTTCTGCACTGGTGTGTGTGTGTGTCAGAGGTATTCTGAGAGCTGTTGGTCAGCATGTGAACCCTGACCCTAACCCTGTGACCGCCGCATTAATGATCCTGATCCGCTTTGGGAAACAAACATGCGTCACGAACCCAAATCTGGCGATATGAGAGCAGCTCCTTGTGTAGAGGAATTACTGAAGATTACAAAAGCTGCAGATCTCTTAATCCTTAATGTGCATGTTGAATATTAGCCACTGTTCAGAGACCTGAGCTAAAACCATCCATGAAGATCTCTCAAACTGGGAAATGAACTCAATGACAGCGGCTGCATCATCATCAGACATCAGCACCCCCGACTCACTCATAGAGGAACGGGCGAGTCCGCTCAGTGTTTATGAGTGAGTCTCTGATGAACACAGGCTCGTTGAGTTCATTAACATCAGTCCCCCTAAAGAAACCGTGACAAGCGTCTTAAACCTCACGTTTATTCTGTGGATTTACAAAGAAAGGCCCATTTGTTATTAGCGGTTTCAAGCTTTGTCTAGAAAACTCCTCTTTCCTCTTAGATTCACACATGAACACTGACCCATTAGTCAACAGAGACAGGAAGGCACCAATAATGAATGTCCTGAATCAATTGTGGGAAAGTCATCTCTCACTCTTCAGGCTTCGCTCTGTACTTCAGTGTTCAATTAATAATTCAGGGAAATTCTGGACAAACATCTCCAAAAGTGTTAGGCACTGATTGGACATAAACATCATCACGTGTGAACGCTTGTAGATTCTTCCGAACAGACTCATCGGACTCTTATTTCTTCTTATCTGCAGGTTTCTGTCCCGTGAGGAACTGCCAGATCCCCCCGCGGTAGAACTCGTTACCGTACGCGTACATGGCGGCGTGGAAGATCGGAGACGTCTTCGCCAGCACCGGGAGAACCTGCAGGATTAACAAGAAGAAGAAGACTGAGATTCTGACCCGAGCAGATCAAGAGAAGAGGAGATCACGGTTCTCTTACCATCCTGAGCTTCGGGGAAACCAGACTGGCGTTCTCAAAGCAGGCGTATATACACATCAGGACATACGGACCCCAGCAGAACAACAGCATCTTCAGCGGGAAACCAGTGTTAAACTACAGGACAGAGAGAGAGAGCTGACACAGAAACCACACCAGCAGTCTGTCGACGCAGGAACGAGATCTTCAAACACACACAACGATGAGATCTAGATCCTGATCTACAACTGACGAGACTATAGAACGGGTAAAGAGAGGTCTTTTACCTTTGAAACCGTACTGGGAGAGAGTGTGCGAGTACCTTAAAGTGGTGTGTCTTTTTGAAATGTGCATAGATGCCGTTGTAGGAGGACTGCATGACGAGAACAGGGAACGCTAAATAGAGGACAGTGATGGTCAGCATGTAGGTGATGTAACTCCTGAAGAATAGAGCAGAGAAGAGAACATCATCAGTTACGTCACCGCAGATAAAGCTCATCAGTCAGTTCAGTCTTGTTATCAAACACATCAGGTGTGTGAGTCAGGTGTGTGAGATGATGGAGTCAGGTGTGTGAGGTGTGTGTGAGGCGTCACCTGTCTCCGATTGTGTAGTCCAGTGTGCAGCAGGTCCTCATTGGCTCAAAGTCAAACACTCCCCAGCCAATAGCAGGCAGTGGCAGAGCGGCCCAGAAGACGGCCAGGATCCAGATGAGGGCGCTTATGGTTCCAGATGTGCTCCAAAACATCTTCTGCTCTGCAAACACACTCCACTCACTCATATACCCACTAACAGCGGCTCACTGAACCATTACAGACACTGAACACAAGCCTTCAGAGAGAGGACACTGACGGATAATCCATGGAGGATGATCTACTCACTGGTGCAGTACAGGTGATATCGGTCCCAAGCAATGGCACCCAGAAAACTGATGGAGGCCAGAATCGACACCATTCCCTGAAAGCCGTGCATCTGGCAGCCCTCGGACCCGAACGGCCAGTATCTGTCAGAGGTCAGAAAAAACACAAACACACACTGGTTTTTCAACATATATGATGTTTTATTAACAGGGTTTGGGTGTTCAGATAATTAACACAGGGGTGGAGAGCACTCATCAGTCAGAGGTGTGTGTAGATTCATCAGTCTAACCGCATCTCTCCTCCAGCCCTTCTCCACTCGACTAACCCCAACCATTCACATACGGAGGAGCGCTCTGGGTTTAGCCCTTCAAATTACACATTACACTTTACTCCCTCTAATCGTGTGTGTGAGAGAGATAGAGAGACACAACTGATGTTCTGAATTGATGCAGTAGTTTTTGTGTTCTGCTGTATGTGTGCATGTCTCTGTTATTGTAGCTGCTATCTAGGTCAGGTCACTCTCGTGAAAGAGATTTTAATCTCTATGAGTTTTTTTAACCTGATAATAAAAGGTTGAGCCGGTACCTCAGATAACTGGCGTACGCCGCCACCAGCCCGTTGATATTGAGGCTCAGATCCGCCACTGCCAGGTTAAAGATGAAGAAGTTATTGGGCGTCTGTATCTCTCGCACTCGGAGGAACGCCAGCACTGAGATCAGGTTCAGGAAGAAGCCCAGGAGGCCTGGAGGAAAATATTCAGATATTCAGACCGTACTGTGATAAACAATAAACAGAGAAAAATCATATATAATGCTGTGAGACAAGTTCAAAGAAATGAAGTACTAATAATAACCACGCCAAGTCAGCTTTATTTCTTATACAATAGTGTGTGTGAGAGCGGCTTTACAGAGATAACTGACATCGTTCAGCTCAGTCGGTTCAGTGTTTCGCTGTAAAGATCATCTATAATTGAATAAGTTAATTTTGTCTATTTTTTTAAATGCTTAATTTAAACAATCAGTTTACAGAGTAAAAACAACATAATCACACAACAACGTAATAGGACAAAGCAGAAGACTATTATGTTTACAAAAAAGCTGATTCTATAACCCACACAGCTAGATTACTTAATAATAGTAGTCCCCTTGTTATTTTCCTAGCAGTACGTCAATAAATGATTTTAGTCATTATGTGAACACAACAAACACAACGATAAACAGGAACAGGAAAATAAAAAATAAAATAAAAGAGGGCAATACATAAATGAAAATAAATCTAAACATTTAATAAAGTAGGCTAAAAAGTTTGTAGGACTTACAAATTTTACATGTTTTGAGTGCTTTTGGGTTAAGAGAGGAAGAAATTATAGCGAAGTAATGTGTTTATCTCATGCAAGAACACCAGAAAAATTGGTTTACAATTTGAAAACTTACACTTGTGAATATAAAATCTACACAGGAAAATAAGTAGATTTATAATAAAGCAGGCATTTGATCGGCTTCAAAAAATAAATAAATAAATAAAATAACGGTTTTGGGATTCATGGAGAAATTCTTCAAGATATTGCTTGAGATAAACCCACTAACATCTTTCCAAAGTTAATTTCATCCATACAGCAGTTCTGTAGGAAACGGTGACGTCATCACCCAGCTCATCTTATGATCAGAGCTGATCTATCATCACTGTAATGACTAGTTTTTTAATTCAGAAACTTTCAGAAAAGTTCATTTACATAGGTTTCTTAAATTATCAACAGATTCGTTTAAATCTATGCACAGGTTTTGTGAACACACTAGTAGCAGAGGACAAGAGTCTCAACAAGACCAGCTCTCGGTAATCGATAAACCAGCCTTCACTTATCAATCAAACACAGCGGCAATCCTGAACTGTTATCGGTTATGGTTATTATCAATACATTCGTCGTTGAAGGACTATCCATCGATCGATTGACTGATTGATTGATTGATTGATCGATCCGCGTCACTCACCGCCGACCAGCAGCGCGGATCCGAAGGCGAACATGTCGAAATCACTGAAACCCTCCGGTAACGCGTATGAAGCCATTTTCAGCAGTTTCTCACAGCTGTCCGCTCACAGTGCCTGGCTTTATATGTGTGTGTCTTTGCTTGTGAAAGTGTGTGTGAGATTTAAAGCCTCTGAAATCCCCGCAGGAATGTTTTAATTTTTAATGCCGCAGAAGTTTGTGAAACAAAAGCTGTTGCGCTCATTCTCCTCAGAGTCATGCGTCCGAGAACAGCGAAGAGGAACACACACACACACACACACACACACACGATCGAACATCAAATGATCAACACCACACATACACTGTAGTTGAGCTCGTCATATATATTTGCTATGGCCACTGTTATATTATTTTTAAGATTTAAAGGGACATGGAATTCAAATCCTTAAAAAGTTTTATTTTCACCATAAAAAAATAAAAAGTATGTAGCCATTTAGCTTCCTAAATGTAGTTCATATTCCGCAGCTTCATCTTCATCCCTCAACCTAACATAATCTAACCCTAAAACTAACCTAAACTAAACTAACCCAACCTAAACCTAAACTAACCTATACCTAAACTAACCCAACCTAAACCCAGTCTAACCCCTTTTGCTAGAGATCACAGTGTCAGAATCAGTCTCACTTCTAAACGAGACTGTTAAATTCAAATCAAAGGTTGCATTTAGGAAACTAATTCTGTAACTAATTAACTATAACTAATAACTAATGCTTTGTTCTTAGATCTCAGAAGTTAATGCCATTGGGAAATAACATGAGTACATTGTATAAAAGTCGAGTGAAATGGGTTCACTGTAATAATCTCACTAAAGTATTTTAGCGGACAGAAACTCTCCGAAGAACAAAGCTTTCCCCTGTTGTTTTCCGCTGATAAGAGTTTCTATAAAACAAATGAATAAAATGTGAATAAAAAGTGAACCTGAGAAATCAGAAACTAGATCTCTACACTCAGATCTGTTTAATAATCTGTTTAGTTAATTAATAAATTAATTATTGTTCTAAAGGACAGAATGTGGAACAAATAGAGGCTACTGTGTATCATGTTATTATACAGTATTATATTATATTTTATTATATTGTGTTATTTATATTATATTATATTATACAGTATATTTTGAAGACTATGCAGATGAATGTATTTCAGTGTGAGATAGTAAAAGACTCCATACTGCCACCAGGTGTTCCTCACGACACACACACACACACACACACACACACACACACACACACAGGACACTGTTAATATTTAAATGTATCACCATCTGCATTTTGGTTTTAATCATGTAAGCAATGTAGACCAGACAGTAAAGATATTAATGTTATCTAACCATTTTAACCAGATCTGTGTGTAAAGCAGATGTATTAGAAAACCAGACAAATGAATACACCACAAACACTGTTTTTGCTGAAGTGAAAATTCCTGCTAAAGTGCATCATTGAGTTGAATTGACATTTTGATCCATGGATTTGAAGTCAAAGGTCGAACAAACAAAACACTTTTGCATGCGTCATGCTTTTATTTAATATATCTAATACAAAATATTTTCAATTCAAGTAATCTTTGAAAAGCAACGTCATAAAAAATATTGTTTATGATTTTCTCCCCACTGCATGGCTTCCTGGACGTGTGGTGAAAATAGAATAAAGGAAAGCCGATCACCAATACAATGCTGTGAATTCACAAACTTCTGTCCAATCCCAGCTCTAAAATTAACCCTCCAATCAAAAGGAACGCCTCTGTTCTGTATATACACAAAAGGCAACCGCACAGCCTATGGGCTTCCAGGAAGGAATAATCGTGTAAATGAAAATACCCAAGGTCTTCCTCTAATCTGCTCTATCCCTTTTATCTGGGGATTCGGATCAGAGCGAGCAGAAGCTGGAGAGACGCAGAGATGCTGCAGGAATAACAGACCCAGGATCAGAGCCAGAGAGAACTGGAGGAACGGAAGATGTTTTGGGGTTTGGCGCTGGCGCTGTGTGTCCTCCCCTCCATCTGCGGGTCCTGTCCTGCTCAGTGCAGCTGCTTCTACCACAAACTGAGCGACGGCTCCAAGTCAAGGTATTTCACATGGACTCTGTCAGTTACTGAACGCAGGTGTTACTGTAGAAAGGGGTCATATGGACCGGGCTCTGCAGAGTATTGACATGCCAGATCGAGCCTGCTCTTCATTTAGTCATTGGATTAACGCGCGTGTGCTCTTTAATCTCCTCCGTCGCAGTGTTTCAGGTCTCGGGCGTCCATCGCACACAGTGTGATGATAAAAGTAAACCCAAAATAGTGCACAGTGTATCATTGTTGACTACTATAATTGTAAATAAAAGTGGATAATTCTTCCTTGTTTTTGACCATCTCTGTGCTGTGTTTCTGTAGGAGTGTCCTGTGTAATGGCCCTGACCTCACGGCCATCCCAAACAACTTTCCCTCGGACACCTCCAAACTGCGCATCGAGAAGACGTCCATCAGCCGTGTGGCCAGCGATACCTTCCTCTACCTCATTAACCTGGAGTACCTCTGGATATCCTTCAACTCGCTCTCCTCCCTCAGCGCCGACAGCTTCCGAGGACTCTATGCCTTGGATGAACTGCGGATGGACGGGAATCTGCTCACTTCATTTCCGTGGGAATGTTTGACGGACATGCCCAGCCTTCGGCTTCTGGATTTGCACAACAATAAAATCAGCAGCATCCCAGCTGAGGCCACCATCTACATCAAGAACTTGACCTATCTGGATCTGTCCAGCAACAGTCTCGCTACCGTCCCGGCCGAGGTTCTGACTTCGTGGTTCTCTCTGAAACCTCCTCCAGATGCAGAGGATTCCAAAATGATTCTGGGTGAGTTTATCTCCACAGTCCGACCATTTGAGTCTTAGTCATTAACTGATAGAGAAACATTGACGTAAGTGTCTGTCCTTTGTGCAGGTCTTCACGACAACCCCTGGCAGTGTGACTGTCGCCTGTTTGAGATGGTGCAGTTCCAGAAGTTTCCTTCGTCCTCGGTGGCGTTGATCGACACAGGCCTGCGCTGTGCCGAGCCGGAGAGCCTGTCGGGAGTCCTCTTCTCGGACGCTGAGCTCCGCAAGTGCCAGGTTCCCCGCGTGCACACGGCCGTGGCCAGGGTCCGCAGCTCCATCGGGAACAACGTGCTCCTGCGCTGCGGGACCATCGGAGTGCCCATCCCGGAGCTGGCCTGGTCCCGGGCCGACGGCAAGCCCATGAACGGCACCGGTACACTCGCTCTCGTCTCGTGTCGTCTGGGTTTATTGCTCCTGCTAAGTGAAGGCGGCGCCCCAGGCGTGCTTTAACTGCTAAACAAATAAATAAATGCAATCCGCTGCTTAAGCAATAAGAGAGATGCAAACATGCAAGTGAAATTAGTTGCTATCGCTGTTAGAACTAGAACTCATGCTGATGTCTTTGTTTTCTCTTTTATCCTCTAGTTCAACAGGAAGTCTCCAAAGAGGGCATCATCTGGTCCATTCTCAGCGTTCCTGCTGTTTCCTATCGAGATTCAGGGAAATATGTTTGCAGAGCCACAAACTTTGTCGGGAGTGCCGATGCCATCATCTCACTCGTCATTTCTGACACATGGCAAATCGACGAAACGGCCGCCAAAAAAAGCCACGGGAAGAAGAATGGTGGATTTGGTCGTGCGGCGTATCAGGAGAAACTGGTGGCCAGATACGTGCCCCCTGCCACATCGGCCGCCGTGCCCATCATCGAGCCCCTAAACGGACCGAAAAACACGCAATCCATCCGGGTCGAAAGCTACAGCGTTTCTGATGATGCTCCCAAAGCCAACGCCACGGCGGCACCGGCAGCCGGCACAGAGGCCGACAGTGTGGAGGAACTTCAGAAAGACGTGTTGAGGAACCTCGAGGCCGACGCTTCTTCTCAACAGCAGGTCCCCGAGCGCCGGGTCGTTCGGTCAGTCAAAGTGATCGGCGACACCGACCACACCGTATCCCTGAACTGGAGAGCGCCCACGGCCACCAACACCACGTCCTTCAGCGTTCTGTACGCCGTCTTCGGTGAGCGAGATATGCGGCGCATTAATGTCGGACCCGGCAAGAATCGCATCACGATCGAAGGCCTCGTGCCCAAAACCAAGTACATAGCGTGTGTGTGTGTGAAAGGCCTCATCCCTAAGAAAGAGCAGTGTGTGATTTTCTCGACGGACGAGGCGGCCAGCGCCAGCGGCACACAGAAGCTCATTAACGTGGTGGTGATCACGGTCGCCTGCGTCATCGCGGTTCCTCTGACCCTGATCGTGTGCTGTGGGGCGCTGAAGAAGAGGCTGCAGAAACTGCTGGGACGCAAGGCCAAAGACATCCAGGATTCCTATGTGACGTTTGAGACTCTATCTCCAGGCACCAAAGCTAAAGGCATGGAGGGGGAATACCTCAGCAGACTGAACCCGGACGAGTCCAACCGCCTGCTGTCAGCCCGCTCCAGCCTCGACTCGGGAGCCACGGCCCGGACCGAGGGACAGCCCAACGAGTACTTCTGCTGATCCAAACACATTACCCGGGCCGAGAGACAGCCTAATGAGTACTTCTGTTGATCCAAACCAATGGCCCGGGCCGAGAGACAGCCTAACAAGAACTTCTGCTGATCTAAACCCACGACCTGGACCGAGGGAGAGCCTAACAAGTACTTCTGCTGATTCAAACACATTACCCGGTCTGAGAGACAGCCTAATGAGTACTTCTGCTGATCCAAACCCACGACCCGATCCGAGGGGCAGCCCAACAAGTACTTTTGCTGATCTAAACCCACGACCCGGGCCCAGAGACATCCCAACAACTACTTCTGCTGATCCAAACTCATGGCCCGGGCCGATGGACAGCCCAACGAGTACTTCTGCTGATCCACACTAAGTTTCATGTGTTTGAAAGCATGTTGACCTCCTCAGCCCCGAAAGGGAACAAACCAGTTTAGAGAAAGTTCACTGTTCAAAAAGAGAATGAAATAATGTCTTTGTTTTTTATTTTTGTCATGCATTTTTCCAATGAAATGTTTATCATTGCTGAATTTATCATGCATATTGAATACAGTGAAATATCTTTACAACACATAATACCCATCTGTCTAAGACTTTGGACTGCCAGGAGAAGGTTAGTGACGTACATGCTTAAACTTTTTCTTTTTAATTGTTTTTCTTTTTACTGTTATCTGGGTGAGTGTCGTCCACTTTAACCCTAAAACTGTACTTATAATCTGTCAAATCAGGAATTTGTTGATGTCTCTATGTACTGAAATAATTGTGTTTAAGAAAATGACTGAATAAAACCATTTTTTTTAAATGGTTGTTGATAGCTGAAGTCTTGCACCTGAAAACAGGTACGAGCACATTAGCCATTCTATTCCTAATTCGTCTGAATGCTCAAAGCAATTTTTTCATACTTAAGTTGAAGTTTGAGCATTAAGGATAATAGGATTTCCTCCAGTGAACCGCACGGAGCTGCCGTGTGTTTAATGTCTCAGATCCTAAATATAATTCTGTATTAAAGCTATTTAACTGATTGAGAGAAGGATTTAGAGAATTAATATTTCTTAACACTTGCTTTATCTTGTTTTATTAAAACTTCAGTAATTCATTAACGCACAGCAACTGAACATCAGTCATTTAATTTGATCATGTTCATTATTTATTGCTGGTGAGCGCCTGTAAAATAACACTGGATTGTGTCTAAGCATGATTTGCTCCCTGATCCACTGCGTCAGGATGGATTAAGAGTAATGAGCTTAAGAGAAGCAGGACCACAGATAGAGCGCTCGATGAGTGTATTCAGAACACTGTGGCCATCTTCCTCACGGCTCTGTCTGTGCTCTCCCTCATCCTCGGGTCCGACCAGATCCATGTGTCCGACCAATTCCCTGTGTCCCACCGGATCCCTGCGTCTGATCCGATCCCTGTGTTCAACCCAATCCCTATGTCCGACCAGATCCCTTTGTCTGACCGGATCCTTGTGTCCGACCGGATCCCTGTGTCTGACTGGATTCCTGTGTCCGACCCGATCCCTGTGTCCGACCGATCCCTGTGTCCGATTGGATTCCCGTGTCCAACCGGATCTCTTTGTCCAAACAGATTCTTGTGTCTGACCCGATCCCTGTGTCCAGATCCCTGTGTCCGACCCGATCCCTGTGTCCAACTGGATTCCTCTGTCTGACCGGATCTCTTTGTCCGACCCGATTCTTGTGTCTGACCGGATCCTTGTGTCCGACCAGATTCCTGTATCCGACCAGATCCCTCTGTCCAACTGGATCCCCGTGTCTGACCTGATACTTGTGTCCGACCCTATCCCTGTGTCTGACCCGATCCCGGTGTCCTCGACCGGATGCTCCTTCAGGGACGAGCCCTTCGGATGGTGAGGCAGGTGTTCAGAACAGATTTGTGACGGTTATTATTTAGGAGTCCAGAAATAAACATCAGTGCGAATGATAAATAAATATATATAAATAAATAAATCTGATTCCCAGTTAGCGTAGACTTGTGGTAATGTCTGTTTGTATCACTATTTTGTAGATTTTGGATAATAGTTTTTGGGAGGATGTAATATTAATTAATTGTGAGATAGTTGGGGCGAGTTCTAAATTGACCATTGGAGTGTTAGTGTTAGTTTGATTGATGATTTAATCTGTAGGTATTGTAAGAATTGTTTGTCAGTGATGCCAAATTTCTGGACCAGGTCCTCAAATGTAGAGAAATTGCCATTGACGAATATATGTTGCAGGTGAGTAATACCTTTATTTTTCCAGGAATTTAAATTGAGTGTTTTATTATTACAAGTGAAATCAGGGTTATTCCAAATTGGGGTGAGTTTCGGGATGAGGAGTGTTTTTTAATTGTCTGGGTAAAAAAAGGCTGGTCTGTGATCTGAAAGTTATCACACATATTTTCTTCCAAGTCTAGCCAGGTGACACACTGGCTAGTGTGTGTGTGTGTGTGTGTGTGTGACAGGCTCTAATTTAATCTTCAACTTTAGTATATTGTTAGCCTGGATGCCAGCCTGAACTCCGCCCACAACATTTTTTTGTTCGGGAAGTTCGGTCTGGACTCGATCCATGAGGAGAAATTATGATCAGACAAGAAAAGTTCGGGCCCATCAAATTGCCAGGGCGGGCTTTATACGATGATGGACAGGTGATCTTCAGGAACGTAATCATCACGTTATCAAAGAGCGTTAACTAGTTTCCCTCAGAGATGACTGCAGCTGGAGAATTGAGATGTACAGATTCCGCTGTCGCGTCTGTTGTGAAATAAATCGATAGTGCATTAATTTTAATATTCAAACAGAAAACTGCAATCAAGGCATTTGTCGATCGGAAAGATATTTTTGACCGTCTTCCTACATGATTCAGCAAAAGTGTAACTTATCAGCTGGCTCCGGCGGTCGCTAAGAAGATGGGATGTAATGAAAAGCCTGTGGTGGTTGTGTTTTCTCCTTTAGTCGCACTCATAGAGGAGTAAGTTAAAGAAGCAACACTCGTGATTTAACTTCTACAATAAGTAAGTTCTGGAGTTGACAACTGCATGCAAATTAGTTCACTTACTGTGTTGTTCTGATTGGTTGTAGGTCTGTCCGACTATCCAATTGAGTGCTAAGTTTTTTTTCCTGGTTCGATTAAGACACGCCTCATAATCAAAGCCCTATGGAGCGGTTTCAGACTCGTATTTCGACAAGCATAAGAGTATGACGAAGTCAGGCTAGTATATTGCTGCACTGCAAAAAATGTATTCAATGATAAATCACTTGTTTTACCTTATTTTTTGAGTTGCCTTAAATACAAATGTTTAATAAATGAGAGAATTTGGCATTTAAAATTGAATACTAGGAAAAAGACATTAAACATTTTTTTCATTTTATTTCTTTTAAATTTTTAAATAACACCTTAAAAATGTTTTATTTCTAAATGGATTTAAAGCACAGAGTTTACATGATAAACACACTTGACATTTTGATAAGCCGTACACATAGCACATGGATTTTTATCTGCTCTTAAATCACTTTCAAAATATCAGTGAAAAATTCTTTACAAAACAATAAAAATAGTAATAACAAAAAGCAATAACTAGATGAGAGAGTCTGGTTTCAGATGTCTGTACAGCCATAGACTTTCACTGAAGATCCTCAAGGCAGACGTTAAAGAAAGAAAGAAAGAAAGAAATGCAGCCAGACAGTCGGACGCACGTCTCTAGAATGACGATGGACAGAGAGGGTCGTTTGGGGGATTGATGATTAGAGTGTTTAGACTGAATGGAATGAAACCTAAAGATGGCAGTATGGAGCTAATCACCAGAACAGGTCTAAGAGCAGCAGGACTGAGGTGTACATCACTGAAACACTTTCTGCTTACAGACACGTATGTGCATAGACCGGTGTTAGCAAGTTACTTAGCATTTTTATGACTTTTTTTTTTAAGAATACAAGCCAGATCATATAATTGTAAAGACTGTACGCCATGTTGAAAAACAGAAACACTTTAGCACTTTCACACAATAATAAATGAACATTCTTCAAGAGCTGCTTGTGACATCAAGCGTTCGGTCCGTCAAACACACACGTAACCCATGTGGAATGCGTCAGTGTGTCAGTAATAATAACCTCGATTTGCCTCAATAATTTTCTGTTCTATTCTCATTTTCAGCTCCGAAACGAGAGCAGAGCTGATGCCGGTGCCGTCCGTGCGACTGATGGACCCGGACACTGAGGGCACGTCCCGCTGAGGGTCTCGCCGAGGCCCGGTCGGCCCGGACACCGAGTCCCGCTGGTTCCGCTGAGGCCCGGTCGCTGCTGGAGGAGGAGGAGGGAGGACCGGAGCGCTGGGAATGGGTCGCTTGGTTCTGGAGCTGCCGTTGTTTCCCTTGGGCTTGTCACTGGTGTCTTCATCATCCTCATCGTGGTTGCGGTCGTGTCCGAACGCCGGCCTGAAGCTCCAGTGCGGAGGCTCTTTGGCCCTCCTGCGAATGATGCGCCGCGCTGGCCTGATCCTGTTGGACTTTGTGTTGCGAAAGAACAGAAGAGTGGAGATCAAAACTGTGACCAAAACCATAGCGGAGATGAAGCCGACCGCCAGGCCAAGAGCTTTCAGTGGATTCTCTCGGCTCTGCATTAGGAACATGGCCATGGGCCCTTTGAGCCCATTCTGTGAAAAGAGAAATATTTCAAGAAAGGGTTGTAAATAATCTACTCAACATGAAGAACTTCTGTGGTTGACACCATACAACTGTATACACACACACACACACACACACACACACACTCCAGACTCCAGTATCAAGGCACTCGCATCATAGCCCAAAGTGCTGTACATGGTAGTAATGGGATATTCTTCACACAACCGAACACACACGGGTCTCACCGGCTCGGTGATGTCGATGTTCACGACCGCTGTGGTGCTGAAGGACGGAGAGCCTCGATCCCGGGCCTGGACCAGAACTGACCACCTGCAGTCCTTCTGTCTGGTGATGTTCTGCACGATCTCCATAGACCGGATGTACGGCTTGAGCTTAATCTCTCCCGTGGACGAGTTAATGTCGAAGATGTCGCCTGGATCGGCTTTCATGATGGAATATTCAATGATGTTATTGGGTTCCTCTGCGTCCTCATCCACCGCCTGAACACACACCGGAGTCAAGCCTCAATCACTGCATTCACATTCACTCCTTCATCTAATCTGGCTGAGGGATCATGGGAGTTCATGCCTCAGGAACAATGAAAGATTCGTCTAATCTAGTACGGGCGCCATTTTAGTTAAAGAACGAAAACTATAACTGGGGTGGCGCAGTGGATAAGGCACATGCCTTTGGTGTGAGAGGCCCGGGTTTGAATCCACTGTGAGACACCAATGTGTCCCTGAGTGAGACACTGAACCCCTTGTTGCTCCAGAGGCGTGTGACCTCTGACGTATAGCAATTGTAAAGCGTCAGCTAAATGATAAATGTAAATGATACAAACCTGTATTTGCACCGGCGCCCCGATGATCATGGTCTTTTCCAGGAAGTTCTGGTTGAACTCCGGCCGATGGTCGTTTTGGTCGAGCACGGTGACAAAAACCTCTGCAAGGCTGTATTTCCCCTCAGTGTCTTCAGCTTTTACATAGAAATTATATTTGGACTTGACTTCAGCATCGAGGGAGGCCCAGGGCTGCGTGTAAATGATGCCAGACGTGGGGTGAATGAGGAACCTGGAACAGACAAATAATCACAAGACTTTATTGAAAACTATGAGGTCGTTGACGTCTCAAATGATGTCTAACTCACGAGAAGTTTCTAAAAAACTGAGATGAAAACCATCCGGCTCTGAACAAGAATCATGTCAGTGTGGTGATGATGGATTCAAATACACAAGATCCCAAATAAACACGCAGGTTTGAAGCCGTCATAAGAACTTGTCATCTAATCTGGATCTTAAGCAGCTGTTTTTTTTTAGTTCTCAGTGTGAAAATTAACAGTCAGACAGAAACCTGATATTTTTCACACCATTATAATTTGCCTTCTGTACTGGGGAAGAATCAAAGCATAAATTGACAGGTTTTGCATTATCCGTGTGTGTTCTGCCTCCAGCTGTCACATCGCGCGCTAATTGGGCCTGACTCACTCGCGGGGTGTGGAGATGCTATTTTTACTCCTCCAATCCCATAATAAGATTAGCGTCTCCCTCACTGGAGTCTGTCTGTAAGCTGTCCTGTGCTCGTCCTTTAGTCCTTTACTGGCCTCATAAACACTGGGAGAGCCACTGTCTGACCAGACGCTAACAGCACACTCGCTGCTCACATCCTGCGTCCGATTGGCCACTGAATCCTCATTCTTAGGTCACTTTAGTGCACAAATCACAAGCAAATGTTTGAAGAGTGACATTAACAAAAGCTTAATCCAAACAGATGACGGGACAAATGTTACGTAAAGGCCAGTGTTTGTTGTTGAGAGATACTCACAGATCTGCACCAGAGCCGTAGATGGAGTACTTCACTTCACCCCAGAGCCCTGAGTCGGGGTCGGCGGCCTGTAAAACACCACAAGCGCATCAAACGTGGACACACAGTGCATGAAAACCCTCAATATCAGACCTGGAGCTGAAACAGTGCCCTGATTACGAAGCGTTTGTCGGATCAGCAGCATACGTTTAGCGCTCTGGGTTCACGTCTTGCTAAAGGCTAAACATCATTCACACGCGGCTCACGGTCACGGAGACGACGTCGGATCCTCCGGGGGAGTTTTCCGGGATCCTGGCGATGTAAAACTCCGAGGAGAACTTTGGGACGTTGTCGTTGGTGTCCAGAAGATTGATGACGATGTCTGCGGTGGCACTGAAGCGCTCCGGAGTGTCGATCTCGACCGCCAACAGCTGGAACACAGCATCAAACACTCAGACTCTGAACACACACACACACACACACACACACACACTGACGGGTCGTGGAGCGAAAGGAGGATTGGGATCAGACCTTGAATGTTAAGAACTGGTATTTCTCGTAGTCGATGGCGGTTGAGTTTTCCACGATGACGGTGACTTGGGCCTCGTTGAGAACCGTCTGAGGAACCACACGCAGAACTCGAGACGGTCCCGCCAGAAACAGCCGGAACTTAGCGTTCGCTCCCTGAGTGACACGGCAGAGGTCAAAGGTTACGATACATTAACACTGCCAACATCCACAGAACACTGTTCATTAGGAGACACTGAGATGGGCTAGGGTGTGTGTGTGTGTGTGTGTGTGTGTGTGTGTGTGTTGGCATGTCTCTCGCAGTGATCCGCTACTGAGTGACCAATGTTTGGAGCCGACTGTGTCACCTGGTCCGAGTCGTTGACCGTGATCTTCAGGCCTCGGAGGATCTCTCCCTCCGGCGGGTGTTCGTACATGGTCAGCTCGAAGCGGCTCTGGGGCCCGCTCTCGCCGTAGAAGGTGGGCGGGTGGTTGTTCAGGTCCACCACACGAATCGTGACTGTGGTCACGGAGAAGTCGACAAACCCTCCGTCAGGCCCAACCTCTGACGCCTTGGTTTAACGGGAAGAACGGGTTACGTCATGCCTGTAATTCACACTCAATCTTTTCTGATATTCAGATTATAGCTACAGCCAACCTTGACTTTTAACTCGTATAACTCATTCCTCAGCTGTACTGGGAATGATGTCAGGCTGATGGTCCCACTGGTGCTGTTGATGACGAAGAAGCCGTCGCTGCCTTTGGCCAACAGAACAAGACACAGACGTACGATAGATTTAGATGAACTTTCTAAGTATTACTGAATCTATGAAGCTCTCAGTTTAGCACAACATTATTAACGTCACAGCATTATTAAGACAGATCTTAGAAGATAAGATGAGCTAGAGAACATGAATGCAGATGTTCAGCACTGAAGCAGTAAACGCAGCTGACCATTGAGGACGGAGTAATGGATGGGATTGGGGTTGTTCTGGTCCCCATCTTTGGCAAAAACAGTGAATATCTCTGAACCCTGGACAAACACAGAACATTGGCGTAAAAGCTCAGGGATTGTTGACATATATATATATATGAAGCAGTGTCATACTTACTGGAACAGAGACTTCATAGACAAATCCAAAATACGGAGTCCCAACAAACACTGGAGGAGAATCCTGGATGTCAAGGACATTGATGGTTACGATGGCTGTCGAGGTCATGACCTGGTATTTCCCATGATATTTACCTCCTCCGTCCTGAGACACACACACACACACAGATGATCGACTCTTACTCAATTAAAGGACCACACGGGTCCTTCTTCTTCTCATCTTTGAACTTCGTCAACATAAAGGCAATCATGAAAGGTCAAAGCAAACACCTAAATCAGGATTCTGCTGCTCACCTTCGCAACAACAGTGACAAAATGAGTCCTGGCGAGTTCGTAATCCAGCGATTCACCGGGTCTGACGCGCAGAACGCCACTGTGACCGTCGATGGTGAACTTACTGCTGGACTGCAAACGAAACGACAACTCATGAAGATTTCTTTCCTGAAATATATAACAAGTCTCTCCAGATTACAGTCAGTTTGTGTTTAAACTTGAATGGCACACACTGAACCGCCACTACGAGCTGCTCGTCACGGTGTGTGTGTAGATACTCCAACAAGAACGAGATGTGTGATGCAGAACAAACTATTTACAAGAGGCTTAAATGAACACACAGAGCTGTAACCACACCGCTGTGACCCTAACCCTAACCCTAACCCTAACCCTAACCCTAACCCTAACTGAGAGACCAGCAGAACAGGGAACGGGTGCCAAACTAATTAGAAACCATGGTAACAGGGGACAACTCTATGAGTAGTGTATGAGTAGTGTATGAGTAGTGTCGTGTCGTAACGTGTATTATTATATCGAGAATTGTGGTAATAAGTAATTGTTTCTAGCACATGAAGTCATGATGTAAAATGTAATTTGTGTGAATAGTGTTTGGATAGCGTTCTTTTAGATTAGATGGATTGTAATGTTGGTGAGACATAAAAACATGATTCGTTCATTCATAAAGAAACTGATATGAGCGAGACCCCAGAGCACCGGACACTGTTGTGCTGTTGTAAACGGTGGATTAGTGGATTTGTGAAAGTACAAATATTCCTTCTAGACTTTCTATTGATTTGAGCTCATAAAAGCTGAGTGTACTCTAATTATATCAGGAATGATGAAGCGGGTTGTTTAAAAGAGTAGAAGAATACTAGACATCGAGTTTTTATGTTTTTCCTCTGGGAAAGCAGCACTAGAGGCCAGACACTGTGTGTGTGTGTGTGTGTGTGTGTGTGTGTGTGTAATCCAGGATAAGCAGCCTGCATAAATGTAATTGAACTTTAATCCAGTAGCAGAACAGTTTCTAATGGCACTTTAGTGTCGAGGTCTGTTCGCCAGCGTCCCACACGACTGTCCTCGACCCAGAGTCCAATCTCATCCTCATTGGTCATTATTTTAAACTCATTCCCCTGAGAACGAGCGACACTCACAGACATAATATAGAGCTGGACGCCCTATTGGCCGCTGGGCGCAAGAAATGTGGCCGCCATCTTTAACCGGTCATACTCTATTAGCAGTGCGTAGAGGCAGTGACCGGTCAAAGACGGCAGATAAGGAAGTAGTTTATCTTCACCTGCAGGAAGTAGGAAACACTTCCCCCGGAGCCGATGTCTCTGTCGACGGCCTGGACTCTGTAGAAGCTGCTGCCCGAGGGGATGTCCTTCAACACAGATCACAATCATATGGACTGTGTATTATAACACACACACACACACATATATATATATATATATATATGAAGAGTTCAGATGCAAAAGCCTCTAAATGCCATTTGAAATTTTCTTCTAAAATGCCCATTTTTATCAAGCTTGTATATTTAAGTTCAGTAATTTCACTTAAATGACAATTAATAGGTAATCTTCATTGTCATTTAAGTGAAATTACAGAACTTAAATATACAAGCTTGATAAAAATGATCATTTTAGAAGAAAATTTCAAATGGCATTTAGAGGCTTTTGCATCTGAACTCTTCATATATATATATATATATTCATTTCCAAACTGATTTCACTCTTACCTCAGGGACATCCACTATAAAGGGTCGATTTAAAAACTCCGGCTTTTCGTCATTAACATCTGTGACAAACACTCGAACATTTTCTACCACCTGAAGAAACAAGGTATAAAGAAAATTTGATCTGAAAATTTGGATAGCATGGTCAATTAAATTATTATAAATATTAAAGCACATTAAACACAATAATATGCAGAGGACTATGGGACTAAATAATATTTAATGATCAAAATCCTAAATGAATGATTATTTCCCAAACATTACAGCCAAATGAGCATAAAAATGTAACATTATCACATTAATGTAAAGGTTTCTTTGAGATATTAACTGTTCTGGGATCACAGAACGTATTACATGGGTTATGGATAATGTTCATGTATGATGAATGATGATACATGGTTCATATGTATTCCTGTTTAGTATACTTAGTGTCTACTGTGTATTTTGGTATGATTGGGGGATATCTCTTTAAGGTTTCGGACGCCCTTGATTACGGCCATGGCGCACCTGAGGTCTTTAATTGTAATGGTGAGGTGTGTTTGGGGAAATGGCGTGCCAGTTTTGTTTGCTGCAGCGTTAAAGAGTAAAGCTTTCCTTATGGTCTGAGAGATTCCAACCCATACGTCAAATGATGGATTTAATGGGACAAATATATTTTATCCACCTGGACTGTTTACTGGGGTGCGCGCGCGTTTCCAGCAGGAGGACGTGCTTGGACTCAAGTTCATAACTGTGTGAGTTTACATTGTCCGACGATCTACAGAGCCGGTAAGATCATCTGCCTCATTATTATTTATTTATTTTATTTATTTATTTAGTTTTTCATTTTTTGAGTGGGGCACCAGAGAGTCAAGGCTCTATTTTTTTCACTTTGTTTGTGGATTACGGATTTTGTCACGGAGCCAACAGAGGATAATTTCTCGCGAACTGACTGTGTATTGATTGGAAAGATTGTTGCGCGATCTTGAGCCAAACTGGACATTTGTTTTGGATAAAGTGAATGAACTGGGACAGCGAAGTGGGGAAACTGTGGGGTTGCACGCACAAGCAAATGAATGGATTGATAGCCTGTTTTTTTTTTTTTTTTTTTTTTTTTTGTGTCCTTCAGCGCCGTCTGAAGATTTATTTTGGTACGGTGTGTTTCAAAAAACCTCCATTAGTGCTTGAGCATGGTTATTCGATAAAGAAAATATTTAGAATGTGTTACGATGAAGTGTATATTTGGAGCATTTGGAGCCGCCACTGGCAGGTCACGTGACCTGTCAGTGGCTGGCTATAGTTGTCTGTCAGTCTGCCTTTGGCAAGTTTCAGAAACCGTTGATTTTTGACAGTTTTTGTGTTTTGTGTTCCTCCCTCTATAGCTCATTTATTATAAATCAGTTGATATGAATAATGTTCTTTGTTTATGATTGCTATTTTGTGGACTGTTATTCCAATTTAACCAGTCGATTGGCCATGATCAGACTGGCAGCTACAGACGCTCATCCACTCAGCCGCGGCCACTCTCTAACGCGTCACCTGACACTCTCGCTACAAGGAAATAAATTGTTTTCTTATTATGATTATAATGTCATGCCGTTATTCTTGTGTATGATTGGTATTTTGGGGCCGTTTATCCCGATTAAACCAGTCAAATGGCCGTGATCATGCACATTTGACTGGTTTAATCGGGACAACAGTCCCCCAAACACCAATTATACACAAGAGTAAAGGCATGACATTATAATCATAATAAGAAAACAATTTATTTCCTTGTAGCGATAGTGTCAGGTTGAGTGGATGAGCGTCTTGCCAGTCTAATCATGGGCAATTCACTTGTTAAATTGGGATCCTACTACGAAATAACAATAATTTCAACAGATGCATAATAAATGAGATATAAAGGGAGGAACACAAAACATAAAAACTGTCAAAAATCAATGGTTTCTGAAACTTGCCAAAGGCAGACTGACAGACAACCACTGCAGCTGCCAGTCAGCGAATGAAAGGTCACGTGATCTGCCAGTGGCAGCTCCTGCCAACCAGTTGAAGTGAAGATTGAACCATCTGTATTGTAAAAAGTGGCATATAAATAAATGTGACTTGACTTGACTTGACTTGGCGTTTGTGACGTTCGTGACGTTTGTGGTGTCCGTGGCGTTCGTGTTCTCGATCGCAGATGAAGAGATTAGATGTCCTAACTGTAACTTTTTACAAACACGTTTGTTTCAGACGTTTAAATGTAATATAATATGTTCATGTAAATGTATCCCAGATAGCACAAGGCTGTTGTTTGATCGCCAATTTACATCTGGAAGACTTATTTTAAAGAGTGTTGGCTCATCTGCAACACGTCTATAGGACGTTTCCTTTTTAATGTCAAATTGACATTTAAAAGATGTCTCTAAGATGTAATGATTTAGAATGCATGTTAAACTGACATCTTCCAAACGTCTATTTGACATCTGACAAAGATAGACGTCTTACAGATGAGCAGACACTCCTTAAAATACGTCTTCCAGATGTAAATAGGAGATCAGACAGCCTATCTAGCAACACTTTTCATTCAAAACTTTCTCTACTGCTTAATACAGCACCAGAATGTCATTTTTATTATCAATTTATGTTAATAAACATTAAAGTTTTTACTTTTATAAAAGGATGGATTTGTGAAACCGCTGTCGTCATCTTTTGTCACTGTGACATCTCCTGTTCTACCCAACATGCACCTCTTCGGGTCAGATGCGATCGGTCTGACAATAGTTCACTCTTTATAGTTAAACTGACCAATGACTGACCGCCACTGAAGCGGACATGCCACTAACAGCTGAGCATACAAACAATGATGCTCATCCACTTTAAGAAGTTAGCCTGTAATTAAATCTTATTGTAATGGTGTTTTTTGACCTTGTTTCTTCCATCGGTGATGGTCACGCATGCGGCGATCTCATCCTGAACCTGAACAATCAAAACAAGTTTAATTATTAACACAAATCTCAGACTTCAGCTGGTATTTCCCCTGATTTATGTCCTTATATTGTGGCGTTGTAATGACACACACTCACCTCTCTGTCCAGACTTTCCACCAGCGTCACATTCCCTGATTTGGGCTCAACACTGAAACACTCTCGGGATCCCTTATCAAAGGTCATGCCATAGGTCACGGGTTCCCCTTCCGGGTCGGAGCCGTTCAGCGTGTACACATGAGTCCCTGTGGAGAACCAGTCCAGATGTGTTCATACATCACGACCCAAACCCAACACTCTAAAAAATGCTGGGTTGTTTTAACCCAACTTTGGGTCAAATATGGACAAACCCGAAATGTTGGGTTAAAAATGTAATGTAAAAATTTAACCCAACTGCTGGGTTAGTCCATATTTGACTCAAAGTTGGGTTACAACAACCCAGCATTTTTTAGAGTGTAACCGGTCCAGATGTGTTAATCCAGTACGACCCTAAACCCAAACCCACTGTCACTCAGGTCGCATTACAGTGAGCTAAATATCTGATTTCATGAAAATGATTTGGAGAAATGAATTTCTGAACACAAATATGAACTCAGCCTGATCAGAGGTCAGCCTCATCTCGGTGGTCCTGCAGTCAGTGTATTAGATGTTCTTGTGCTTGAACACTCACCCACAGCCGTGTCTTCAGCGATGCTGAACAGAGCCATGTTTCCGTTGTTGCTGCCAGATCCATTATCATAGAAATACGGAGCGAAATCAGATTTGCCTGAAATCACAGAGACTTCAAACTCAGCCTCAGATAACACAGACATACACCTCCAATGTTGAACATCACTCAATAACCAGAGTAGGCTGTGATGTCTTTGTTCGATTGACAGCATTCAGAGGAATCACGGACACACAGTCTATTCAGAACGACTCTATTGAAACTCAGTCTTAGTGAGAACTGCATACATCTTAGATCTCTAAAGATAAAACTATAGTTCCATTGTAAATTGTACTGTTTAAAGTTAAAGGTGTCTATTAAAGGACGAGTAACCCCGTAGCTCTGTCAGTCCATTATACTTAAAGGATTATAGAGACTCTGAACCTGATTAAAGTATTCTCTCAGAAACAGTCACTCACCCGTACACACACACAGAGACAGCAGAAGAAGCACAGTCTGTTTATTCCTCATTCTGGAGAGAGAGAGAGCGAGTGAAGACGCAGCCGCTGCCCATCTGAAGACGTCTTTAGAGGCGCACACGCAGGAGTGTGTGTGTGTGTGTGTATGTGTGTGTGTGTGAGCGCAGGAGAAGCAGACGCTGTAATCCTGTGACTCACTGCAGCTCATGCCTGAGACCTGGAACAACACACACACACACACACGCACACACACACACGCACACGCACACACACACTCACACACACACACACACACACCGCAGCTCCTGCTCTGGGAGGAGATCAGGGTTCTGTGGAGGACGTTTGTTCTGTGACGTCGGACTGAGGGACAGAAGCTTTGACTCGTCCTCATTCTGATCATGATCTTCAGCACATCTGGCTCTGAGCTATTCCAGGGTGAGGGTTAGGTGTGTGTTCACACACACGTCACGCAGAACATCACGAGAATCGCTCCGCTATATAGAGCTGCAGGAAGAACAGAAACGCTTCAGCTTTACTCTAAACACACTGATGGCGTTCTGCATGAAGCTGGATCTCACTGCAGGTTCAGCGGCTCGATGTGTTCAAGCGTTGGGTCGGTCGGTGGAGCTTCTTATTAATGCCCTGAGACCAAAAACATGAGGATGTCTTCATCTCCTCTGACAGGATCATCAGGTCATAGCTCCTCTTCTCAGCGCAGGAGGAATCGAAGCTCACTGAGGAACACGAATCACATGTTCTTACATCGCTCCTCCTGCAGAATGACTAACCCTAACCCTAATCTAACCCTAAACTTATCCCTAACCCTAACCTGGCAGAAACAACAGTTTATTAAAAGACATCCCACTCAACATAGCCTCAGTATTTGGAGGCAATCTTCTGTCTAGTAATATTATTCATTAACTGTGGCTGTTCACTTTGTGATTTTTCAAAGTGTGAACACCACATCATTAACTGTGGTGTTCATGTTTTAATCTGGTCAGAATTTCCAGATTTAACAGTGTGTATGTAGTGGTGGAGAAGGCAGTAAATATGGAGACTACATTACTCTGGCATAGGACTACAAACCCCATCAGCCGAGAGGAAACCAAACTCTGCAGGCTTTCTGAATTCAGAACTGCATAATAACATACTATCGTACACTCTTAGAAAAAGGAGTTCTATATATGTAGCATAGGGTTCTTTACATCAACTGCAAAAGACCTTTTCTGCAAAAACAATTATGATAATGACAAGAAAAAAACCCTTTTGGCACAAAGGTTCTTTATAGGTTATTCATTCATATTACATTATTCTGCAACATTTTGTAGTTGTAATTAAATTATTGTTTATTAAACTATTGTAGTAACTTTATATCCCATATTAATCATGCTGATTTTTGAAGGATAAAAACTGAAATGGCACTCTTTATGTGATATTGAAAAATTACATTTTTAACCCCCATATCTTGAATTTTGTGATCATTCACTCATTGCATTTTAGGGGTTCCAAATACGTAGCGCTTTAGAACCTTTTAAGGTTCCATATAGAACCTTTTCTTCTAAGAGTGTACTATTCTCATCATTTTTGCCATAGAAATACAGTATATAGTAAAGTTAATCCAGTTGTAGTAGTGTGTCAGTGTGATGATGGGCAGCTGTAGTGCTCTGGTGGGCCACTGGAGGGCACTCTCTCTGCTCGTGTGATGTTTTCACCTTGGACTCGTTATGTTTTATTATGTTCAGCTGTGTTTCATTGTTGGTTATTGAGTTCCTTATTTAAGCCTGTGTTTCCCCTGTGTCCTTAGCGAAGTCTTGAGTATTTATCCCTGTTCTGTTTCTCCGTGTATCCCTGGACTCTTGACCTTTGACCCTTGCCTGTTCACGAGTCTGTGCTGCCCGCCTCCACCCACACCTGTTAAGCCACCCCGTGTTATGGACTGCCCTTGTTTATTTGTGTGCCTGGTTGATTCCTGTTGAAGTTATAGTAAAGTTCTGCGCGTGGATCTGACCGTCTCTGTCCGTACGGCACCGCTAGTGCTCGGCATGTGTAGAGCTGCAGGAAAGTTGCTCAGTTTTACTATTTGCTGTCTTTAGAGAAGATACGTTGATTTCTTAACATTAATTCATTATTCATTATTTAATTATTTAATTTTAAAGAATTAGTAATTCATTATTTAATTAATTTCTTAACATTATAAAACATTAGCTTTAATCTGCATTGACAGCATTGTATGAGACTGAGCCGGACGATGACATCATGGTTTTCTCCAGCGCTGCTGTATCGACAAATGAACTAAATTAATAACTAATGATTTCCACGACAGAAATGACCCATCACTGAGCTGACTTCAGCTGGACTGACGCTGTTTTCTTCTGGATCATTTCTCTGTTATCTGGCTTGAAACACTCTTGTAGAAATAAAGATGACTTGACTTGATCTAGGCAGGTTTATTTAATAATACATGAACTGATTTTAATTAATTTATTGGAGCATGTGAACATTTTATGTATTTTATTGTATATGGCAATCATGAATTGTAGTTTTGCTGCATGATTGTCGTTGACTTTGGGATCATTGGTGTCTGAAGAGATGAGTGTAATGCTTAATTCAATCATATAAGAACAAGACTAAAATATTTAATTAAAAGCAAAATGTCAGAATATTACAATTGCCCTTGCCACGGGACCAGTTACTGAGAAAACAACGACCCTGGGCATCGCTTTCTGCTGTTCTTCAGTCAGTAAAAGCATCTCTTTATTGTCTGTCGTCATTTACAGCTCGTAAACGGTGTCTTTAGGACTGTTAGGTGTCTCGTCGGTGTCTTTAGGACTGTTTCTCAGGTGCATGTACAATAACTGTTTATGGTTCATTGAACATGCATGATAAATATCCTAACCTAAACGAATTTGCTAAATTATCTTTAAAATACAGTGAGGTAAAAGGGACATTTGTACGGTGGCCGAGAGAGCTCACCGCGCTGCAACTTGATGAAGACGAATGCAAATGCAAAAAAACGTGTGCAACTTTAAAAACCGCGTGCAAATACAAAAAAATACATCCGCAAATTAAGAAAAATATCTTCATCAGTTCCACAACACACGTGTGCTCCAAGTACTCACAACACCACCAAATACAGAAACGCGCTGCAAATAAAACGGTCCACAACGGAAATGTTTCCGGGGAACCAAATAAGTGACGGACCCAACTGGAACCACAGGACGTGCTTAAAGCAAAAACCTTTATTGACAAGAAGTCAAAGCCTAATTTTTTTTAAATAAATAAACTATACTATTAAAATAATATTGTATGTATACATAATATTATAATATTATATTTTTATAGTTCATCTATACCCCTTGCTTACTCAAAATTCTACTTTGTTTTATTTAATTTCTTTTGACTTTTCCCCCGCAAAACACAGAGATTCAAATTATTATGACATACAACTTGTGTACAATATAAAACATGTGTTAATAATATGTTCAATGTCATCACAATACAAATGAGAAAAGAACAATGATCTGAAAACTAAACGAAATAAATAAAAAAAGATCTAGAAGAACATGAAGGCAAGATATTAATCTATACATCAGTTACACTATACAAATAGTTTCATTTTATGTTTAAATTTTCAGAGGAAAAGTTTCCTAAAAATGTTCGGTAATGTATGGCACTGACATACAGATATATAAACAGATATTTTAACAGATTTTTATAAAGTAAAAATAAAAAATAAGTAATTTATTTGCAGCCGTTATGTTAATCATTATATTTCTGTCGTCAGAACAGCTGATGGACAAAGTGCTGCGTTGTCATAGGAACATCCGAGGTAAAAATAATGACATTAAGTTGTCTGTTGTTGCCCCTTCATCAAGGTCCAAACGGCTCCATAAATGACCCACTAGGTGTCATGCTCACGCCAAAGTCCCACTTGAAGAGCTGTGCCGTCTGCCCTTTGAAGGGAGTAGGGCATAGGGAAGCTCACGAGCAATAAAGCAACCCTGCGTTCCAAACCGCATACTTGCCTAGTATATAGTAGGGGAAAAGAGTAGGGGTGCTTCTCAATATCCCTCCTCGTCTCCTCGCTCCTCCGTCCTCCCTCCTATGACCCGGAAACCGATCGAGCTCAGCCATCTTGAAGGACATCTCAATTCTCTAATTGCAACGTGAGGAGTCGAGGATTGAGGAGATAGGAGGCTTACTGAGGAGTCATAAGCGAGGATACACAGGTGCATCCTACGCGGAACTTTTATATTGACTAAACGTGACGCACGTGTCAATTCTCCTCCCCCTTCACATCGGTCACAATCATTTTAATTTATACTTTACCTTTGCAGTTTATATAAACCACACATCTCAGATATTTCAACAGTATAGCCTATCTTTATTGTTATTTATTATGAATTTATTAAATAACCAAACTTCAACAACATCAGGGCAGATCCTTTTAGCACTGCTGATGACACTGTGGAGTGACACTCGAGTGATCAAGTATTCCAATGTATATAAAAAAGCTTTTATTCGATTCCTCTGTCCTCCTTTCCTTTCCTTGCTTCCTTCCCTCGCGTCCTACAGGGGGTGGAGCTGAGACGCAAGGAAAGGAAGCAAGGAAAGGAAACGAGGATGCACAAATTAGAAATGAGAAGCACCCCGGGTGAGCAAAAAAGTACGTTCGAATCCTCAGTATTCATAAAAGAGTAGGCGAGAATAACATAGCAGATGTCCGGTTCGCATTCATACTCAACTAGATTTGGCTATAAAGTACCTACTTTTTTAGCGCTCGTTGAGTAAGTACTTATTGAAATTAAGTACCCACTCACTGAGTATGCGGTTTGGAACGCAGCCCAAGTCCCAGTTGGGTCCGTCACTTATTTGGTTCCTCGGAAACATTTCCGTTGTGGACCGTTTATTTGCAGCGCGTTTCTGTATTTGGTGGTGTTGTGAGTACTTGGAGCACACGTGTGTTGTGGAACTGATGAAGATGTTTATCTTAATTTGCGGATGTATTTTTTGTACTTGCACGCGTTTAGATATTTGCACACGTTTTTTGCATTTGCATTCGTCTTCATCAAGTTGCAGCGCGGTGAGCTCTCTCGGCCACCGTACATTTGCTTTTGTTGCACATTTGTGTATTGTTCCAGACTAGAGCAGGATCAGCAGTGTGTGTGAGAGAGCAGTGTGTGTGATCTGCGGTGTGTGTTTCTGTGAAGCTGTGGCTGATATTGTGTGAAACTCCCTCTGCTGGTCTGTAACAGGAACTGCACCATCACACGAGTCCTCCAGCTGTTCAGTTTTTGAGGCTATACTCCTCTTTCTGTTTGCAGACCTGTGGAGACTGACAGTATATTAATGGAGTTTAAGTGTTTTGGCAGTGAATGAGACTCTCAGTTGAATATTCCCTGGTGTTTTTAAGTAAATTGCACCTGTGACCTGTGCTGATGTTCCCGTCCGCTCAGTTCAGGATCTAATCAGGATCTGAATCCAGATGGCGGCCGGGAGGATTAATCACTAATCTCTCTGTCGGCTGCCGCTGGTAGAGCAGATAAAACACCAATGTCTGTCGATGTCCAGATCCACACACACACACATCACAGACGCCTTCACTATCACAGATGCGTGGATCTGTCCCAAACACACCATCGTAATCTGGATTATAGGTCATCATCGATGTGATCAGAAAACACTGAATTTGTCTCAAAGAAACCAATTAAAGTGTAAACTAACATATGAGATTAATGTTTGGGAGCATTTCTGAATCTGAAGTTTGGGTATTCAACATCATTCTGCTATAAAGTCCAGCGATATTTCTAATGTCTTTCATTATCTCACGAGGGCTGTAAGATAACACATTATTCTGACACTCCAAAACATAAAGTAAAAGTTAAAACACAAACTGTTGTAATGTTGTGCAAATTAATTAAAATGCTACATTTGGCATTACACTGGGTGTGTAAATGAATGGGCCTGGAGTTGGTGCTGGAAACCCAATAGTGACGCCGTAATAAAAATATTGATGATTCTGAAGCTGAAACTACAGGATTATTTCACTGAACAGATATTTCAAATAATGTCGGCCATATTTCACTGGAACTTTGCATTGTTTTAGTATCAACATGTATAAGGGCATTTAGCACATTACTGTTAATCAGTCATGTACTGATTAAATCAAATAAATGGTTGATCTGATTTCCATTAACTATAAAATACTAAAATCAATAAAGTCAATCTATCCCTTGTGGAAAGGTTGCTTGGTAGCTAAAAGTATATGGTAAACATCATGTACACATGTTAGAAGTCAAGTGCAACACTGCCTGATTCAAGCAAATAAGTTAGATAAGTTAGACCTTTTTTTTTGTCTGTGACCCCCTTTTTCCCAAGAAAATATTTTAGGGCCCCCCTTCACATTTAATGATATTATCGCTCTTGTAAGCTTGCAGCAAGGATAACAAAATGTGTTTTTTTTTTCAAACAAACGGTATGTTTATGCACAAATAATAGCCTACTATAATATTGAAAATACATGACTAAAACATCAGTAGGCCCTTTGTAATTTAACAACGTAAGCCTAGGAGAAGCCTATTAATTGGCCCTATTTGAAATGCAAAAATAAAAATATTCACACTGGTGTTTAGGTTAAAAAAAGAATATCTGCTATTAAATGACTGTTATCTGGGGCCTCAATACTTGCATGTTATCTGTGAGGCTTTATCAATGTGAGGCTTTATTTTTACGCTTTTGGCGCTATAACGAGCGATAATAAACTTGCATGCATTAACAGAATAATGCGTCTTTCGGGACGAACAGTGTAGCCGGAACTACTTCTCTCCGTGTACATCTATGACGAGTGACGCAGGTACTGTAGTACTCCGCAGCGATCCGAACCAGTGTAAAATAGTCCCAATGTAAACACTTATTATAGGTGTACCATAGTGCTTCAGGATAAGACAAAAACACGGATTGGAAAATGGATTCATGATGAACTCACTCATTATATATATTTTGTAAATTTTGAACAGAAAAAAAAGTTAAGGACTTTTATTTAACCCCCTGGGGACCAAAAACGCGCCCCCGCGTTTTGATCGTTTTTTTTTCACACAGCTGCAACATAGACTTAAAATACTCCGTCATTGATGGTCATATAAATAAAATCGATACATGATTATAAACTATAGAGGGTCTTCTTTTTTTATGTACACTCTTATTAATATCAAAACCTTTGTGTTTTTGTAAAATAAATAAATTAAACAGGGTGCGCTTTCAGCTCACTCTGTCTCCGCAAAAATCTTTCTGAAACGCGTCCGAAAAAAGAGCTGTAACTCATTAAATACTTGTCACAGACACACGAAAGATCTCTCTTTATGAAGCTGAGATTTTCTTCTTTTAATTTAAGTCATTTATATAAAAAGCAACTACTCTCAGTTGATGTAATCTGTATGAAAAGAAAGAGATGTCAGGATTTTCCCTTTCACCTCATTACAGCAAATGATGCGCTAATGTAACCGCGCCCACTGGAGCGCGTGCTATTCAAATTCTAATGTTGAGGCCATGAAAACGCCCTCATCGCAGTGAGGAGATCCTGGAAAAAAATTTACCTTATAGTTTCATTTTGAGGAGCACGCACGGATTCAGCTGATGCAGTAAGTCATTTATTATAAGTGCTTTGTTCGAATCGCGTTATTGAATAGTGTCCACAAAGACTGTTTAAATATCAAATGCGCGTCTGATAGGGAAGAATAGACGAATTCACTGACGCGCGCTGTGCGTTAATTCACTTTCGCTTTCATTTGAACAAGAATCTCATGAGACATCCTTAGTAAGATAACATTATTTATCTGTACCTATAACCAAAAAGTGTGTTTATGATTCGGGTGTGTGGACGGATGTACGAACGAACGTTCATTTAGTTAGAGACTGTTAGAGTTCTGCTCATATTATTTTATTAGCCACACACACGAATCATATTTAAACACACTTTTGGTTAGAGTTTAAAACATCTTGATGTTTGAAACTCTAACTCTGAACCAATTCTACATGGCCCATATAAAAATTGACCAGGATTTGTTTCCAGGTATGACAAAAAAATGGGTTTTGACTTTCATTTATACTTTGATTTTATACATACATGTATATATTTGAAGCGTTCAGATGCAAAAGCCTCTAAGTGCCATTTGAATTTTTTCTAGAATGATCATTTTATCAAGCTTGTATATATAAGTTCAGTAATTTCACATAATGGCAATGAAGACCTATTAATTCTCATTTAAGTGAAAGTACTGAACTTACAAGCTTGATAAAAATAATCATTCTAGAAGAATTTAAAATCGAACTTAGAGGCTTTTGCATCTGACCTTCTGTTATATATATATATAGGCTATATATATATATATATTGTCCTTTCGGGTTTTTTTTCTTGTCTGACTCACCTGAATGAAAGGCTCATTATTATGCATGTCTTTGTCTCTCAGGTGTGAATCACCTAATTATACATGATGAGGGCTGGCCTGTTCACGCCCATTCGCATATTGCCTTGGCAAACAAAAAAATCTTTTTCACAATATAACCCAATTCACAGTTTTATGTGAATGATTAGGGGGATGATTTTCAGATCATTGTGAAGAAAAAACCCTAGGCAACAACATCAATTAGTCAAAAGTCTTGTGGACGCATATTTAGTATGTGTTTTCTGGCCTTATTTCAGAAACTTTCATTTTTAGTTTTTACAATAACCACGCATAAACAATATTCTCTCAAAAATGCAAACATGTACAAACATGTTGCCCATATGTCATGGTTGCCCTGTTTCTGCTAAATATAGTGTAATTTCACCTGTGCCATTAATATGTTTATAAGCAGCTGAAAAAAACACAGATGTCAGGGCATGTCAGAACCTCTCAAGGACCCCAAATACACCTTGGTCCCCAGGGGGTTAATGCTCATTGCTCAAACCTTAAAAATATGCCGCGACCCCCCACAGAGCTCACTGAGGCCCCCTTCTTGTGGGAACCGATGCGTTAGATAATGGCAGAAAATTAGGCAAAGTTATTCATCAATGAGCAACCAAATTCGGATTCCACATTACAACTTACAGTTCTTGACTTAAAAAAAAGTGTGAAGTATTTTTTTGCCGTTTTGAATTCATTTCGACCTTCGACGATGGATTTAGTGCGGGTGCGAGCACGAGCGCGAGTGACTGATTACCATGGCAACGTAAAAGTCACGTGTAGATACAATAGAGAGACGATCTTTTCTCTTTGAATTTTAAATCTGTATCTATAAATACAAATTGGCTTGCGAAAACCTCAACATGTCGTGAACACTTCCCTTATGAAAAAGTGCGGGGGACAAATTTACATTTTATAAAATGTGGGGGTTGGGGGGGGTGGGGGTCTGTTATCTACGCCCTTGCCAGGACACACAAGTGGCTTTATCTTATGGACAGCTGCACTACCTCCTGAACCTAAGCCAGCTCCTTGTTTCCTGTCTACCATTATTGGCCAAACTTGATTAATTCAGTTGTGTTTGATTATTGTTGCCATGACTACTGAGGTCAGGCACACTTGAATTAATCAGTTTGTCCAACAATGGCAGAGAGGAAATAAGGAGCTGGCTTAAGTTCAGGAAGTATGGTGTGCATAAAGCCAATTCTTCACCCAGTGCATTATTATACATTATAATCCACATTATATAGTAGTTTAATGTTGTACTGACACTAAAACACACATTTTCTGACATATATTTTCATGGGTAAATTTGTACATAATACAGATTGGTTCATTTTGGTATTGTGATGTCGTTCCACCCCTAGATATCACTGTCCCAAAGACAAAAACAGCCCTGTGTGATGCTGGTAGATTGTCTCATAAAGTGGCGCTTGATGTCTGGAGCGAAGCAGTAAACCGAACACTTAAGATGTAGTAAATTGCAAATGCAATTAAAGTTTATTGAACCACGAGTGGCAAACTTTCAGAACACAAGAATCACAGTGAAGCGAGCGCTGCTGTGCTGACAGCTAATCTGTAAAATAAATAGACAGAAATATTGTTATAATTACACCGAATGCTGAACTAAGACGATCTGCACTAACCCGCATCATGAAATCACTGTCCCTTTACTGTCTGACGCTTCACATGCGATTCAGTTGAAAACACTCTTATTCTGCTTTTAAACAAACGAATGCAAAATTAACGAGCGACGCCATATTCAGCTCCATCTTCTCCAGCGGGGTCTCGTCCGGTTCATCTACTTCCGTTTGTTCCCGCCGTTGGCCAGGATCATCACCAGCCGCATGAAGATGTTGAGCGTGTCCATGTAAATGCCCATGCACCTGCGAGAGAGAGAGAGACGTGAGCGGATGCGGCCCGTCTGAGGTCACGAGAGAGACGTGTTCTTCCTCAGATGACACTCACGCGTTGATGGGGTCGTATTTCTGAACGCCGTAGAGAGGGTGTGTCTCGGCTCGCTTGATGACCTTCTGTGTGTCGTAGAGCAGAAACATGCTGAACAGCAGCAGTCCCCCGTACACGGCCACGGAGTAGAGCCCGGCCCCGAGCGCGGAGGTGGGCGGCAGGAACATGGAGCCTGTGGAGGACAGCAGAGGTCAGATCCTGCGGAGGAAACACACGGACGAGTCCAGCGCCACTCCACCGTACCCAGAGACGAGGCGAACACCACGCCGAAGCCCACGGCCAGCGGGCCGCCCATGCTCAGGAACTTCTCACTGGGAGCACACATGGCCACCGTCGACAGACCTCCCACGATGCCTGCGGTGTACCAGGCGGCTCGCATCACCAGGGGTCCGCCCAGCAGCGCCAGCGGGGCCACCACGGCCCCCATCACTCCTGCACACAGAGACACGCTTCAGTGCCAGCTCAGGAGCGTCACATGACACACAGGAAACACTTCAGTAGAGTCATGTGACACAGGCACACAGGAGTACACTGCTCTGCCACTTCAGGAGGGTCATGTGACGAGCTGCTCGTCCACACAGGCGAGGTGTGTGTTTGCCTGAAGTGTTGTGCAGTGCTAAAGGAAGGCATTGATGTGAACACAGCCCACAGCGCCCTCTAGGGGTCAGCGAGTGACCGGCGCTCTGTACCTGCGTGCAGGACCCAGGCCAGGTGTTTGGGCACAGGACTGTGCTCGTACGAGATCGACCTCACCAACATTCCTGCGCCGATCATAGCAGCGAACGTCGCCCCGATAGCCTGCGGAGCAAACACACGTCAGTCACTGATCAAGACGTCGATCACTCCAGCGAAACACAGGAAACGCCACTCAAACACTTAAATCATAAGATCTGCTGTGTACCATCCAGGAGCCCCTCATCATCAGTCCCATGAGCGCCGGCGTTCTGCTGACGGCCACCGCGGACAGAGCCGTCAGACACACACTTCCAGAGAAATACATGTATGTGGAGTGGATCCTGTCCTTCACGTACTGAGGCCAGATCCTGCAAAAAAACACACTTTTGAGAACAGGACTCAAACTGCAAATGATCCTGCTGTCGTCAACACGTAAACTACAAAAGCAGTGACATCACGTGTGTCGCACGTTTCCAGTCGTTTTGGCGGATCGATCTGAAGCACATTGTCTTCTGTACATGAACCAGGAATCGTGACCTTACAGAGTTAGAATGTGAAGGTGACTCTTACACTGCTTTCTCTATGGCTCCCATCTCGTTGGACATCCCGAAGCCGTAATAGCAGAGCGCTCCCAGTCCCACCGCGGCGCCTCCCGCCAGCATCACGCGGCCCATGCTGTGCACTGCGGACGGAGGAGACGCAACACACACACACACATCTTACACTTCTTTAGAGTTTGTAGGATTAGACATTTAGGATGCGCTCGTTACAGAATCAGATCAGGGCCTCGTTTCGCTGATCATAGATGCGTTAGTGACAGCGCTTCTACGACCTCCTTACGCTAACGATGCTTTTGGGAAGCGCAGCCCAGGCTGATACTAACATGCGTCTCAGCTGATCGATCTCATACTGCACAGGAGTCTCCTCTCTAACGGCGAGAGAGTCCGGCTGCGATCAGATCTCCTGAGACGCATGTTTTACACCAGGGCTGAACAACGGCAATAAAAACAAGTGAAAGTGGGGGAATCCCAACACAAGAACAGAACTCACTTTTAATAGCCGTGTCGGTAGCGGGCTCGAACGCCGCCTCCTGAAACTGCTCTCTGGAAGTCTTGCTCCGCCGGAAGCCCAGCCTCGTCTTGGTGGAATAACCCTGATCGAACAACACAACATTAAGAACAGATCCCGCACGGCTCTGGACTGTGTGTGTCAGTCTCGGTGAGGACAATACCTGTGTGGGTCTCATCAGGGGCCGACAGGAGCTGCGCAGGGCGAACGGAGTCTGACCGAGGGCTGACCGGAGACCAGCCACAGGGGCCGAGCGCAGGCATGACAGCCGTGAGACCAGCATCACTGTCTGCTGACCTGGGTTAAACACGCAGACATCAGACCCAGCTTAAACCTTAGTACAATTTGGACATTTAAGTAGCTTTTATAAACAAGCCTTAGATTAAAAAACATTACTTGTGTGCATCTTGGGCTAAAACATCGGCACTGACTTAATTTAAGAAAAGTGCTTTTCAGTTAAAACATCATAAACGTGTATTTTAGTCTGGACTGAGAACAGCTGATACTCGTTCAGGAAAGACAGAGAAATACAGTCTGTATAAACGGCAGGACAGGACAATAGAAAGGATTAATCAACTACTAAAGTAACTCATGTTCAATAGTGTGAATGTTAAATTTGCCAAATATGAGTCCAGTGGCTCGCTTGTAAAACATTCCTGAGAACAACATTTACTCTTTCTTCTTGTTGTTATTTAATGGCGATCAACTCCTGAGGAGCATTATCGCAGACATTTACACTGTAATTCATGTAAAACATTACGTTTAAAAGTAAAACTCACCAGTTGTTCTGTTATCTAATTTCACCTTCGAGATGCGTCTTCACCACTGACGCAACACACAGTACAGTAAACAACTTCCGGAATCTTCCAGAGTGACGTCACGTGACACCCGCGCAATGCACTGTGGGTCTTGAAGTTATTTTGTTAACTGTTTATAACGTTCCGCCCCTATGCGTTCCGCTTGTATATCTAATTTTTAATATTCATTCACCCCCAGAATCACCAGAGGGAAAAGACAAATAAATAAAGCACTGTCTGATACTGTTAAGAATGAACAATTATTTAAATTATTATTTTTAAATTATTTACATACACTATTTATTAACATAAAATTAACATTTTCATAAATTATTAACACCCAGTATTTTCACTGTTTTCCTTTTGATTTATGGGTGTAAAACTTGGCAAGTAAGAAAATGTAATGTATTTAAAAATAGTCTTTCTTTACATCAGTCATTAATCAGCAAATAACATCATTTATAATTCGGAAATTCTATTATATATTTAGTTTTTAATTCATCTGTATGTATTAAGATAAAGATACAATTGGATTAAATGCAATTTATAAATCGATTCACATGTAATCTAATAATGAAAGCTTTTTTATTTAAATATATGAGCAGTTCTCTTTTCAGCAGTCCTTTATTGCAATAATCAGACACAGACATCTTGGTCAAATAATGATTGGATTATCTTTTATTATTTCTACGAGGAAATACATGTTCAACTTCGCTGTCATTGTGATTAGAGAAAGAAGCTAAAAAATAAATCATCTATAAGTGCATGGCGTTTGTGTAGAAGTGGACTCGCTGACGTCATGGCTCACGTGACGTCTCTCTCTCTCTCTCTCTCTCTCTCTCTCTCTCTCTCTCTCTCTCTCTCTCTCTCTCTCTCTCTCTCTCTCTCTCTCTCTCTCAATGCGTTCAATGTGAATCGCAATCTCAATCAAAGCGAACCGTTTGCCTTATAAACCAAACGCATGCCGATCCGCTCATATTTGGGAGTTTTATTTGTATTCCAGTTTCAGAGCTGTGTTTTGGTAATTTCTTCATTTAATAGTTTTAATATGTTAAAACGCCGGCCGCGAATGATTGTTGAATGATGGATTCGCATGTTTTAAAACTATTGAATATTGAATTTTACACACCGTGATCTGGAGACTGAATTTCCAGCAAGAGGTACAGTATCATCATCTTCTTCATCATCATTATCATCATCATCAGATGTGTCTGCCATGAATGATTTTCTGTCTGTCACCGATATAATAACATGGTTTTGAATTTTCAGTGATACAGTAACAGAATCAGTGTCGCGACTGCATTATTCATTAGGTCTATATCTATCGTATAATATCCGTCACCAGTGATATCTGCATTTACTGGAGATTTGAAGAGTCTGAAGCGGAGGATGTTTTTATCAGATATACCATGTATTCTGTCAGCCAGTCTCAGTGTGTGTGTGTGTGTGTGTGTGTGTGTGTGTGTGTGATTGAGTGTCTCGTGTGTGTGTGTGGAATGTGACACTGATGTGTGGATCAGAGGAATCCTCCGGCGCTTTGAGTTGATGTTGCTTGATGACAGTCAGTAGTCTGGATTTTGAATAGATGGTGTGAGAAAAGAGTGAACACACACACACACACACACACACACACACACACAGGACAGAACTTGTTTCTTAAACACCATCTGTTGCTGGACAGCGTCTCTCACTGTTATTATCACCGGTTATGTCTGAACGCTGATCTAATGTTCAGATTCCTGAGTGCTGGTTAGGGTTATGGTTATGGTTAGTCGTTATGGTTAGTCGTTATGAACTGGCACTTTAGTAAAGGACAAACGGATTCATTACTCAGATGCTCTTTACTCTTGCTGATGCTGTTGTGTTGGTGTAGTGTTTGCTAATGTACTAAACTAACCAGAAACCATGGCAACGACTCGACAGTGGAGACTAAAGGGAGAGTGTGACGAATATAAAAAGAAATGAAAATATTCCTTTCTTTATTTGATCAATAACGTGAAATTACCTGACGTCAGGCAGGCTGTCCCAGACTGGGGTTCGTGAGGTCAATGGAAAACTATTATAACACTTATTAACTAATATTTAATTTGTTTAGGTGCAATACCCACATCAGAGAACCGTGAACTAAATTTTATTATTATTATTGACTACATTAAAATCTAAGTGCTTCCTTCAAGTAAATGTATTGTAGATTTGGGGAATCCTTTCGCTTCATGTAAATATGATATGAAGTGAATTATAGGCCTACTGTAATGGGTTAGAAGACTAAATCCAAAGACCGTGATCCTGCCGAACGGATAAACAGTTAGGGTATTTTAGAAAGGAAAATTTAAGAGACAAAATAGTATATTATTACAGTTTTTTTAAAAAAAACCAATGTTAATATTATTAAGTAATTATTTTTTTGAATCTGATATGATAATTCCTGATGTGTAATGCTGGCAGCGTGTGTGTGTGTGTGTGTGTGTGTGTGAGAGATGTGTGGAGTCGAATACTGCGGCTGCTGGATTTAGTGCTTCTATAAAACTCGTTTGCTGTTAGTCTTGAATTATAACTTTTGCTTTAAAGTTTTTGATTTACACAAATTCAGTTTTTCTGTCTGTGTATTTGGAGTGTAAAGCGCTCGCTCTTCATGAGAAGTAGATAAACTTCACAGCGCTCTCTCAGAGGGGTTAGATCAATGCTAAACTCTTTTAGTGAAACTGCAATCTTACATAATCATATTTATTTCTCCAAATAATAAACTAGATTTACTCTGTTTGAAACTTTAAGTGGCTGCCATGATATCTTGAGATGTTTACTGGTATCAGTGCAAATTTACTCCATCTATGCGCAGACATGAAATGTAAAGAAAGACTTTTGGATAATTCATCTGTCAATTATCCACGTTAGTTTCTGTTTCAGTTTCCATTGTGTTCAGCTTATTGAACAATGAACAATTGAACACAGTTCCTGCATTAATGGGTGGTTAACGCCTCCCTGCATAAAGCTACTGTATCTTCCCTAAAACACGTCAAACGATTTTTAAAAGACTTTATTGTCTTATCTGAATGAGTAGTCAGGAAGATTTTCACATAGTTTTGGAGCAAATACTCTAGGCTATGTGACACAATTTTCAAAAGTCTTGTGAAGAAATAATCTGTACTGATTTTATGACCTTATTTCAGTGACGATTGTTTTTTTGTTTTTTCACAAACCACAAATAAACGTCATTATCTCAAAACTACAAAATTGTACTTACATGCTGCTGACATTATCATAATTGAGTTTGTGCTGAATTCAGTGTAATAATACTTTAGCCATGAAAATGTCACAAGTAACAGAAAAAGCACAAATGTCAAAGCATGTCGGAACAGCTCCAGGACCCAGACCCAAAGATCAGCTCAGATATTAGAGGATATTCAGCTGATTTCACGTCAGCATTTCTATCCCAGTTGCTGTCAAGTGTAATAAATGTTAGTTGTTCTGTATAAAGCCCCTTTCACACACAGATTCCGGAAAATACACGGATGATGTGAGCCGGGAATTGTCGATTTGGGTTCATTCACACTGACAGTGATTTGGGATCTGTGAGCGTGTTCACACACAACCCGTAAAGATCCCGGAAACACACATGACGTCAGGATGAGCCGTACGCGTCGAGCACAGCGCTGGTGAACGATCTCAGCTTCAGCGCGGATAGAGGAGCTCCTGCTCTCTGCTTCGCTCCAGTTCGTCCTGTCTTTGTTGATGACGAACACACACTTTCTTCTAAGAGCAACAGAGTCGTGCGATGGCACGAGCGTCATCAATACACCCCTTACGGCATTGGTCCTGGCTTTCGTTCACACACCGCACGTTCCGGGACTGATTCCGGCAATGTTACTAGGTCCCCAACCCGCCATCGATGCCGCTATCAATCCCGGGTCGTGTTTGCGTTCACACAGAAGGCATTCTGGCATTTTGCCGCTGTGTGAAAGGGGCTTATGTGTCACAGTGTGGGTTTTGTGTCTTTTCCCTGTCCTCCGCCCTGGTCGCCCACACTTCACGACCCAGGCCTGGCTCGTCTACATCCTGGTCCCGGTTCACAGTCCGGGCCTGGCCCTCCGTCCCTCCCCCAAGACCGCCTCCGCTTTACGACCCTCCTTAATTTTTGTGGTTGTTTTGATGGCCGTGTGGGTTTCCGTGTGTTTCTTATTCTTGTCTGTCATGTGATTCCCTATTTTCCATGCGTCTTGTTAATTGTCTGATCATTGTTCCCACGTGTTTCTGATTAACCACGCCCCCTTGTTATCTTGTTTGCCTGTATATTTATACCTCTGTTCTTCAGTTGTTGTTTGAGTCTCTAGACTCTTGAGTCTCAAGAGTGTGTATGGGATGGGATTTATCTGACCTCAGTGACGCGAGGCCGCTGGCGGACGCTCGGTTTAGCCAGTCTATCTGCTTCCTGACCTGAGCCCCAGATTGTCATGTTTGACCTCTAATAATAAAAGCCATATTAGAAGAAATAAAGAGCTATCTCTTTTCAACAGGTCAGGCTTGCCCCAACAACTATTCCAATTGTCTATGAATTTGATATTATTTGTGGTCTATATAAAACAAGAGTCACTCTTATTATTACTACTTTTTTGTCTTTTGCTTCTAGAGCAATATTTTTGTGTGTAAGTCTTCTCTACTGCTGTGAAGACATCTCAAATTATTCACAGTAAATCATTGACAGTAATGGCTGTCTATAGCAACACCAAAGGAATGCACACCTTAGCAACTACATATTCTGTCCATGTCTGGAGAGACATAATGACATTAAGCGAATTAGCCGCTGTAACTACTGACGACATGTGTGAGAAAAACACAAGCTTCCAGACATGGACTATCCACAACTGCTGCAATACTGTCTCTCAGCGGGTATTTCTCAGTCAAATAATAAATATCATATACGTTTGATTCAGATTATGCCTTTGTGGTTATGAAGTGGGAAGTTTAGTAACTCAAGATCAGCGTGTTTGTCTTAACTCATGTCGTTACAGCAGTGGCAAAGATGAGGTGAGGATCTAAAAGCAACAGAAGTTCATTAAATAAAAACATAAAGACAATCTGACCAGGAACACGAATGCAAACCGCAAAGGCAACGGCTGCCTAAAACACTGGGTTATACACACATCAGGTAAACTAACATGAAGACAAAAAAAACAAGACACACTTGAGGGAACAGTTGGCTGCTTCTCAAATCCACGAGAGCGAAAGAGTCAATCGAGGACACCGAACGAGAATCGAGATGTGCTGCGATCGTTTAAAGCGCAATCATCAACCAAAGCACAACAAATGCAACATGACATCACCAACTAATATCACAACCTATTGAACAATTATTTCATATTATTTGATGCTGTGTATTGATGATATTCGTAGATTTTCATGACATATGCCTTGTCAATGTTAAGATTCTTTTTAATATGCTCATAAAAATACTGCCGTCTTTCTTCAGGTCATCGCTTTAGCCTATTAAAATGAAGTAAAACAGACAAATATGTACTTTCATGAGCCGTCACGTGAATACTTAAAGCTCACAGGCTTCCGTACGTGGGCCGCCTGCAGTGTCTTCTGGGATTTTTAACAGTTCGATTCCCTCAAGTCTGCATTCGGCGCATCCTTGATAGTCAAGAACTCATCCGGGTTCTTTCATGCGTACTCTGGATTTCTGTTCTTCGGTTTTGGAATTGAACTTGGATAATGTAGTACCAGAACACATGGACTCACGATCGCTGAAGAACACGCACTGAAAAGCAGCTATTAAGAACTAATCAGGGTTGCAATGGTAACAAACACAAGAGTAACTCCAACCTTAAAGTCCTTCAGACAGGAGTCATGACCCATGTGTTGTGTGTTTTATTTCAGAGTCAGAGTTCAGAGGAGAAGATGGAATGATTTGAGACTGATACACCTGCTGAACACAATCACACACAAGAATGCGCATTAAATATACCATTTCTGTCATCTTTATTGTGGCTCTGGTCATCATAGAAAAGGAAAACAACATTATCTCAAAGTAGGTGCTTCTCTCAATATCCTCTATTTATTCTTCTGTATATGTAAAAGAGCACTTTAAAATCAAAAGGTGTCTGGTGTTAATCAATTTTCAATTTCTATTGTTGGAGAAATTGTTTCTTTAAGAAGAGATAAAAGATTAAAGAGATATTTCACCCCAAAATGATCATTCTGTCTCATCCAAACCCGTTTGACTTTCAATCTTCGGTGCAAATCATGATATTTTCAGGCTGTTGGGAACCAAACAAACAGGTTATCATATGGACAAAACCCTCCCCAAATATCTTTCCAGAAGAGAGAAAGTCATAAATGCTCAGAAGGACAAGAGGCAGAGTAAATGCTGACAGAATGATCATTTTTAGGTGACCTGACCCTGTTTAGCACTAATAGCAACTCTCCTGGTTTCGTCTGTCTCCTTCAGAGTGTCTGATAAACTGAGCACACAGCTAACCCCGGTTCTGTTCGGCCCGTCTCCACACAACGCCTCGGCAGACCAGCGCCTGGCTCATCTCCTGGAGAACGCCTCGGCTGACCAACACGAGGACCGTCTTCTGGAGAACTCCACCTGCTCCACCCAACAGAGCTGGTCTCCAGCGTCCGCATCGGGAGGACGGAAACACATTCTCCTGCTGGCCACCACTCGCACGGGCTCCTCCTTCGTTGGGGAGTTCTTCAACCAGCACGGATCAAACATGTTTTACCTGTTCGAGCCGCTGTGGCACGTGGAGCGCATGCTCTCGGTGGAGTCTGGCGGGACGAACGCCTCGGTCGCTGGGCCGGCGTACCGGGACGTTCTCCACCAGCTGTTCCTCTGTGAGTTCTCGCTGCTGGAGAGCTTCATCGAGCCGGCGCCGCAGGATCATGTGACGGCTTCGCTCTTCCGCCGCGAGTCCAGCCAGTCGCTGTGTGAGGATCCGGTCTGCACGCCATTCGTGAGGAAAGCGTTCGAGCGCTACCACTGTCGCGTGCGGCGCTGCGGGCCGCTAAACCTTACGCTGGCCGCGCAGTCCTGCAAGCAGAAGGAGCATCACGCCATTAAATCCGTCCGCGTGCGACAGCTAGAGACGCTACGTCCGCTAGCCGAGGATCCCAGACTGGACGTGAAGTTCATCCAGCTGGTCAGGGACCCTCGCGCCGTCCTCGCCTCTCGAATGGTTGCCTTCTCCAGCAAGTACAAGATCTGGAAGAGGTGGGCCGTGGGCGAAGACCTTCCGGTGGACGAGGACGAGGTGAGAAAACTCAAAGGAAACTGCGACAACATCCGGATGTCTGCTGAGATTGGACTCCAACAGCCGCCGTGGCTTCGCGGACGCTACATGCTAGTGCGCTACGAGGACATTGCACGGTTCCCGATGCACAAAGCTACAGAGATGTACAGCTTTATAGGCATTCCCTTCACTGCAACGGTGGAAGAGTGGATCCGACACAATACTCAGGCGTCTAAGGAGGTCAGTGGGGTTTATTCCACACAGAAGAACTCCTCCGAACAGGTGGAGAAGTGGAGGTTCAACATTCCCTTCAAACTGGTTCAGCTGGTGCAGAAAGTGTGCGGCCCCACCATGACTCTGTTTGGCTACAAGTTTGCGGAAAACGAAGACATGTTGATGGATAAATCAGTCAGCCTGATCGAAGAGAGAACTTTCTTATGATGCGACTCAGACTTCATGAGGAAGACTGCTGAGATATTAGAGGATGAGGGCTTGACATTAACACACACCGACTTCAGCGGTCACTCAAACTAGACAATTTGGCCGTTTGGAAATTATATGGAATAAATAGACTTTTGTCAAAAATATAGATTTCTCAATACATATCGATACTGAAATATCTGCAGCTCCTTCAATAAACAATTTCTGCAGAATAGACACACGAGACCAGCTGCGCTTCACGACAGCGAGTTACACACAAACCCGCCTCTCCTCACTCACTCGTTTCCTTTGCCCCAGATGAGTATTGTTAGTGTCAGGGCTTGACTTTTAGCATGGGATCGTGAATATTGGTGTCTTAAAGCACCTGCCATAAAGTCCACTGCAAATTTCCGTCTTTCTGTGTTTTCTCAGTCGTATGATAGGAGGTGCTATTACACGACTTTAGAAAGAGAACTGAATCTCCGGATCAAAACACAGGTGAAGAAGAAGCAGAAACAAGCGATAGCATATCTAAACAGATGCATTTGTGAAATAATGCGGCCATCAACATTGAACAACACATACATTAAAACTTCCTAATGTTACTGAGTGAAGTGTAGACGCAGGACGAGATGCAGGACTGTGAAGGTGTTGATGTCCACCTGTGTTTGATCATCGCTCTGAATCTGATCTGGATGGATTCTTTGAAATGTGATTCTCAAAACGTTGTTACCCACATTCAAGTGTTGATGAAAGGGAATGCATGAAGCTAGAATAAAATGTTAATGTTTCTAAATATTCTGGGGGCAATGAAACTTGTGTGAAAATGGTAAAAAATGCTGGCGATGGCGGGTAACTTCTGTACAAAATGTTGTCAGGGAAAGAACTTATAAGGCATAAGAACCTTTTGCCAAATTATGAGTTAATAATATTAAAACATAAATGTATGCGGTAGTTTCCCCCATAGTATCGATGTTAAAATGGTGGCCAGTGAGAATGCCTATGACCATTAACTTTGGAAAAGCTCTAGCCATAGTGTCTGCTCAGCAGAAAAGTTAATCTCAAGCCCTGTTGAGGATCTTTGTGACGTTTTTAAAACATTATGCCAAAAATGTATTACATATCTTCCTTAAGCAGTACTGAACAATTAATATTGTTTGAATGATTGCTAAGTAAGTCAAAAGTGATGTACCCATGTTATTTTTTTGTTAAAAATGTAAAGTTATAAATGATAATTGAGTTGAAGTGAGGGATTGCCTTGAGACACATAGCAAGTGTTTGTTTTGAGGGAATGAGCTAACAGATGTTTCTGGGCTGGTTTTGTGTCTTCAGATAATAATCTTTCCTTCTGTCCGCTGCTGAGATATCAAAGACACACGGATTTGAATGAATCATTTCCTAATTATATTTATACTCTGTCAGGCCAGTTTCTTATTGAGAACATATCGTCTCTTGTAATACAACTTTAAAATTTCCCTTTAGGGATTAATAAATGTCTTATATAACAGTCTAACCTTATCCTAAATTCTTGATGTGTTTTCTGTCGTGAATATTTTATCTAACGGATAATGAACGGGTGCTGTGGTGTTACTACACGTGAGTGGATATCTGACAGTCTTAACATGAGGGACGGGTGAACTGAGATCTCTCGCAGCGCTGTTGCAAAAGAACACTTGCACCCAATAACGCCTGAACTGTTTTCTCCACAGAGTTTTTAAATCTGTAAGTAGTAATTAGTGTCTAGAGTCCAGGAATACACATAACCCTCAGGGATGGCCCTGGAACACTTAGTAGTATGGCACTGCCTAACTCTCTTTTTCACTGTATCTGCTCTAGGTCTGCCAAACTCCTGTGCCGTCCCGTCATCTGCTAGCACTTAGCATCGGCCCGCGAGGAGGAAGAACCTGCTTCTGTAGCTGTTTATTACGGTGCGTCTGCTATTTAGAGCGCCATGAAACTCTAACATGCTCATTTACGCAGAACCCCTCCTGTATGCGGTACAGACGATCCCGAACTGACCTCACCCTCCCACCCACACGCAGCTCGGCAGATTTCAGAGCCATGCCTCCGTTCACTCACATCAAGCTGAAGATCTAAGCGCAGTGTGTGGAGATGCAAGCTTAGGTACAACACACACACACACGACCTCTTTTGCTTTTCATCGATAGCTTATGTGACAAAAAGCAATCTGTAGCTGAAGGACGTGTTCAGCTCCGTGAGGTCTCAGGACCCGGCGTGGTTCATGTGGGCTGTGTGTAAAGGGTGGAGCATGTGTGTATGGTCAGAGCAAACCTAGAATAGCACAACCGCTCTCCACAGTCTCCGAGGAACCGTTTTTCCTCGCAAGTAAAAAGAGGCCATTAAGCATCCAGACCACCACATCAGATAAGACGAGAGCTGTAATACAAACCCCTTTGACTGAAAAACTCATACATTAATCCACATTACTGAATTATACCAACAAAAATAGTGTTTATTGGTTAAATAAGGTGGAAATAGCGAACTTTTGCATGTTACCAGTTTTTACGAAATTGAGTCAGTTTTTGATTCCAAATGCTTCTTCCATTTAAGTTGTAATAATTAAAATTTGATCTGCTCCTGTTTTAACATTGATAATTCTACATTTAATCTTTCAGCTAATTATTTTATCCTAAATGAATTACAAATGAGGAAGGTAGCATGCAATTTGATAGAAAAGTCACTATTCTTTGTACACAATGTCAAAATCAAGATTACTAAAACAAACTGGCGAGAAATGAAGAGGGAGACTGAGGTTAGTGGTGGGTGGGGATTTTAACAAAAAGTGAAGGCAACTATTCTGTCACACACTCGGGTTTTTTCATCCTTGTGAGACCATAGCCATAACTGACTCACTTACAACTAAGGGGAATAATTCTTGAAAGACTGTATTTGTCAGATAATTAATAACCAATATGCTCTGTGTCTTAAAGTTGCACTGTGTAAAACATTTGAGTATCTATTAACATCATGAGTATCCCCTTTGGGCTCATGCGGACGGTCGAGTTTAGCTCAGACACAGTAACAGCTATTATCCAGCGAAACTTTTACTACCCTATTAAAAATATATATATATATAGTTGCATAGTTTGATGTGGTTCTTCTCCCTCGCTGTATTATGGGTTTGCTCTGTGGGGAGAAATGTGCTGGTTGCGTTTGTGAGACAATCAAGCTGATTACTGTAATTTTATTACATATTAAGACCCCTGACCCTCACCTGACTGTGGCTTAGTAAACTCTATCCATGATGTGCTTTATAATGGACTGTGGTTCAGAAACCGTGACAATGTGACACACTCTTGGCTTACTCTGGTTATTCTCTGCTGTCTCAGACGACGCAAGACCGTTCTCATCCCAAATCGCCATATACGACGCTTTTGCAAAAGTATAAATGAAGAGTTCAGATGCAAAAGCCTCTAAATGCTATTTGAAATTTTCTTCTAAAATGACCATTTTTAAAAATTTATCAAGCTTGTACATTTAAGTTCAGTAATATACGAATACGAATACGAATCCTTTATTGTCACATCACTAACAACACGTGCTGTAGTGAGTGAAATTCTTATGAGCGTGCTCCATACAGTGCAGAATACAGTTAACCTAAGACAGTATACAATCACATTTAACACATTTCACATTTCACTTAAATGACAATTAATGGGTCATTTTCATTGCTATTTAAGTGAGATTACTGAACTTAAATATACAAGCTTGATAAAAATGATCATTTTAGAAGAAAAGAAACGACAGGGGGCGAACTCAAAGTAATTCTCCTCTAAACCACCTGGAATCAGCAGTGAAGAAGTAGTTTGCCGTTTATTAGTAGTTTATTAATTCCTAATTCATAAAAGAGTAAACGCAGTAGGTTTAATGTAGCCTACTTTCACTGTATGTAACAACTGAAGCCTTATTGGAGAGTGTTTAAACCCTTAATTTTACCAGCAGGGCTTAATTCTGCCATTGTAGGCTTATTTTGTAGATGTAACCAGTTACTTTAGACAAGTGCAAACTAGGTGCTTAATGCAAATTTGTTCCTGTTCACAAAATGAAGTGTTATGGTCGCCCATCAATGCAAATGTCTCTGTGTATTGAAGGATCATAAACATGCTTGTACAGATCGTACCAGTTCCGCCAGATCGTCCATCTTCGGATGCGGCGCCGCAGATTCCGCTGTCGCGTCTGTTGTGAAATAAATCGATAGTGCATTAATTTTAATATTCAAACAGAAAACTGCAATCAAGGCATTTGTCGATCGGAAAGATATTTTTGCCGTCTTCCTACATGATTGAGAAGGATCAGATATGATTCAGCAAAAGTGGGGTTAGGGTTAGAAAGAAACTGAGTATTTATTCATTATTTGATGACAAGATCTATCTTTTGAAAACGCATAATTACTCTTACTTTTTTGTTACAATAAGAATAGTCAAAAAAGTGAATATTGTCATTATTTACTCCAAACGTGACTGTTTTTCTTTGCTGAACACAAAAGAAGATATTTTGAAAAATTATCTTATGGAACTAGTGAATTTCATTGTAAGGAGTAAGACAGTTCTTCAAAATGTATCCTTTTGTGTTCAGCTGAAGAAAAACAGTAATATGGAATGATGTACACGACACATTTATACATTAAAGGGTTAGTTCACCCAAAAAATGACTTGGGCGAAGTAAGGCATGTTTATTTTATATAGCAATTTTTTACACTTTTGTTCATCTTCAAAACATAAATGAAGATGTTTTTAAGAAATCTGAAATATTTCTGTCCCTCCATTGACAGTCCAAGCAACTATCATTTTAATGCCACAAAATGTTCATAAATAGATGATGAACAGAGTGGTTTAGTCCAAATTTTCTGAGTATTTTACCATGTCTGGGATGAGTCAGCAAGGAAACAATAGGCTGTGTGACATTGTGATTTTTAATTTTCATTAGCAAGAAATATTCACCTTGTTAAAAAAAATATATAAAAATTTAATTTTAAAGTTTATTCCTTGATTCGAGACACATACATGGATTTCTCTGGGCTAAGCCCCGGATATCCACTCGCCCTAGAACCGCCCCTGAAAATATATTTATAGAAAATTTGAAAGGTAATTGCCAGATGTTTTACTGCGTCACATGGCAACCAACAATTTATTAAATGTTACAAAATATTGTAACTCAAAGTTTTCCTCTAACTGCAGTCACAGCTGTAGAAATAAGTTGCAGCAGTGTAATTCACACAATTCACCACAGGAGGGCGACTGGTTGTCTTGTTTTACAGTTTTAGTGCTTTACGTTTTGTGTTCAAAATGTTCAAAGGTTTATATAATGAGCGAGTACATGTATCAGTTGTCCAAATCGTGCTTTGTCTTATCCCGAAACACTGTGGTACACCTATAATAAGTGTTTATATTCGGACTATTTTATACTGGTTCTGTTCTCACCGCTGCGGAGGAGCACAGGACCTGCGTGACACGCCATACATGTTTGGTTCAATATTAATACGCTAACTTAACGTTACCATCGTTATCACCACTACATTTTAGCGTTAGTTAACATGATAACTTAACCTATTGATTAGAATAAAGGTAATGTTGATTTATTGGAATTATTGAGAAGCTCAGCCGACACATGCAACACTAACTCTATCGACACATGGAAGGTATAGATAGTTTTTTTTATAGGCCTATATATTTTTTCCAAAATAGTTTTTATTTACCTATTGTAAGTAATGTTTGGTAATGAAATGCATGTTGTATTTGTTACAGTAGTACTGTTGTAGTAGTACATTCAATATGACAGAAGCTAAGATTGAACAGATTTCAATGCCTTTATTATCTCACAAACTATCATACAGCTTGATGACATATTATTGTTGAATTAAATGTTTTCAGGTATTACCTGCACCCATAGGATGCATAATTTGTACCAATGGAGGTTAGGTCATGATGTTTGAAAATGGTAGTATTCATTTTGTTTTTTTGTTTTTTTGTAATAGCCTAGTTCAGTTTTAGTCTACAATCATCTCGCTAACTATAGTAACTTTTATTTTGAAAGGGTTTCCGGTTACAGTCGCTTCCAAAAAAAGGAATGGACCACGTGACCGTTTTTGGGTTATAAACGAAAAACGAATTGACAGAAGTTCAAAGACTCACTTCATTCTTTGTTCAAAAAGGAATAACGATAAAATGATCTCCAAAAAACAGAAAAACGCTATTTTCGTTTTATAATTACAAACGAATTACGGATTATCTATTTCGCTGACTCAAATCTTTAAATGTTTATGTGTAAAATGACAGCAGTGTAATTCACACAGTTCACCACAGGAGGGCGACTAAACTCCATTTTATATTTTGAAGCCAGGTGTTTGTTGATGGCAAGAAACTAGTAATGAATGAGTAGTATTACATGACTGATAGTACAGATTGACTAATATTAAATGACTGAGCGACTGTAATTTATAGTATGGATCAACTGTGTTACATGTTTGATTGTACCGATTGACTGTGATAATATGACTGATAGTGATATTACTTGACTGATCGACTGATATTACATGACTGATAGTACATGTCATTGTTTCAGAAAAAAGGTACAAAAGCGGTCACTGGGGCTGTACCTTTTAAAAAGGTAAACTTTTGTCCTTTTTAGGTGCTAATATATACATTTTAGTGTTAATATGTACATTTCAGGAGCTAATATGTCTCATTTAGGTCCTAATATGTATATTTTAGGTCCTAATATGTACATTTTAGGTGCTAATATGTACCACTAAGGTACCAATATGCAGCCTTTGGGTACAAAAGTGTACCTTTTAAAAAGGTACAGCCCCAGTGACAGCTTTTGTACCTTTTTTCTGAGAGTGTGTAGGCTAGTTGTATACTGTAGTTGGCACCCTATAAAGGCTTGAAGTGTGTAAGTGCACACTTGTGTGTGTCTGGCCCATCAGATAATAACACAATTCCTGTGGTTTATCACTGTAAACATGTGTTCAACTCAACGGCTGGTTTATGTTTTCTGTGCCAGTATTTTAGGGTTGTTTTGAGGAATCCTGAGAACACTATTGTTTTGTGGGACGTATAAAAATAGAGCTTTCTTTTCATGAATTCACAGAAACACAATGACATCATTAATTTTGGGAAAATGCACAAAACAAATCTGAGCTTTACAATACTGGGTGTCACATAAGTCTCTCTCTCTCTCTCTGTGTGTGTGTGTGTGTGTGTGTGTGTGTGTGTGTATCATGTTGAAGCTTAAAGGCCCACTGTGGCGATTCGTGTGACACTAGCGTAAAACCAGACTCCATTCTCTCCAATGGAAAGCATATTTACATGATCTGAGTCGTTCCCTGTCCCCTATGTAGTGCATGTGCCATTCAATTCAAGTCAATTCAGTTAATTTTTTTATTGGCATGATGACTGTACATCATACAATATTTCCAAAGCTTGGAATACATAGAATAATTATAGTAAATAACATAACATCTAAATGTAGCTACAAATTAAATTAATTGTACAAATTAACATTGTAAAATAAATAAAATACAATAGAACAGTCGTCGATTCTCTCTCCTTGTGTATCCGGCTGCTAGTGGGATATAATCTCTTTTTTCACCTAATATATTTTGAAATTGTGTTTTTCTCACAGAACTCGGTTGGGATTTTAATCGGATTTTTGTCCCATTTGTCAAATTGGTGATTTAGGAGAGGACCCCAAACTTCACTGCCATTTAATGCAAATGGTTCTAAATTATATTTAGTGCCAGATTTTGATTGGTATTGCTATTTGGATAGATTTTTGGATGGCATAGAAGACCCTTCTTGCTTTCTCTTTCAGTTCATTCAGGACAAATTTAGGTTTCCAGTGGCAATTATGTTCGGCCCGAGGTGTGTGTAACTCGTGACATGATCAATGTTAGTCATTCAAGGGTGAAATTGTGTCTCTTTCTTTTCAGGAGCTGTTGATTCTTCCAGGAGTTTGGCCAGTTCATCGATGGAGAGAGTCGGTGATAGTGGGCAGTCTCACACACACCCCGCCCGAGTGTGTGTATTCAGTGTGTGAATTGACGAACTCAGGGTTTTCCAGTTTTAAAAGCACATTGATTGTTTGAGTACATTGTCTTTATAATGTAATGTTTTGCCCCCGAGACCTGATTCTAGAAGTTTAGAAAGAAGGCCAAATCGAATCAAAGGCCTTCTGGAAATCTAGAGAGCAAGTGAAGTGAAGATTTTTGAGTTATTTTGGTTGATGTATTTATCAATCAGGGTGAAGGGAAATCTTGTGATATTCACTGTTATATTCTGTGTGAACAAAAGGCTGGTTTCAGCATCTATTTATCGTGTAGGGGCGGAGCTTCAGATTCTAGAGAGCATTTGATTGGACTGAAAATCTGATGAGAAGCTTAGGTGCAGTGATGTCATCAAAATCATTGATCCATTTGTGGAAGTGAGTGTAAATTTTGCACTTATATTTTCAAAACGTGAATTTTGTCATTGTTTTGGAGCACATGAGATTATAGATAACAGTAAGACTACATATTCATACTAAGAACAAAATTAAATTTAAATTTCATGTGAACTTTAAGTGTTGCTTTGGTGTTGTTGATTATGGAATCATGGGACTGATTAGTGTCTTTGTTTATATAAATAAAACTCACTGAACATCTCGGTTGCTGTTAAATTTGATATCTAAATATCTGAAAGTGAAACCTAAGTTCTGTGTATTAATGATGATAAGAAAAATGCAAAAAAAAACCCTTTTTTCTACAAAGGAAGAATATGATGTGAAAAGTAAACCCTCTTTTTTACCCTGTTTTTCTTTTCTGTATGCAATTCCTGATCATAATATGGTCCGTGTAACGCTTCACAATTCAATTTTCAGACCATAAAATGCAAATGAAAAATGGAAACCAGACATTCATTTTTCTTGTTTTTCCAGTTAGACATTATCAGTGGATAGTTACTTTTTTCTCCCGTTTTTCAATTTTACTTGTGCTAAATTGTGACTTCAGAAACAAACATTTGAATAAATGAAATGTAAATGATTTTTTAATTTTCATCTTGTAATTTGCGCCGTGGGCGGTACCATTAGCATGGGGGCGTGTAGCCGTGGACTAACTTTAATATCATTTCATTGATGCAACTACTTTATTTGCACTGCATGCACGTTGAGGAGAAGTTTAAAAGACGGAACTTGTTTATTTTTAATGAATGAATAGGCTACTATCCGGAAATGACCGTGTGAATAAAGTAAAATCAAAGGCATGTGAAATAGGCTACTATTTCATACGCTAAACTATGCCAAAAAGGTCGAAAGTAAAGCATTATCTTTAATAGTGTAATAAAAAAAACCCTCTTTGTGATGATCACATCATGTAGGCTATAAGATAGGCTAACGTTAGATAGCCTACCCCTCTAGATTTATAAAACATTATTATTCTAATGTAGGCTATAAAGACATCGTTATTGTGTGAGATTTAAAAAACTCAGGACAGGTTAATCACTTTTGGAGGCTGGCCCCATTTATCATCAAAACAAATGAAGAGTTCAGATGCAAAAGCCTCTAAGTGCCATTTGAAATTTTCTTCTAAAATGATCATTTTTATCAAGCTTAAATATTCAAGTTCAGTAATATCACTTGAATGACAATTAATAGGCAATCTTCATTGCAATTTAAGTGAAATAACTGAATTTAAATATACAAGCTTAATAAAAATGATCATTCTAGAAGAAAATTTCAAATGGCACTTTGAACTCTTCAAATATAAATGACAGATAAGGTGGATGACCGACGCGGGGGAACAGGCCATCAAACTGGGCGCGGGACAGCCGGAAGACCCGTTGGAAGCGGCCGCCCGTTAGTTACGCAGATCCCGGAGGAGCAAATGTTGAAACTCGCCAAACTCGCCGGGTGTGGTGGACGCAAGTAACGTTACGGCGACAATGATCGATCCCTACGCCGCCGTCACAGTCTATGGCCGCTGTTCAGCTCTACAGAGTAAATACAGAGCGGTAAAGCCTGAATGAATGCTCGATCAACACAACCACAAGCAGTGTTGTGCATGAACGCGTTCACTGAACTCGTTCATATTTTCGCCGAACACTGAACTGAACGAATCACTTTTCATACAATGAACGTGAACGAGAGCGGCGCTCACTCTGTCAGGAATGAATGAGCAGCACGCGCACGCGCAGTTCAAAACACGGAAGTGTGTTAGCCTTTCAGCATTGCGGTTCCCTTTTGAATGGGTTTTTGCTAAATCGCCTGAAATAAGGTCTGTGGTGAACAAAGCCTCTAAATATTTTCACGTTTTGATCTATGACATAGAACACACAGTTATAACATGCCTCTGTTTTTTTTTAACTTTATTGTGTCCGATTGTGTTTTTTAAAACTCTTTATATAGGCTTCAAAATGTATAAATTTTGGATTAACTTGTAAAGATTATCTTGCTAGACAAAACGTGTAAGGGTCACAACTCTTTGTTGAACACAGATCTTATTTTTTGCGATTTTCCAAAAGTCTATGGGGAAAAAGCATTGCTTTTGTAACTCCTATCACCCGAGACCTACTCGCCCTGCTCCGAGCGGGCCTCGAACTCGGGTCTCCGGCATGAGAGTCTGGCGCGCTAACAAGGAGGCTAAACACCGCAGCCTCTGGCGTCTGTCGCTAGAGCGCCTATTGAGATCGGGGAGGGAGGTCGAGGTTGAGTCCTGCAGAGTGACGTCATCACTTTGAGACATCGCTGTGATTGGTTCAATTGTGACACGCCACCTCTGTGAACCTATCAGTGCCCAGTTTGAAAAGTATAAACAATGCGATTGGTTTGTTGGACAGGTATGTGTCACAGTGGGTCCTGCCCATTGTAAACTCCAGGTGAGTAATGGTAAGTGTAGTCACTTTGGGTTTGAATCTCAAACTTGTTTGATATGTTTGCATTAGCATGTTTGTGGCTTGCAGGAGAGTTTGATACGTCCTCTGGTTTTCTCTCTGGTGTGCTCTGGCTCTTGCACTATCTGCCAGGTAAGTTTTTGTGTTTTAAAGAGTTTTCTTGGTTAATGTGGGACTGAATTGCTTGCATTTTTTTCAGTGTGTTGTCTCGTAAGTGGCTGAATTCTCATAAGGCGAGTGACGATGTGCAGTGCTGCAAACCTCCTGTGGTATGTATGATTTTAAGTTAATTTAGTTTGTTTTTAATTCTAAGTAAATGTTTTTTTTAAATCTTTGACTGGTGTGATAATGTCCAAGGGTTCCTGTGATATATTTAAACCTGCTAGTGTGACTGCACTGCTGCTTTGCCTGGGTGAGTCTCAATTGAATAGCTCTTGTAGACGTAACTTTATTTTTTATTGTTTTGAGTTCTGTCTAAACTGAGTTAATTTTGTTTCTGAGTAAAAGTGTTTGTTGCTTTAGTTTATGAATATGTACCTTTGTTTTACAAGTGTAAAATCTTTTGCATGTGAGTAGTTTGTGTGTTTCTTTTTTTATTGGATCACTTTTTATATTGGTTGGCAGTGGTTATAATTTGATTTTGTGTATTTCCCCGTAGTGTGGTTAATATATTTTTATTTTTTTTTCCACTGTGATTGAGTGTGGGGTGGAAATCCAAAGTGTCTCCTGGCCATCTTCCTCTTTGTTCAAGGGAAGGTCTTCAGAGCGACTGGAGAGAGCAAAATCATGTTCAGACGTGACCTTTGACCTTCATCCAAACAGACAAACCTGTTTACAATCCAGGACAAACAGGTGAGCTGTGAATGACCCTTGGTTCAAGCTATCATCTTCAAATGCATTATGCAATATATGTGAGTTTGTTGGTGTCTTTGCAGTTAATTTCAGAGTTGTCTCCTCCATGGATCCCAAAATTTGTGCCTTTTGATCAAACGGTAAGAGCAGATGTTTCACCATTTTAAATGAAAAGCAAATTAAATGCAGGTTCTTTTAAGATGCAGAAATTTCAACTTGAATGACTGCTTTTAAATGTTTCTTATTCCTGTCTGTCTTGCAGTCCAGTCTGCTCGTGGTGAAGGTGAGTTCGCTTCGGGTGTAAGACTTTGAATGGAGCCAATGCAGCTTTTTGCACTTTTCTTTCTTTGCAGATTTGTTTTAATAGGACAAAGATAAGGAGCTGATGTTGGAGCTTTCTCACAAGTTAAACCCAGAGGCTCCGATGGGAATGTACACACTTCCTCATCGGCTTTTATTGCTGACCAAGAAGGTGAAAAAATCCGGTAAGTTGTTTCTGTAAGGGCAGTTCAATGACTGATCTGAGACCTTAACCTAAAGCGCTTTGTTTCTGGTTTAGTTGAGTCTTGTGCCAAGTGAGTGACGCTTTATTTTGTTGTCTTGTGTGTTGTTCCAGTTGTCTGTCGGCGTCGATATGACTCCAGCAGTGCAGATTCTGGTCTACATCTTCTTCCCAGTGAGAGTGTAGTCGCTGCTAATGCGCCGTTTGACACCGATATGTGTTTCCAGATCCAGGTACTGTATGATTTGGCTATTTTTCAATTTAGGAGTGTCTGTGTGTGTCCTACAGCGTGTGTGTCCTTGTTCCAGGTGTCTCTGCAGTTTTCTCCAGCTACGGCTGTTCCTGCGGACGGAAACGTTCTGATGGTTTCTGCTGGAGCAGGATCTCTGTGTAGCCTCAGTGCTGTAGGTTCATTCATTAAAAACCAACACATTATGACTTTAGCCTTCTTCTTCTTTAGTCTTTTTAGCCGTTGGATAAAGTGTAGTCTTTTATGTTGTAATGGTCTATATTAGCTTTTGTTGCTGAATGTGATCTATTCAAGTCAAAAGCTTTATGGGCTCTATGCAAAACTGCGCTACTTCCTGAACTTCAGCCAGCTCCTTGTTTCCTGTCTATCATTATTGGACAATTTGATTAATTCAGGTGTGCTTGACCTCAGTAGTCACAGCAACAATAATCAAACACACCTGAATGAATCAATGTGTCCAATAATGACAGACAGGAAACAAGAAGCTGGCTGAAGTTCAGGAAGTAGTGGAGCTGTGCATAGAGCCTATTGTCTATCCCACAGAGGTTAGATTGTTAGACAGAGGCTCAACAAACGGTACAATACAAAAGACAACCACACAATTTAAAATACACCGCATTTCCTATTTAAAATATCACTGGTAGTTGGAATAAAAGTCTTCTTATACTTGGCCTTTTTCACCAAAGGTACTTTATATCATCTACCAGACCACCAATAATTTTACCAGCCATAATTATAATCCTGAAAAGTCTGTTTTTGCATTTGACAGATAGAGAGTTGAACCAGGATACAATGTTGGAAGTGAGCACAGATTCGGTAAGTGATTTATACACCACTCTCAGAATGTCCTTTCCAATATTAAAACTCCTCAATAAACCTAGACGTTGATATGTAAGGGATAATCCACGGCTAGCCATGCATTAAAGGACGCGAAGCGGAGGGTGGTTGCCTCTAGGTCGTGCATTAAATCATTTAAAGCATGGCTAGCCGTGGATTATCCCGCTTATACCTCGGTTATTTGCCAAGTTAAAAAGAAGTTAAAGCTATAACTGATGTTAACAGTGTAATTTTTTTAACACACGTGTAAAAATGACGGTTATTTTCTTAAGTTACGGCTCGTTAGTTCTACTCCGTCCACTTTAAATAAAGTAGAGCCATCGGATTGCATTTATTTGAATAAATTATGAATCTGTTTGTAAGCGTAACTGTTACTATGGTTACCAATGTTTTTTTTTTTTTTTTACAGTCTATGGTTTATAGAAGCGGATTCATTTCAAACTGACTGGAACTACCTGTGCATTAAAGAGTTTTACTGCACACCTTCCAGCCAATCAGAATTGAGTATTTAAACAGCCCGTGGTATAAGCCTTCTTAAAAAAACTTTCTGAGTGCATATCGACTTTAAACTGGGAGTCCATCTCTGTACCCAAGTATTTAAAGGACCCCACCTGCTCAACTTCCCCTCCATTAAGTATCAAAGGATTAGAAAGTATACCTGCATTATTAGCCCCACAACACATTTCTTTGGTCTTGTTAATATTAAGCTGCAAGGAATTCTCCTCCGTTCAGGCTACGAGAGAATCAACAAAATGTCCAGTGATTGGGTATCCTGTGTGGGCACACGTCCCACCAGTGCCAGATCATCTGCATATCTTATAAGCATCAGGTGATCACTATTACAGGTTATCTCGTTTTTATAAATAGAAATAAATAAAAACACATCCTTGTGGGAGACCAGATTTTAAAAGCACATTCTCTGACTTTTCGCCATTTACCATCACATGTTGTGGGCGGTCTCTTAAAAAACAATTAATCCTCAAGATGAAGGTCTGATGTACCTGTAGCTCCTCAGAAGTGTGTTTATATTCACAGTATTGAATGCAAAAGAAAAGTCCATCAATAAAATTGTAACGCACAAATGCTTTCAGCCCTGTCCAGCAGAGTGAGGGCGGCATCTTCAGCTCCACGTCCCGTTTCATCAGCAAATTGTAAAGGGTCAAGTTTGCCAGTCACTGCCTGAGAGAGTTGCTGACGAACCACTCTCTCCATACATTTCCAGAGCACTGATGTTACGGCCACTGCTCTATAGTCTTCAAGTTCCTCAGCATGAGCCTTTTTTGGTAACGGGATGATGGGACTCTCCTTCCAGGACTGTGGTACAACATTAAGGTCCAGAGACAGCTGATAAAGTTGTGTCAACTCATCCTTCAACTGAGATGCACATTCCCTCAGTACCTCAGGAGCAATATTGTGCTGCTTCTGGTTTCTTCCATCATAGTATTTAGGCCTTGCCAGGCCATCCGTGCATTACCTCTTGTAAACTTTTCCTCAACCTTACGTTTATATTGATGTTTGGCCCCTTTAATTTTTACCTTAAATTCTTTCTGTAAAAGGTTAAAACCATATCTATTTCCATAAAAAAAAAACATTTTTTTTAAAGATTTAAACAATGTTTCAGATCTTTTGTAACCCAAGGCTTGTTGTTAGGGTAACACCTCACATGTTTTACAGGAATAACACTATGTGACGTTCGGAAGGGATGAGAAGGGAACAGATGCCCGAGCCGCCCCAGCTGACCCCTCTGGATGTGGAGGAGCAGCGGCTCTACTCTGAGCTCGTGTCCCCAACTAGCTTTAGGGATGTGGAAACTGCAAGCCGTTGGATAAAATGTAGTCTTTTGTGTTGTAATGGTCTATACTAGCTCTTGTTACTGAATGTGATTTTTCTTTTTTTTTTGGACCGGAGGAAACGCTGAAGGACTGGAGGGTCATCATCATCATCACCATCATCATCATCATCCCTAACTCATCCATCCAGAAGGAGACGACCCGTTCGTGTCGCCTTTTGCGTTGCCAGGGGAAAAAGTTTGGACCCATTTTGTTTGGACATTTATTTTTAATTTTTTTATTATAATTCTTATTTTTTTTAATTTTTTTTATTTTTAATTTTTTTTATTTATTATTTATCTATTTATTTATTTATTTTGTCTTTAACGTGCATTGTAACCGTGCGGTTGACTTTTTTCTGCGGTCAAATTCCTGTTATTAATACTCTCCAAAGCCCATTTCTAGCTGTTAGTTCTTATTCCTCTCACTGAATAGAATGTGTAATGACAATTATATCCACTGAGTGGCAATGTTGTATTAAGATATGTGTTGCTGAGGCGAGCTGAATCTGAACCGGAAGTTTATTGTCGTGATCTCTCTTCAATCAATAGACGCGAAAATTTAAGGTAAGAAAATTTTTGGTTGGATTTCATGTTCTAGACTTCCTAATGATTATCTTTTTGTTGAATGGAAGAAACGTGATAATAAAATGTATCTCTCTGTTGCCTCGGAAAAGTTGTGTGACCGCTCGGTTAGGGTAAACACTGAACTGGACACTAGCTAAATTAGCACAGCAGCGCGATCGTGACTCTAATACACCCTGCAGGATCATGCGGCCGATTTCTTTGCTAGACTATATTTATTTTACCCTTATTTATACGGCCTGTGGTTTACCTTCAGATTCTAAATGTAATACTGTTTACTCTTTACATATTACGAAATGAACCATTAGTCCTACTCATTATTTCTGCAATAGTCATCATAGCTGAGGCTTATTGACTAACACTACGTTATGCATTGAATAGCTGCAACTACGTCTGTCTCGATGGGAATAAACATTACATTTTTCTGTTCAACAATCTGACAAACATAACACGATAATGAGACTGTAATTGAATTGATGGTTGGACATTTTTGGCTTTATTTAGCACAGTAAACTTACCTTATCAGTCACACTTCAACATTTTCTGTCTCTTGTCCAATTTTCTGTCTCTTAATCTAATTTCATGGTTGAGTGTTATCCGGTTTGTCATACATAGTACAAAGAGTATTTTTTAGCATATTAAATTTTTTCCTTAACAAATTAAAATAAATCATAATGTGCCTGTATGTTGGGAGAACAGCTTATCAATATGACAATTGTGCATTTATTATGGATAAAATGTACCTGATGCACTGATTACTCAAGACACAGTTTGCGACCCTACACTGTACAGTAATGTTTATTATGTTCCATCTCTTTCAGACATAATGGACTGCCGTACATTTTATGGACACCCCAGATCTGCCTCTAGCACTATACACAAAAACCAGTGCTTTGTTGCATATCACCAGAGATGAGGTAAGAGTAAGGCAAGGATGAGACCTATGCACAATGAGATGATTTATTGTATTTATAGTATATATTTTTAATTATTTATTGATTACAGTTGTAATTATTTATTTAGTTTTGTCATTGTGTGTTACATTTCTTGATTTATATTGTGTACTGTTCACTTTACATTTTTTTTATTTTATGTGTTATAATAAGAACATGTTTTTAAAATAAATGGATTATATTGTTAACATATTCTACTGTTTTTATATGAAAAAATATTCAACTTAAGATTCACACAAGAAAAAAAATCTATGAATGCCTAATACTAGTTACTTCATGTCGTGAATTACCCTAAATGTGCAAGTCAACCGGTGTATCTGCTTCCTGATTGGGTCATTAAAAAAAAAAACAACAAAAAAAAAAACCTGAAAAGTTGCTAAATTTGGACTAAGGAACACCATTTTATATAATTTTTTTTTTTTGCATATTTATTTCTTAGTGTGACTGATAAAGGGTTAATGCTTAAAGCGCAGACCTAAAGTCCTGTATGTAATTTTATATTGTTTAAAACAAGAATGGCGAATGGAAATCTGTTTGTAAGAAGTGGAAAGGAAATGGATCAGCCATTATGGGGGGATGGGGGAGCTGAAATGTTTTTAGTTGGCCGATATATAATCACACGCTTTTAATCAATTAAGATTTCTTCAAGAGTGGGTGTTGCACTTTTTTCCAATTTAAAATTTCTGTAAAATCCTCAGGAAAAAACCCCACTAACAACCTTATGGGATATATTTATTTATATGTAAACAAGTCTGGGCTTTTAAAAGCAACGTTGTTGAGCTGGGCTATCCCAAGCCTCTCAGCAGCTTTGGTCTGCCACCATCTGTGACAAAAACTCAGGAAAAACACTTCTCTTCTTTGAGAAATATTACTATAGGTGGGTCAAGTGCTGGATCACATACAAAAGCCCTTAAAATGTCCCCAGAAAAGATCGAATGTATAATTTCCCTATTTTTTGTTAGCTGTAATGAGATGATGAAGAGGATGGATGGAAATCCCAAACGAGCGGAAGATGGATTTCCAGCAGTGACTGGAGAGGTTACAGCAGCCCATCTGATCGACGGTAGGTGTTTCTAACTTCCTTTCTGAAGATCTGTAACAATACAAAGACTCAATGACTTCTTTTCTTCCAGATAACATTTATCTCTTCAGTGGGACAAATGTGTATGAGTTCGGCAGCAGCAGGAAGCTCCTCCGTGTGCTGAAGAACGATCACTTCCTGTCCTGTTAGTCGAGTTGCCCCGAAACAAGAAATGAATGGAGCGTAACTATAGTACTTAAATGCATTTGCATAGGAAACAGTTCAAATGAATGATTTGTTCATTGTATTTCTGCGATCTGCTGGTCAAAATTGTCACTGGACATCTATATTGATGTTTGTCCCCTTTAATTTTACCTTAAATTCTGTCTGTTAAAGGTTAAAACCATATCTATTTCCATTAAAAAAACAATTTTTTTTAAAGATTTAAACAATGTTTCAGATCTTTTGTAACCCAAGGCTTGTTGTTAGGGTAACACCTCACATGTTTTACAGGAATAACACTATGTGACATTCGGAAGGGATGAGAAGGGAACAGATGCCCGAGCCGCCCCAGCTGACCCCTCTGGATGTGGAGGAGCAGCGGCTCTACTCTGAGCTCGTGTCCCCAACTAGCTTTAGGGATGTGGAAACTGATAAAATGTAATCTTTTGTGTTGTAATGGTCTATACTAGCTCTTGTTACTGAATGTGATTTTTTTTTTTCATTTTGGACCGGAGGAAACGCTGAAGGACTGGAGGGTCATCATCATCATCACCATCATCATCATCATCCCTAACTCATCCATCCAGAAGGAGACGACCCGTTCGTGTCGCCTTTTGCGTTGCCAGGGGAAAAAGTTTGGACCCATTTTGTTTGGTCATTTATTTTTAATTTTTTTTATTATTCTTATTTATTTTTTTATTTTTTTTTATTTATTTATTTATTTTGTCTTTAACGTGCATTGTAACCGTGCGGTTGACTTTTTTCTGCGGTCAAATTCCTGTTATTAATACTCTCCAAAGCCCATTTCTAGCTGTTAGTTCTTATTCCTCTCACTGAATAGAATGTGTAATGACAATTATATCCACTGGGTGGCAATGTTGTATTAAGATATGTGTTGCTGAGGCGAGCTGAATCTGAACCGGAAGTTTATTGTCGTGATCTCTCTTCAATCAATAGACGCGAAAATTTAAGGTAAGAAATTTTTTGGTTAGATTTCATGTTCTAGACTTCCTAATGATTATCTTTTTGTTGAATGGAAGAAACGTGATAATAAAATGTATCTCGGAAAAGTTGTGTGACCGCTCGGTTAGGGTAAACACTGAACTGGACGCTAGCTAAATTAGCACAGCAGCGCGATCGTGACTCTTTCCACCAAAGCATTTTGAGAGCCGGTTCAGAGCCGGTGCCTGCGCGCGAACCAGTTCCTTGTGTTTCGACAGCCAAAGAACCGGTTCGCGGCCGCGAGAACTGGTTCCAAAGCGGCACCAACTCTTTGCTGGACTAGAACCGTTCTTTTAGCACGTCATGTTTACGTCGGGGGCTGGGGCGGCTTCAGATGTGTTCTAAACATATTTTCTGACCATCGCAAAGCCACGAGAAACTGCAGAAACACGCAAGCGTTTTTATTTATTTATTTATTTAAACATAAGCAAAGAAGAAAACAGTCGCGATTGAACAAAATAAATGGAAAGAAAAAAAGACACAAGACATGGATACATAACTTATCAGAAAAGATTACATATCAAACGAAAAGATTAAAAGACTTACATATTTCAATTGTTTTTAAAGTTTTCTTGGTACACGAGTTAGAGATGATCCCAAAGCAAATAGCCTACTTGCAAGCGACGTAAACAGTGACGTAACGACGTCGTTCCCTGGGCGCTCTAGTCAGTGGAAAAGCAAACAGGTTCTGAACGGGTTCGCAAGTTCAACCAGCTCCGAACCAACTTTGAACCAGCACCAGTTCCGAACCAGTTCTTTTTTCGGTGGAAAAGGGGTATAATACACCCTGCAGGATCATGCGGCCTATTTCTTTGCTAGACTATATTTATTTTACCCTTATTTATACGGCCTGTGGTTTACCTTCAGATTCTAATTGTAATACTGTTTACTCTTTACATATTTCGAAATGAACCATTAGTCCTACTCATTATTTCTGCAATAGTCATCATAGCTGAGGCTTATTGACTAACACTACGTTATGCATTGAATAGCTGCAACTACGTCTGTCTCGATGGGAATAAACATTACATTTCTCTGTTCAACAATCTGACAAACATAACACGATAATGAGACTGTAATTGAATTGATGGTTGGACATTTTTGGCTTTATTTAGCACAGTAAACTTACCTTATCAGTCACACTTCAACATTTTCTGTCTCTTGTCCAATTTTCTGTCTCTTAATCTAATTTCATGGTTGAGTGTTATCCGGTTTGTCATACATAGTACAAAGAGTATTTTTTAGCATATTAATTTTTTTCCTTAACAAATTAAAATAAATCATAATGTGCCTGTATGTTGGGAGAACAGTTTATCAATATGACAATTGTGCATTTATTATGGATAAAATGTACCTGATGCACTGATTACTCAAGACACAGTTTGCGACCCTACACTGTACAGTAATGTTTATTATGTTCCATCTCTTTCAGACATAATGGACTGCCGTACATTTTATGGACACCCCAGATCTGCCTCTAGCACTATACACAAAAACCAGTGCTTTGTTGCATATCACCAGAGATGAGGTAAGAGTAAGGCAAGGATGAGACCTATGCACAATGAGATTATTTATTATATTTATAGTATATATTTTTCGTTTTTTTATTGATTACAGTTGTAATTATTTATTTAGTATTGTATTTGTGTGTTACATTTCTTGATTTATATTGTTTACTGTTCATTTTACAATGTTTTTATTTTATGTGTTATAATAAGAACATGTTTTTAAAATAAATGGATTATATTGTTAACATATTCTACTGTTTTTATTTGGAAAAATATTCAACTTAAGATTCACACAAGAAAAAAATTATGAATGCCTAATACTAGTTACTTCATGTCGTGAATTACCCTAAATGTGCAAGTCAACCGGTGTATCTGCTTCCTGATTGGGTCATTTAAAAAAAAAAAAAAAAACTGAAAAGTTGCTAAATTTGGACTAAGGAACACCATTTTATATAATTTTTTTTTTGCATATTTATTTCTTAGTGTGACTGATAAAGGGTTAATGCTTAAAGCGCAGACCTAAAGTCCTGTATGTAATTTTATATTGTTTAAAACAAGAATGGCGAATGGAAATCTGTTTGTAAGAAGTGGAAAGGAAATGGATCAGCCATTATGGGGGGATGGGGGAGCTGAAATGTTTTTAGTTGGCCGATATATAATCACACGCTTTTAATCAATTAAGATTTCTTCAAGAGTGGGTGTTGCACTTTTTTCCAATTTAAAATTTCTGTAAAATCCTCAGGAAAAAACCCCACTAACAACCTTATGGGATATATTTATTTATATGTAAACAAGTCTGGGCTTTTAAAAGCAACGTTGTTGAGCTGGGCTATCCCAAGCCTCTCAGCAGCTTTGGTCTGCCACCATCTGTGACAAAAACTCAGGAAAAACACTTCTCTTCTTTGAGAAATATTACTATAGGTGGGTCAAGTGCTGGATCACATACAAAAGCCCTTAAAATGTCCCCAGAAAAGATCGAATGTATAATTTCCCTATTTTTTGTTAGCTGTAATGAGATGATGAAGAGGATGGATGGAAATCCCAAACGAGCGGAAGATGGATTTCCAGCAGTGACTGGAGAGGTTACAGCAGCCCATCTGATCGACGGTAGGTGTTTCTAACTTCCTTTCTGAAGATCTGTAACAATACAAAGACTCAATGACTTCTTTTCTTCCAGATAACATTTATCTCTTCAGTGGGACAAATGTGTATGAGTTCGGCAGCAGCAGGAAGATCCTCCGTGTGCTGAAGAACGATCACTTCCTGTCCTGTTAGTCGAGTTGCCCCGAAACAAGAAATGAATGGAGCGTAACTATAGTACTTAAATGCATTTGCATAGGAAACAGTTCAAATGAATGATTTGTTCATTGTATTTCTGCGATCTGCTGGTCAAAATTGTCACTGGACATCTATATTGATGTTTGTCCCCTTTAATTTTACCTTAAATTCTGTCTGTTAAAGGTTAAAACCATATCTATTTCCATTAAAAAAACAATTTTTTTTAAAGATTTAAACAATGTTTCAGATCTTTTGTAACCCAAGGCTTGTTGTTAGGGTAACACCTCACATGTTTTACAGGAATAACACTATGTGACGTTCGGAAGGGATGAGAAGGGAACAGATGCCCGAGCCGCCCCAGCTGACCCCTCTGGATGTGGAGGAGCAGCGGCTCTACTCTGAGCTCGTGTCCCCAACTAGCTTTAGGGATGTGGAAACTGCAAGCCGTTGGATAAAATGTAGTCTTTTGTGTTGTAATGGTCTATACTAGCTCTTGTTACTGAATGTGATTTTTCTTTTTTTTGGACTGGAGGAAACGCCGGAGGTCCCCATCCATCCATCCATCCATCCATATATCATCATCATCATCATCATCATCGTCCCAGAAGGGCAACCGATCCTAACTCATCCATCCTTTCATCAGAAGGTAGACGGCCCGTTCGTGTCGCCTTTTGCGTTGCCAGGGGGAAATTTATTTAAAAAATACGTTTTTATTGTAAAAAAAAAAATTTAAAAAATAAGTTTTACTTCTTTTTTTTTTTTGTTTAATTTTTTTTAACAGACTTGTTAAAATCATGAAAACAATTATGAAGTGTCATTCAAATGTTTGTTTGTATGATTTATTTTTCAACCTAGCTGCGCTGAGAACAGTCATTTAGGTTGTGCATTTTATACAGACTTTAGTGGCACAACATTTTAACTGATTTGCAGGGCCTCGTGGCGCGATGGTAGTTTGTCTGACTCCAGATCAGTTAATTGGTGAGGGTAAACTGGAGGACAGCGCTAAGGGTCTAGCCAGTTCTGTCAGAAAAGGGTTGGATGTAGCCAATAATATTAAGTTGATACCCAAATTTAGTGAAACTGATGTAGACACATTCTTCAGTTTGTTTGAACGCTTGGCAGGCGTTATGAAATGGCCAGATTCTGAACAGACTTTGATGGTGCAGTGCGTGTTAACTGGTAAGGCACAAAAAGCGTATTCTTCTTTAAGTGTTCTTGACCGTCAAAACTACCATAAGGTTAAGGAGGCTGTACTGAAAGCTTATGAGCTGGTGCCAGAGGCCTATCGGCAGAAATTTAGAAACATGCGAAAGCCTGCAGAGCAGACATATTGTGAGTTTGTGAGAGACTTAAAAATCCAGTTAGATCGCTGGTGTACTGCTTCAGGTGTAACTAGTCGTGAAGATCTGTTTGAGTTGTTCCTCTTAGAACAGTTTAAAAGTACTTTGTCTGAGCATGTTTCCCTCTTTTATACCGATCGAAATGTTAAATCTACGGAAGAGGCTGCCATCCTTACTGATGAGTATGCACTCACTCATAAATGTGAAGTCAGGAAAAGTAGGTCAAAGTTCATCGATAGTCCAACAGAGAGTGTAACTGTCCGTCATACCCTGGCTGATGAGGTTGAGAGGAATTGTAAAAGTTATGCTGATAAAAATGACCGGTGTGCTTATTGTCATTTAAAGGGAGGGACACTGGGAAAAGGATTGTTTAGCGCTTAAGGGAAAACTGATGCGTGTTAAATGGGAACCCAAGCCTGCTCTTGCTGTTTCATCTGTTCAGACAGATAATAATTCTGACTGTCTTAATATTTGACAGGATCTGGAGAAACCAGTGGTACTTTGCAGTGTTGGAGATGAGGGTTATGCTCCCTTCATTACAGAGGGCTTTGTGTCAGTACTGAGAAGGTTCCTGTTAAGATCCTCAGAGACACTGGTGCATCAGAATCATTCATTTTGCAATCTGTTCTTCCTTTTTCTCAGGAGTCAAGTACAGGAAACAGTGTGTTGATTCGTGGTACCCCTGCATAACCTGTTTCTCCAGTCTGATGTAGTAAATGGAGCAGTTGTGATGGGAGTCCGTCCTTCACTGCCAATGGAAGGAGTTTGAGTGATTTTGGGAAATAACCGTGTGTGGCGTGATGTTCCACCTCCACCTGTTGTTGCTACTTGTCCTGTTCATCTGGGGACACTGGTATATCCCAGCAGTATCCAGAGGTATTTGTGTCTTGTGCACTCGCACGTGCAATGCGTAAACAATCTGCCCATGCCAAACTAAGTGATGTGAAGGATTTGTTAACTACTAAGAGGGTAGTGCCAGGTCTCCTTGCTTTGCCCGTCAGGACTGGGTGTCTGCTCAGAAAGAGGATTCATCTCTGAAACATCTGTTTGATGCTGCTTTACCTCCTGACGAAGCGGACAGTTCTGTTAATGGGTACTTCATTGAAAACGGGGTACTACTGCGGAAGTGGACTCCTAACACGGAGGGAGGTTTGACTGAACCAATTATACAGGTAGTGGTGCCTGTTTCTTTCTTACAGTAGATTTTAGTCTTCACTCACCCACTATGCTTGTAAAACATTTTAGGCCATGTATGCTAGTGAAAGAGTTGCAATGCAGAGCCCTGCATAGGCTACATAGCTGTAGACCCTATATTCACCAGTGTTTTTTTTTTTTTTTTTTTTTTAAACAAATAATTGATTCTCCCTAACAGCCAGATCTATTATTTTATTAGTTTTACTTTTTTATATAAGTTAACTAAAGTGTTCTTCACACCCAGTGCTACTTTAGTTGTACTAAAAAAAATTATATTAGTTCAGTTTTAGTCTACAATCATCTCGCTAACAGTAATTACTTTTATTTTGAAAGGGTTTCCGGTTACAATCGCTTCCAAAAAAGGAATGGACCACGTGACTCCCGTTTTTGGGTTATAAACGAAAAACGAATTGACAGAAGTTCAAAGACTCCATTCTTTGTTCAAAAATGAATAACGATAAAATGATCTCCAAAAAAAACGAAAAACGGGCTTTTTTTTTTTTTTAAAAAAAGTTTTTAATTGGTTTTTCGTTTTCGAAGTGATTCTGACACCAAAAACGTTTATTTGGTTTTTCTATCTGAAACAAAAAACAGAAAAACGGTATTTTCGTTTTATAATTACAAACGAATTACGGATTATCTATTTCGCTGACTCAAATCTTTAAATGTTTATGGGTAAAATGACAGCAGTGTAATTCACACAGTTCACCACAGGAGGGCGACTATACTCCATTTTCAAAACAATATCGCAGACAGGGGTGGGCTAAGGGTGCTTTTTACAGTAAAATCCCAAATGTTTTTATTTCCTTGCATTGTACACACCATCACTGAGAGAATTTAATTAATTAAATGTATATTTCTCGACTCTCGCATCATAGCGTCCGTCAACATAACACATTGTCATTCAAAACCGACGAGAACCGCCCACTCAGGCTAATGCTTCTGACTGACATGTAAGCTGGCCAACCATCGTTGAGAAGCTCAGCGTCTGTACCAGCCAGCCAATGAAATTAAATATGTTGAAGCCAGGTGTTTGTTGATGGCAAGAAACTAGTAATGAATGAGTAGTAAAGGATGGTATCAAAATTCTTCAAAAAACAAAAAAACAAAAACAAAAAAAAAACAGGAAGTGAATAATTTTTGTTATTAAAGAGATTTTTTTAGTCACCTATTTTTATCTATTCTCACAAAAATAATGTTGTAAAGTAAATACTATTTATTAAAACAATAATAGAGCTGAGCTTGCTATTTTACCATGTCTGAGATGAGTCAGCAAGGAAACAAGAGGCTGTGTGACATTGTGATTTTTACTTTTTACTAGCAAGAAATATTCACCTTGTTAAAAAAATAAAATAAAAACAATATATAAAAATTTAATTTTAAAGTTTATTCCTTGATTCGAGACACATACATGGATTTCTCTGGGCTAAGCCCCGGATATCCACTCGCCCTAGAACCGCCCCTGAAAATATATTTATAGAAAATTTGAAAGGTAATTGCCAGATGTTTTACTGCGTCACATGGCAACCAACAATTTATTAAATGTTACAAAATATTGTAACTCAAAGTTTTCCTCTAACTGCAGTCACAGCTGTAGAAATAAGTTGCAGCAGTGTAATTCACACAATTCACCACAGGAGGGCGACTGGTTGTCTTGTTTTAGTGCTTAACGTTTTGTGTTCAAAATGTTCAAAGGTTTATATAATGAGCGAACACATGTATCAGCTTGTCTTTACTGGATAGGCTATATTTATGGATATGATAAATAAAAACTGCATGTAGTGACGAGGCTCACTCACCGAGTACACAGTGTTGAACTTGGCTTAAGGCAGCTTTATACTGCCATCTAGTGGCCTAGTTGATATGGAACACATATCAATACAATTTTTAATACATAAATCAAATGGCATTGTGCTGTTAAAATGACTGCTTTTGTGTAATGTTTTTGCATTTTTGTAGGATCTGAAATGTCTGCAGACTGGTGTGAGCACTGAGGATGAGGAGCCCAGAGCTGAATCCTGGAAGTGGTGCCATGGATGAGACCCTCCATCTCTCCACCTGCCCTTATTGCCTCAGATTGATGGCAGTAGGATGTGGTGTTCAGCGCCTATAGACCTTATGTAGCCCAGCCCCATTTCAGCGGTTTTCTCCTTGTCTTTTGACTTCTGGTCTGTATTTTCGCAGCGATCTTGCATAGGTATGAATGAACTGCTCGTACAAAAGCTCCCCTTCGACATTTGTTAAGACATCTGCTTTAGAATGCTTATGATAAACATTACAATGCTCAGGAAAACTTTTGTTAACTCTACAATAAGTAAATCCACTTCACCAGCTAACAGCGATGCCATAGAAATATACAGAACCAAAAGTTCAAAGACAATTTTCTAAAGATGACGGCGCCCATGTTTCTCTGGTGCATAAGGTCTATAAATACATGCTTGTAGTTTGAATAAAGCTTTGTTTCATGTGTTAACGTGAATATGCATTTGTTTATTGTGATGATTACTTTTCTTTGTTCTTTTACTCATTTATTCATGTTTCTTATTGTTGTCCGTATATAAACTATACAGTAATTATTTAATTAATGTATGCATAATAATTAAGTCATCGATAGACTGACAATTGAGATGTTTCACTGCATTTAACAATATAAATGTATTCATGCATAACTATGTCATAAGACAAAACAAATTATATATTACTTGTTGTTTAAAGAAGTTTTATAATTAAGTATTGGTCCGCATTTAATATTATTATTTTGTTCTAGTTTTGGGGTGGGCAAACAATTCAATTCATTCTGTGGTAATATTAATGTTTAAGGAGTGATACTTATTTTTCGAGTATAAAATCAACAGTTTTCTCCAAAGGAGAGGTCTTCGAGCAGCTGCCCATCTCCTTTGTGCAGACATTGCAAACGTAGAGGAAAACTGTTCTAGATTGTGCTGTAGAGTTACTGATGTTATGAAGTGTTAGTGTACCTGTTGCTCTGTTCATATAATATTAAACTTATTGTTATGTGGATAGCAGATAAACATGGACTCATGGACGGGGCCTGCAGTAGCGGGCTCTGGGACGGCGCTTGCTGGAGTGGACTCTGAGCAGTGTTAATTTTGGCACCCATTTTTGATTTAGTCTTAGTCTTCATCTTCAGACGAAAATGTTTATTGGTCTTATTTACATTTCAGTCATTTTGTCTTTCATAGTTTTAGTCTAGTTTTAGAAGTCTAGTTTTAGTTGACGAAAAGTCATTGCAATTTTTGTCAACTTTTAGTCATTACATTTAGTCAAACTGCAGTTACCGAGATTAATTTTGGTAGTGATTTATATGTAGTCTTTACTATTTAGGGAAAAAAAGTTAATTTATTTTTTTTCGCTCTAGGCCAATTTAATTAAGCTTATGAGAAATTGAAACGTTTTGTTGACATTGCACTCATTAGCAGTAGCACTTGTGCAATTCTACATATCCATTTTCCTTAGTTCAGTGGTTCTCCAATTTTTCTCCAGTCACACCTTTCCATTAAGAGACAATATTTGCCCTTTTAAACGATTTTTCCTGTTATTTTTTTACCTTTATAAATATCTTTATAAAATAAATAATGCTTTAAGTGAGTCACCGAGTCATTCATTCATTCACTAACAAGCAATGCTGTCCTTATGAACGGATCATTCAATCTCACGCTTCGTTCAAAGCCACAGATTCGTTCACAAATGTAGAACATCACTTATTCGTACCCTTTTGTTTGTTGAACTGATGTATAAAATCAATCAATTTCAATGTATAAAATCGATATTCAGAAAACATTGCATTCTTGCTCGTATAATATGATCAACATGAATGACGCTTTAAGTTGAAAATTTCAAATGAAGATCGCTGAACTAAAGTTTAACTTGTCTGTGTTTTCTGATCATCCACACACTTCTTCCGCAGTGTAGAGAGAGTGTGCGCATTGCAATGCGCGTGGTTGCCAGATACTATTGAAAATACCACCTAAAATCGTGTTTTTATTTTAAACAGAAATCTCTGACTGGGGATTTATAGTTTTGAAATCTGGCATAAGCATGAACGCTCGTAAGAACAGTCAAACTGTTGTTTTTCCTTTATTTGATAAAAAAAACAAATGGTTTTAATTTTTTAAACACATTTCAGTCTCGTCTTTTTTCGTCAACGATATTGCATGTGTTGATATAGTCACATTGATTGTTTAATGACGTGGGTTTCGTCTCTCATCATCTTGTCTTAGTCAGGGAAAAAAAGGTCGTCAACGAACATTTTTCGTCATAGTTTTCGTTAACAAAATTAACACTGGCTCTGAGAAGGCGCCTGCTGGAGGAGAGAGGGAAACAGAGGACAAGAGGCTCCCTTCCTCCTGGGTCGCGGAGCAGTGGACATAGCAGGGCTAGTGACCAGTTGAGGAAGCACAGCAGGGACTGCAGTCTCAACGGAAGAGGACTCCGAAGCAGAGTCCCATGAGAACAGTCTCCCTCGTTTACCATGGAGACTTCGGGTGCAGATGACGCCTCAGGAGTCGAAGTGGATTGAGCCTGGTTCCCCTGCGTAACAACGGCTAAAACGTGACCCTCCGGTCCGGGATCACTGGCAGCCTGGCAGGTGGTGACGAGGTGGTGGAAGCCGGCGACCCCTTCTGAGATAAACAGTCCACCATATCTCGGAACAGGCGGTGGACCAGTCTCTCCCGTTCAGTCAAGGGAGGGGGAACAGGAAAGGAAGCCTGCCCTGCTTCATATCAGAGATTGTCTTCAACCACCAATGTTGAAGATCATCCGACTGGTGATTGAAAGAAGAAAGCATACTGTCTGCTGGGTTCAGTTGTGGCAGGTTCATTCTGATAGCAGATGAACCCAAGCGCAGACAGTATGCTTGCTAACACACAAGGTTTATTATAACAGAAAACAGGGGAAAACAAAAACCCACGAGGAGGTAAAACAGAGACAATACAAACGAGGGACAACTAAACTAAATAACACTTGACTAAATACTAAACTATTAACAAACAGCAAATACAAGCCGTTCTTCTGAGGCAAGGTACTCACAGGTAGACTCTCACAAAATGTGTTTGCACTAGACAGCAAACACAAGGGGATTATAAAGGGAGAAAGTAATTAGGGGAACAGGTGATACAGACTAGGTAATAATGACAGGATGAGGATAACAAGGGGGCGGGGTATTAAATAGACAACACAAGCACATGGCCCAAACAACAAAACATGCGCTTGCACACAAAACATGGTTCTGTCATGATCATGTCAAGACTAGAAAAATCAATGACATGATGGCAAAATCGTGACACTTAATACATAGAATACATCATGGAATGATACCAGAGTATGTAACAATCATATTGAAAAAACAGTAAATATAAAGATCATTGCTTTATGTACATCATAATATGACATTATACAATTATATTTATACTCTAGAAAAAAAAAACAATAAAAAGGCTAAAAAATCGTCATAATAATTCTTCATACATAACAAAATCTGAGGGATTAAAAGAGGTAAATTCAACCAGAAAAAGAGGAAAATTTAAAGGAGAAACTTTTTGGGTAGAAAATAAAGAAATTAACAACATATTCAAGAGATGACGATTTTGGGGTTTCTTTATATATATATATATATATGTGTATGTGTGTGTGTGTATGTATGTTTGAATATAACACTGTCGGGTTTTTTCTCTTGATCTTCTCTGGATTCTGATAGAGGGCCATGGGACTTTAACCTGGCCCTAGCCAGATGAATTTCGCTCCGGCTAGCTCCACTCATCCATCTGGAACCGATCCATTGAAATGGCGTTTCAGAAGGCTGGGCCTTATCAAAAATCCTTGCATATGATTGGATAAGCCACTTGTCTGTCATCTTTATCGACGTGCTATTTCAACCAGTCACACCGAAGCCAACCCGTGATGCTGATGAGAGCGACACAGGAAAAAACAGAACAGCCGACATTCTCTGATGTTCTGTTCTCTGATGTTCTTTTAATGAAACAATATTAGGTAGATTGGACAACACGGATGAAATAGCAGCATCAATGTTAACACTTGCTTCCTCGATTAGAGCCGCCATTGTTGTCTGAATCAAAACAGTCTCACGGTCGCTTGTCCACTACGTCACATCTATGAAACTCCCGCGCTGCGTCCTGATTGGCTAAGCCATAGAGTTGGTTGGAGAAATCACTCTCAATGGAAGAGGTTCCAGATGGATGTGAGTGAAGCTAGGCGGAGCTAAGCGGAACGACGTTCATCTGGCTAGGGCCAGGTTAATGGGACTTAGATCTGAGTGCAAAAATGGAGGCTCTAGACCAGTCCAGAGCTGAGATATTGAGATCCCATGTAGCATTTATGCCATTATAAATATCTCAAAATCTCAGCTCTGGAAGGGTCTAGAGCCTCCATTTTTGCACTCAGGTCTAAGTCTCATGGCCCTCTATCAGAATCCAGAGTTTCGAGAGGATTGGGGATACTTAATTTTTTGCCCCCCCCCCCCCCCCCCCCCAAAAAAAAAAACGTAAGGGGTAACACTGTCATTTTTTTTTCTGGTTGAAAATTTGAGTTTCGATATCTTGGCTCTGAAAGGGTCTAGAGCCTCCATTTTTGCGCGTTGGTCGAAGTCTCGTGGCCCTCTGTCAGAGTCCAGAGTTTCAAGAAGATCGGAGGGGGTCAAAATTTCGGCCAAAAAAAAAAATGAAAGTGTTACCCCTTATGTTTTTTTTTTCAGGTCAAAACTTTGACATCCGATATCTCGGCTCTGGAAGGGTCTAGAGCCTCCATTTTTGCGCGCTGGTCGAAGTCTCGTGGCCCTCTGTCAGAATCCAGAGTTTCAAGAAGATCGGAGGGGGTCAAAATTTCGGCCAAAAACGACAGTGTTACCCCTTATGTTTTTTTTTCAGGTCAAAACTTTGACATCCGATATCTCGGCTCTGGAAGGGTCTAGAGCCTCCATTTTTGCGCGCTGGTCGAAGTCTCGTGGCCCTCTGTCAGAATCCAGAGTTTCAAGAAGATCGGAGGGGGTCAAAATTTCGGCCAAAAACGACAGTGTTACCCCTTATGTTTTTTTTTCAGGTCAAAACTTTGACATCCGATATCTCGGCTCTGGAAGGGTCTAGAGCCTCCATTTTTGCGCGCTGGTCGAAGTCTCGTGGCCCTCTGTCAGAATCCAGAGTTTCAAGAAGATCGGAGGGGGTCAAAATTTCGGCCAAAAACGACAGTGTTACCCCTTATGTTTTTTTTTCAGGTCAAAACTTTGACATCCGATATCTCGGCTCTGGAAGGGTCTAGAGCCTCCATTTTTGCGCGCTGGTCGAAGTCTCGTGGCCCTCTGTCAGAATCCAGAGTTTCAAGAAGATCGGAGGGGGTCAAAATTTCGGCCAAAAACGACAGTGTTACCCCTTATGTTTTTTTTTCAGGTCAAAACTTTGACATCCGATATCTCGGCTCTGGAAGGGTCTAGAGCCTCCATTTTTGCGCGCTGGTCGAAGTCTCGTGGCCCTCTGTCAGAATCCAGAGTTTCAAGAAGATCGGAGGGGGTCAAAATTTCGGCCAAAAACGACAGTGTTACCCCTTATGTTTTTTTTTCAGGTCAAAACTTTGACATCCGATATCTCGGCTCTGGAAGGGTCTAGAGCCTCCATTTTTGCGCGCTGGTCGAAGTCTCGTGGCCCTCTGTCAGAATCCAGAGTTTCAAGAAGATCGGAGGGGGTCAAAATTTCAGCCAAAAACGACAGTGTTACCCCTTATGTTTTTTTTCAGTCAAAACTTTGACATCCGATATCTCGGCTCTGGAACGGTCTAGAGCCTCCATTTTTGCGCGCTGGTCGAAGTCTCGTGGCCCTCTGTCAGAATCCAGAGTTTCAAGAAGATCGGAGGGGGTCAAAATTTCGGCCAAAAACGACAGTGTTACCCCTTATGTTTTTTTTTCAGGTCAAAACTTTGACATCCGATATCTCGGCTCTGGAAGGGTCTAGAGCCTTCATTTTTGCGCGCTGGTCGAAGTCTCGTGGCCCTCTGTCAGAATCCAGAGTTTCAAGAAGATCGGAGGGGGTCAAAATTTCGGCCAAAAACGACAGTGTTACCCCTTATGTTTTTTTTTCAGGTCAAAACTTTGACATCCGATATCTCGGCTCTGGAAGGGTCTAGAGCCTCCATTTTTGCACGCTGGTCGAAGTCTCGTGGCCCTCTGTCAGAATCCAGAGTTTCAAGAAGATCGGAGGGGGTCAAAATTTCGGCCAAAAACGACAGTGTTACCCCTTATGTTTTTTTTTCAGGTCAAAACTTTGACATCCGATATCTCGGCTCTGGAAGGGTCTAGAGCCTCCATTTTTGCGCGCTGGTCGAAGTCTCGTGGCCCTCTGTCAGAATCCAGAGTTTCAAGAAGATCGGAGGGGGTCAAAATTTCGGCCAAAAACGACAGTGTTACCCCTTATGTTTTTTTTTCAGGTCAAAACTTTGACATCCGATATCTCGGCTCTGGAAGGGTCTAGAGCCTCCATTTTTGCGCGCTGGTCGAAGTCTCGTGGCCCTCTGTCAGAATCCAGAGTTTCAAGAAGATCGGAGGGGGTCAAAATTTCGGCCAAAAACGACAGTGTTACCCCTTATGTTTTTTTTTCAGGTCAAAACTTTGACATCCGATATCTCGGCTCTGGAAGGGTCTAGAGCCTCCATTTTTGCGCACTGGTCGAAGTCTCGTGGCCCTCTGTCAGAATCCAGAGTTTCAAGAAGATCGGAGGGGGTCAAAATTTCGGCCAAAAACGACAGTGTTACCCCTTATGTTTTTTTTTCAGTCAAAACTTTGACATCCGATATCTCGGCTCTGGAACGGTCTAGAGCCTCCATTTTTGCGCGCTGGTCGAAGTCTCGTGGCCCTCTGTCAGAATCCAGAGTTTCAAGAAGATCGGAGGGGGTCAAAATTTCGGCCAAAAACGACAGTGTTACCCCTTATGTTTTTTTTTCAGGTCAAAACTTTGACATCCGATATCTCGGCTCTGGAAGGGTCTAGAGCCTTCATTTTTGCGCGCTGGTCGAAGTCTCGTGGCCCTCTGTCAGAATCCAGAGTTTCAAGAAGATCGGAGGGGGTCAAAATTTCGGCCAAAAACGACAGTGTTACCCCTTATGTTTTTTTTTCAGGTCAAAACTTTGACATCCGATATCTCGGCTCTGGAAGGGTCTAGAGCCTCCATTTTTGCACGCTGGTCGAAGTCTCGTGGCCCTCTGTCAGAATCCAGAGTTTCAAGAAGATCGGAGGGGGTCAAAATTTCGGCCAAAAACGACAGTGTTACCCCTTATGTTTTTTTTTCAGGTCAAAACTTTGACATCCGATATCTCGGCTCTGGAAGGGTCTAGAGCCTCCATTTTTGCGCGCTGGTCGAAGTCTCGTGGCCCTCTGTCAGAATCCAGAGTTTCAAGAAGATCGGAGGGGGTCAAAATTTCGGCCAAAAACGACAGTGTTACCCCTTATGTTTTTTTTCAGGTCAAAACTTTGACATCCGATATCTCGGCTCTGGAAGGGTCTAGAGCCTCCATTTTTGCGCGCTGGTCGAAGTCTCGTGGCCCTCTGTCAGAATCCAGAGTTTCAAGAAGATCGGAGGGGGTCAAAATTTCGGCCAAAAACGACAGTGTTACCCCTTATGTTTTTTTTTCAGGTCAAAACTTTGACATCCGATATCTCGGCTCTGGAAGGGTCTAGAGCCTCCATTTTTGCGCACTGGTCGAAGTCTCGTGGCCCTCTGTCAGAATCCAGAGTTTCAAGAAGATCGGAGGGGGTCAAAATTTCGGCCAAAAACGACAGTGTTACCCCTTATGTTTTTTTTTCAGTCAAAACTTTGACATCCGATATCTCGGCTCTGGAACGGTCTAGAGCCTCCATTTTTGCGCGCTGGTCGAAGTCTCGTGGCCCTCTGTCAGAATCCAGAGTTTCAAGAAGATCGGAGGGGGTCAAAATTTCGGCCAAAAACGACAGTGTTACCCCTTATGTTTTTTTTTCAGGTCAAAACTTTGACATCCGATATCTCGGCTCTGGAAGGGTCTAGAGCCTTCATTTTTGCGCGCTGGTCGAAGTCTCGTGGCCCTCTGTCAGAATCCAGAGTTTCAAGAAGATCGGAGGGGGTCAAAATTTCGGCCAAAAACGACAGTGTTACCCCTTATGTTTTTTTTTCAGGTCAAAACTTTGACATCCGATATCTCGGCTCTGGAAGGGTCTAGAGCCTCCATTTTTGCACGCTGGTCGAAGTCTCGTGGCCCTCTGTCAGAATCCAGAGTTTCAAGAAGATCGGAGGGGGTCAAAATTTCGGCCAAAAACGACAGTGTTACCCCTTATGTTTTTTTTTCAGGTCAAAACTTTGACATCCGATATCTCGGCTCTGGAAGGGTCTAGAGCCTCCATTTTTGCGCGCTGGTCGAAGTCTCGTGGCCCTCTGTCAGAATCCAGAGTTTCAAGAAGATCGGAGGGGGTCAAAATTTCGGCCAAAAACGACAGTGTTACCCCTTATGTTTTTTTTCAGGTCAAAACTTTGACATCCGATATCTCGGCTCTGGAAGGGTCTAGAGCCTCCATTTTTGCGCGCTGGTCGAAGTCTCGTGGCCCTCTGTCAGAATCCAGAGTTTCAAGAAGATCGGAGGGGGTCAAAATTTCGGCCAAAAACGACAGTGTTACCCCTTATGTTTTTTTTAGGTCAAAACTTTGACATCCGATATCTCGGCTCTGGAAGGGTCTAGAGCCTCCATTTTTGCGCGCTGGTCGAAGTCTCGTGGCCCTCTGTCAGAATCCGGAGTTTCAAGAAGATCGGAGGGGGTCAAAATTTCGGCCAAAAACGACAGTGTTACCCCTTATGTTTTTTTTTCAGGTCAAAACTTTGACATCCGATATCTCGGCTCTGGAAGGGTCTAGAGCCTCCATTTTTGCGCGCTGGTCGAAGTCTCGTGGCCCTCTGTCAGAATCCAGAGTTTCAAGAAGATCGGAGGGGGTCAAAATTTCGGCCAAAAACGACAGTGTTACCCCTTATGTTTTTTTTTCAGTCAAAACTTTGACATCCGATATCTCGGCTCTGGAACGGTCTAGAGCCTCCATTTTTGCGCGCTGGTCGAAGTCTCGTGGCCCTCTGTCAGAATCCAGAGTTTCAAGAAGATCGGAGGGGGTCAAAATTTCGGCCAAAAACGACAGTGTTACCCCTTATGTTTTTTTTTCAGGTCAAAACTTTGACATCCGATATCTCGGCTCTGGAAGGGTCTAGAGCCTTCATTTTTGCGCGCTGGTCGAAGTCTCGTGGCCCTCTGTCAGAATCCAGAGTTTCAAGAAGATCGGAGGGGGTCAAAATTTCGGCCAAAAACGACAGTGTTACCCCTTATGTTTTTTTTTCAGGTCAAAACTTTGACATCCGATATCTCGGCTCTGGAAGGGTCTAGAGCCTCCATTTTTGCACGCTGGTCGAAGTCTCGTGGCCCTCTGTCAGAATCCAGAGTTTCAAGAAGATCGGAGGGGGTCAAAATTTCGGCCAAAAACGACAGTGTTACCCCTTATGTTTTTTTTTCAGGTCAAAACTTTGACATCCGATATCTCGGCTCTGGAAGGGTCTAGAGCCTCCATTTTTGCGCGCTGGTCGAAGTCTCGTGGCCCTCTGTCAGAATCCAGAGTTTCAAGAAGATCGGAGGGGGTCAAAATTTCGGCCAAAAACGACAGTGTTACCCCTTATGTTTTTTTTCAGGTCAAAACTTTGACATCCGATATCTCGGCTCTGGAAGGGTCTAGAGCCTCCATTTTTGCGCGCTGGTCGAAGTCTCGTGGCCCTCTGTCAGAATCCAGAGTTTCAAGAAGATCGGAGGGGGTCAAAATTTCGGCCAAAAACGACAGTGTTACCTAGGGCTGCACGATTAATCGCACGATGTTGTTATGCGCATCTAATCAATAAAGCCGGTTCCTTGATTAGTAGTAACAATGGCGCCGCCAGGGGGTGGCCAGGGGTGGCCATGGCCACCCCTGGCCGACTCCTGGCCACCCCATTGGCCACCCCAATGGCCAGTATTAATTTTTGTAGCATCAGTTATGCATTTTATAAATAAGTCAAAAATATTCTTAAGTAAAAGAAGACGGGGAATTATGTGTCGTGGCGTGCTTTTTAAGTGCCGAATGGTATACTGTTACAGCAGCTTTTTGATGTGTTTTTGCCACGTTTTGACAGGCAGGGATGCAAACAGCGCGCTTTTCGGCGCCTCCCGCTTTTTCACGTCAGTTTGTGATAAAGTCATCTGAAGTCATTCCATAGCTTAATATGAGGGACAGAAGTATATGTACGTCATTAAAGTATACGAAAAAGAAATTCGTTTTCCCTCCTCTGCGGCTGTCAATCATTCTCCATTCATATTCAAACAGCACGCGCGCCTCTTTGATGCACGGTAAAACTCTCTCCAAGATGATATATTCACATAATAGGCTAATGCATGATCTGTAGATAAAAGGCTGTAGGCCTATGTTCGCATAAAATTGTTTTATTTTCTTGGAGTTTGTTGCTGTTTTTAAACGACTCACTACCGTGTGCTTGTTAGATCACATGGACTAAATCGGCATCAAACGCACAATAACTGAAAATAATAACTTAAAAATTATAAAATTCATCACAATCAGGCTATGTAACTATCTTGAAATTTGCCATGGGGCAAGGGCCCTTATATATATATATATATATATATATATATATATATATATATATATATATATATATATATATATATATATATATATATAAAATATATATTAGCAGGGCCCTACTTAATATCATTAGTAACATTAAATATTACACAATAAACCAAAGTATATCAGTAGGGGTTTCCTTAAGTCTTTCTGATAGTTTTCTGCAGGCTGGTTTACTACAGCAGTAGAATACAATTCTGAAAATTATGATTTATAGTTTTGGTGTGCCACCCCAAGATTTTAACTGGCCCCATCTGGCCACCCCTATGAAAAATTTCTGGAGGCGCCACTGAGTAGTAAATCACCTTCACCTGCTTTCAGATGGAGCGGCATTTACTACAACGAGCCGTAGATCACTGACAAGCTGAGCCAAATCGAGTTAAAATCGAGGACAAATCGGCAACGATATTTAATGTGATTTGGCTCAGCTTGTCAGTGATCTACGGCTCGTTGTAGTAAATGCCGCTCCATCTGAAAGCAGGTGAAGGTGATTTACTACTAATCAAGGAACCGGCTTTATTGATTAGATGCGCATAACAACATCGTGCGATTAATCGTGCAGCCCTAGTGTTACCCCTTATGTTTTTTTTTCAGGTCAAAACTTTGACATCCGATATCTCGGCTCTGGAAGGGTCTAGAGCCTCCATTTTTGCGCGCTGGTCGAAGTCTCGTGGCCCTCTGTCAGAATCCAGAGTTTCAAGAAGATCGGAGGGGGTCAAAATTTCGGCCAAAAACGACAGTGTTACCCCTTATGTTTTTTTTTCAGGTCAAAACTTTGACATCCGATATCTCGGCTCTGGAAGGGTCTAGAGCCTCCATTTTTGCGCGCTGGTCGAAGTCTCGTGGCCCTCTGTCAGAATCCAGAGTTTCAAGAAGATCGGAGGGGGTCAAAATTTCGGCCAAAAACGACAGTGTTACCCCTTATGTTTTTTTTTCAGGTCAAAACTTTGACATCCGATATCTCGGCTCTGGAAGGGTCTAGAGCCTCCATTTTTGCACGCTGGTCGAAGTCTCGTGGCCCTCTGTCAGAATCCAGAGTTTCAAGAAGATCGGAGGGGGTCAAAATTTCGGCCAAAAACGACAGTGTTACCCCTTATGTTTTTTTTTCAGGTCAAAACTTTGACATCCGATATCTCGGCTCTGGAAGGGTCTAGAGCCTCCATTTTTGCGCGCTGGTCGAAGTCTCGTGGCCCTCTGTCAGAATCCAGAGTTTCAAGAAGATCGGAGGGGGTCAAAATTTCGGCCAAAAACGACAGTGTTACCCCTTATGTTTTTTTTTCAGGTCAAAACTTTGACATCCGATATCTCGGCTCTGGAAGGGTCTAGAGCCTCCATTTTTGCGCGCTGGTCGAAGTCTCGTGGCCCTCTGTCAGAATCCAGAGTTTCAAGAAGATCGGAGGGGGTCAAAATTTCGGCCAAAAACGACAGTGTTACCCCTTATGTTTTTTTTTCAGGTCAAAACTTTGACATCCGATATCTCGGCTCTGGAAGGGTCTAGAGCCTCCATTTTTGCGCGCTGGTCGAAGTCTCGTGGCCCTCTGTCAGAATCCAGAGTTTCAAGAAGATCGGAGGGGGTCAAAATTTCGGCCAAAAACGACAGTGTTACCCCTTATGTTTTTTTTTCAGGTCAAAACTTTGACATCCGATATCTCGGCTCTGGAAGGGTCTAGAGCCTCCATTTTTGCGCGCTGGTCGAAGTCTCGTGGCCCTCTGTCAGAATCCAGAGTTTCAAGAAGATCGGAGGGGGTCAAAATTTCGGCCAAAAACGACAGTGTTACCCCTTATGTTTTTTTTTCAGGTCAAAACTTTGACATCCGATATCTCGGCTCTGGAAGGGTCTAGAGCCTCCATTTTTGCGCGCTGGTCGAAGTCTCGTGGCCCTCTGTCAGAATCCAGAGTTTCAAGAAGATCGGAGGGGGTCAAAATTTCGGCCAAAAACGACAGTGTTACCCCTTATGTTTTTTTTTCAGGTCAAAACTTTGACATCCGATATCTCGGCTCTGGAAGGGTCTAGAGCCTCCATTTTTGCGCGCTGGTCGAAGTCTCGTGGCCCTCTGTCAGAATCCAGAGTTTCAAGAAGATCGGAGGGGGTCAAAATTTCGGCCAAAAACGACAGTGTTACCCCTTATGTTTTTTTTTCAGTCAAAACTTTGACATCCGATATCTCGGCTCTGGAAGGGTCTAGAGCCTCCATTTTTGCGCGCTGGTCGAAGTCTCGTGGCCCTCTGTCAGAATCCAGAGTTTCAAGAAGATCGGAGGGGGTCAAAATTTCGGCCAAAAACGACAGTGTTACCCCTTATGTTTTTTTTTCAGGTCAAAACTTTGACATCCGATATCTCGGCTCTGGAAGGGTCTAGAGCCTCCATTTTTGCGCGCTGGTCGAAGTCTCGTGGCCCTCTGTCAGAATCCAGAGTTTCAAGAAGATCGGAGGGGGTCAAAATTTCGGCCAAAAACGACAGTGTTACCCCTTATGTTTTTTTTCAGGTCAAAACTTTGACATCCGATATCTCGGCTCTGGAAGGGTCTAGAGCCTCCATTTTTGCGCGCTGGTCGAAGTCTCGTGGCCCTCTGTCAGAATCCAGAGTTTCAAGAAGATCGGAGGGGGTCAAAATTTCGGCCAAAAACGACAGTGTTACCCCTTATGTTTTTTTTTCAGGTCAAAACTTTGACATCCGATATCTCGGCTCTGGAAGGGTCTAGAGCCTCCATTTTTGCGCGCTGGTCGAAGTCTCGTGGCCCTCTGTCAGAATCCAGAGTTTCAAGAAGATCGGAGGGGGTCAAAATTTCGGCCAAAAACGACAGTGTTACCCCTTATGTTTTTTTTTCAGGTCAAAACTTTGACATATGATATCTCGGCTCTGGAAGGGTCTAGAGCCTCCATTTTTGCGCGCCGGTCGAAGTCTCGTGGCCCTCTGTCAGAATCCAGAGTTTCAAGAAGATCGGAGGGGGTCAAAATTTCGGCCAAAAACGACAGTGTTACCCCTTATGTTTTTTTTTCAGGTCAAAACTTTGACATCCGATATCTCGGCTCTGGAAGGGTCTAGAGCCTCCATTTTTGCGCGCTGGTCGAAGTCTCGTGGCCCTCTGTCAGAATCCAGAGTTTCAAGAAGATCGGAGGGGGTCAAAATTTCGGCCAAAAACGACAGTGTTACCCCTTATGTTTTTTTTTTCAGGTCAAAACTTTGACATCCGATATCTCGGCTCTAGAAGGGTCTAGAGCCTTCATTTTTGCGCGCTGGTCGAAGTCTCGTGGCCCTCTGTCAGAATCCAGAGTTTCAAGAAGATCGGAGGGGGTCAAAATTTCGGCCAAAAACGACAGTGTTACCCCTTATGTTTTTTTTCAGGTCAAAACTTTGACATCCGATATCTCGGCTCTGGAAGGGTCTAGAGCCTCCATTTTTGCACGCTGGTCGAAGTCTCGTGGCCCTCTGTCAGAATCCAGAGTTTCAAGAAGATCGGAGGGGGTCAAAATTTCGGCCAAAAACGACAGTGTTACCCCTTATGTTTTTTTTTTCAGGTCAAAACTTTGACATCCGATATCTCGGCTCTGGAAGGGTCTAGAGCCTCCATTTTTGCGCGCTGGTCGAAGTCTCGTGGCCCTCTGTCAGAATCCAGAGTTTCAAGAAGATCGGAGGGGGTCAAAATTTCGGCCAAAAACGACAGTGTTACCCCTTATGTTTTTTTTTCAGGTCAAAACTTTGACATCCGATATCTCGGCTCTGGAAGGGTCTAGAGCCTCCATTTTTGCGCGCTGGTCGAAGTCTCGTGGCCCTCTGTCAGAATTCAGAGTTTCAAGAAGATCGGAGGGGGTCAAAATTTCGGCCAAAAACGACAGTGTTACCCCTTACGTTTTTTTTTCAGGTCAAAACTTTGACATCCGATATCTCGGCTCTGGAAGGGTCTAGAGCCTCCATTTTTGCGCGCTGGTCGAAGTCTCATGGCCCTCTGTCAGAATCCAGAGTTTCAAGAAGATCGGAGGGGGTCAAAATTTCGGCCAAAAACGACAGTGTTACCCCTTATGTTTTTTTTTCAGGTCAAAACTTTGACATCCGATATCTCGGCTCTGGAAGGGTCTAGAGCCTCCATTTTTGCGCGCTGGTCGAAGTCTCGTGGCCCTTTGTCAGAAACCAGAGTTTCAAGAAGATCGGAGGGGGTCAAAATTTCGGCCAAAAACGACAGTGTTACCCCTTATGTTTTTTTTTCAGGTCAAAACTTTGACATCCGATATCTCGGCTCTGGAAGGGTCTAGAGCCTTCATTTTTGCGCGCTGGTCGAAGTCTCGTGGCCCTCTGTCAGAATCCAGAGTTTCAAGAAGATCGGAGGGGGTCAAAATTTCGGCCAAAAACAACAGTGTTACCCCTTATGTTTTTTTTTCAGGTCAAAACTTTGACATCCAATATCTCGGCTCTGGAAGGGTCTAGAGCCTCCATTTTTGCGCGCTGGTCGAAGTCTCATGGCCCTCTGTCAGAATCCAGAGTTTCAAGAAGATCGGAGGGGGTCAAAATTTCGGCCAAAAATGACAGTGTTACCCCTTATGTTTTTTTTTCAGGTCAAAACTTTGACATCCGATATCTCGGCTCTGGAAGGGTCTAGAGCCTCCATTTTTGCGCGCTGGTCGAAGTCTCGTGGCCCTCTGTCAGAATCCAGAGTTTCAAGAAGATCGGAGGGGGTCAAAATTTCGGCCAAAAACGACAGTGTTACCCCTTATGTTTTTTTTTCAGGTCAAAACTTTGACATCCGATATCTCGGCTCTGGAAGGGTCTAGAGCCTCCATTTTTGCGCGCTGGTCGAAGTCTCGTGGCCCTCTGTCAGAATCCAGAGTTTCAAGAAGATCGGAGGGGGTCAAAATTTCGGCCAAAAACGACAGTGTTACCCCTTATGTTTTTTTTTTCAGGTCAAAACTTTGACATCCGATATCTCGGCTCTAGAAGGGTCTAGAGCCTTCATTTTTGCGCGCTGGTCGAAGTCTCGTGGCCCTCTGTCAGAATCCAGAGTTTCAAGAAGATCGGAGGGGGTCAAAATTTCGGCCAAAAACGACAGTGTTACCCCTTATGTTTTTTTTCAGGTCAAAACTTTGACATCCGATATCTCGGCTCTGGAAGGGTCTAGAGCCTCCATTTTTGCACGCTGGTCGAAGTCTCGTGGCCCTCTGTCAGAATCCAGAGTTTCAAGAAGATCGGAGGGGGTCAAAATTTCGGCCAAAAACGACAGTGTTACCCCTTATGTTTTTTTTTTCAGGTCAAAACTTTGACATCCGATATCTCGGCTCTGGAAGGGTCTAGAGCCTCCATTTTTGCGCGCTGGTCGAAGTCTCGTGGCCCTCTGTCAGAATCCAGAGTTTCAAGAAGATCGGAGGGGGTCAAAATTTCGGCCAAAAACGACAGTGTTACCCCTTATGTTTTTTTTTCAGGTCAAAACTTTGACATCCGATATCTCGGCTCTGGAAGGGTCTAGAGCCTCCATTTTTGCGCGCTGGTCGAAGTCTCGTGGCCCTCTGTCAGAATTCAGAGTTTCAAGAAGATCGGAGGGGGTCAAAATTTCGGCCAAAAACGACAGTGTTACCCCTTACGTTTTTTTTTCAGGTCAAAACTTTGACATCCGATATCTCGGCTCTGGAAGGGTCTAGAGCCTCCATTTTTGCGCGCTGGTCGAAGTCTCATGGCCCTCTGTCAGAATCCAGAGTTTCAAGAAGATCGGAGGGGGTCAAAATTTCGGCCAAAAACGACAGTGTTACCCCTTATGTTTTTTTTTCAGGTCAAAACTTTGACATCCGATATCTCGGCTCTGGAAGGGTCTAGAGCCTCCATTTTTGCGCGCTGGTCGAAGTCTCGTGGCCCTCTGTCAGAATCCAGAGTTTCAAGAAGATCGGAGGGGGTCAAAATTTCGGCCAAAAACGACAGTGTTACCCCTTATGTTTTTTTTTTCAGGTCAAAACTTTGACATCCGATATCTCGGCTCTGGAAGGGTCTAGAGCCTCCATTTTTGCGCGCTGGTCGAAGTCTCGTGGCCCTCTGTCAGAATCCAGAGTTTCAAGAAGATCGGAGGGGGTCAAAATTTCGGCCAAAAACGACAGTGTTACCCCTTATGTTTTTTTTTCAGGTCAAAACTTTGACATCCGATATCTCGGCTCTGGAAGGGTCTAGAGCCTCCATTTTTGCGCGCTGGTCGAAGTCTCGTGGCCCTCTGTCAGAATCCAGAGTTTCAAGAAGATCGGAGGGGGTCAAAATTTCGGCCAAAAACGACAGTGTTACCCCTTATGTTTTTTTTTCAGGTCAAAACTTTGACATCCGATATCTCGGCTCTGGAAGGGTCTAGAGCCTTCATTTTTGCGCGCTGGTCGAAGTCTCGTGGCCCTCTGTCAGAATCCAGAGTTTCAAGAAGATTGGAGGGGGTCAAAATTTCGGCCAAAAACGACAGTGTTACCCCTTATGTTTTTTTTTTCAGGTCAAAACTTTGACATCCGATATCTCGGCTCTGGAAGGGTCTAGAGCCTCCATTTTTGCGTGCTGGTCGAAGTCTTGTGGCCCTCTGTCAGAATCCAGAGTTTCAAGAAGATCGGAGGGGGTCAAAATTTCGGCCAAAAACGACAGTGTTACCCCTTATGTTTTTTTTTCAGGTCAAAACTTTGACATCCGATATCTCGGCTCTGGAAGGGTCTAGAGCCTCCATTTTTGCGCGCTGGTCGAAGTCTCGTGGCCCTCTGTCAGAATCCAGAGTTTCAAGAAGATCGGAGGGGGTCAAAATTTCGGCCAAAAACGACAGTGTTACCCCTTATGTTTTTTTTTCAGGTCAAAACTTTGACATCCGATATCTCGGCTCTGGAAGGGTCTAGAGCCTCCATTTTTGCGCGCTGGTCGAAGTCTCGTGGCCCTCTGTCAGAATCCAGAGTTTCAAGAAGATCGGAGGGGGTCAAAATTTCGGCCAAAAACGACAGTGTTACCCCTTATGTTTTTTTTTCAGGTCAAAACTTTGACATCCGATATCTCGGCTCTGGAAGGGTCTAGAGCCTCCATTTTTGCGCGCTGGTCGAAGTCTTGTGGCCCTCTGTCAGAATCCAGAGTTTCAAGAAGATCGGAGGGGGTCAAAATTTCGGCCAAAAACGACAGTGTTACCCCTTATGTTTTTTTTTCAGGTCAAAACTTTGACATCCGATATCTCGGCTCTGGAAGGGTCTAGAGCCTCCATTTTTGCGCGCTGGTCGAAGTCTCATGGCCCTCTGTCAGAATCCAGAGTTTCAAGAAGATCGGAGGGGGTCAAAATTTCGGCCAAAAACGACAGTGTTACCCCTTATGTTTTTTTTTCAGGTCAAAACTTTGACATCCGATATCTCGGCTCTGGAAGGGTCTAGAGCCTCCATTTTTGCGCGCTGGTCGAAGTCTCGTGGCCCTCTGTCAGAATCCAGAGTTTCAAGAAGATCGGAGGGGGTCAAAATTTCGGCCAAAAACGACAGTGTTACCCCTTATGTTTTTTTTTCAGGTCAAAACTTTGACATCCGATATCTCGGCTCTGGAAGGGTCTAGAGCCTCCATTTTTGCGCGCTGGTCGAAGTCTCGTGGCCCTCTGTCAGAATCCAGAGTTTCAAGAAGATCGGAGGGGGTCAAAATTTCGGCCAAAAACGACAGTGTTACCCCTTATGTTTTTTTTCAGGTCAAAACTTTGACATCCGATATCTCGGCTCTGGAAGGGTCTAGAGCCTTCATTTTTGCGCGCTGGTCGAAGTCTCGTGGCCCTCTGTCAGAATCCAGAGTTTCAAGAAGATCGGAGGGGGTCAAAATTTCGGCCAAAAACGACAGTGTTACCCCTTATGTTTTTTTTTCAGGTCAAAACTTTGACATCCGATATCTCGGCTCTGGAAGGGTCTAGAGCCTCCATTTTTGCGCGCTGGTCGAAGTCTCGTGGCCCTCTGTCAGAATCCAGAGTTTCAAGAAGATCGGAGGGGGTCAAAATTTCGGCCAAAAACGACAGTGTTACCCCTTATGTTTTTTTTTCAGGTCAAAACTTTGACATCCGATATCTCGGCTCTGGAAGGGTCTAGAGCCTCCATTTTTGCGCGCTGGTCGAAGTCTCGTGGCCCTCTGTCAGAATCCAGAGTTTCAAGAAGATCGGAGGGGGTCAAAATTTCGGCCAAAAACGACAGTGTTACCCCTTATGTTTTTTTTTCAGGTCAAAACTTTGACATCCGATATCTCGGCTCTGGAAGGGTCTAGAGCCTCCATTTTTGCGCGCTAGTCGAAGTCTCGTGGCCCTCTGTCAGAATCCAGAGTTTCAAGAAGATCGGAGGGGGTCAAAATTTCGGCTAAAAACGACAGTGTTACCCCTTATGTTTTTTTTTTCAGGTCAAAACTTTGACATCCGATATCTCGGCTCTGGAAGGGTCTAGAGCCTCCATTTTTGCGCGCTGGTCGAAGTCTTGTGGCCCTCTGTCAGAATCCAGAGTTTCAAGAAGATCGGAGGGGGTCAAAATTTCGGCCAAAAACGACAGTGTTACCCCTTATGTTTTTTTTTTCAGGTCAAAACTTTGACATCCGATATCTCGGCTCTGGAAGGGTCTAGAGCCTTCATTTTTGTGCGCTGGTCGAAGTCTCGTGGCCCTCTGTCAGAATCCAGAGTTTCAAGAAGATCGGAGGGGGTCAAAATTTCGGCCAAAAACGACAGTGTTACCCCTTATGTTTTTTTTTCAGGTCAAAACTTTGACATCCGATATCTCGGCTCTGGAAGGGTCTAGAGCCTCCATTTTTGCGCGCTGGTCGAAGTCTCGTGGCCCTCTGTCAGAATCCAGAGTTTCAAGAAGATCGGAGGGGGTCAAAATTTCGGCCAAAAACGACAGTGTTACCCCTTATGTTTTTTTTCAGGTCAAAACTTTGACAATCCGATATCTCGGCTCTGGAAGGGTCTAGAGCCTCCATTTTTGCGCGCTGGTCGAAGTCTCGTGGCCCTCTGTCAGAGTCCAGAGTTTCAAGAAGATCGGAGGGGGTCAAAATTTCGGCCAAAAACGACAGTGTTACCCCTTATGTTTTTTTTTCAGGTCAAAACTTTGACATCCGATATCTCGGCTCTGGAAGGGTCTAGAGCCTCCATTTTTGCGCGCTGGTCGAAGTCTCGTGGCCCTCTGTCAGAATCCAGAGTTTCAAGAAGATCGGAGGGGGTCAAAATTTCGGCCAAAACGACAGTGTTACCCCTTATGTTTTTTTTTCAGGTCAAAACTTTGACATCCGATATCTCGGCTCTGGAAGGGTCTAGAGCCTCCATTTTTGCGCGCTGGTCGAAGTCTCGTGGCCCTCTGTCAGAATCCAGAGTTTCAAGAAGATCGGAGGGGGTCAAAATTTCGGCCAAAAACGACAGTGTTACCCCTTATGTTTTTTTTTCAGGTCAAAACTTTGACATCCGATATCTCGGTCTGGAAGGGTCTAGAGCCTCCATTTTTGCGCGCTGGTCGAAGTCTCGTGGCCCTCTGTCAGAATCCAGAGTTTCAAGAAGATCGGAGGGGGTCAAAATTTCGGCCAAAACGACAGTGTTACCCCTTATGTTTTTTTTTCAGGTCAAAACTTTGACATCCGATATCTCGGCTCTGGAAGGGTCTAGAGCCTCCATTTTTGCGCGCTGGTCGAAGTCTCGTGGCCCTCTGTCAGAATCCAGAGTTTCAAGAAGATCGTAGGGGGTCAAAATTTCGGCCAAAAACGACAGTGTTACCCCTTATGTTTTTTTTTTTCAGGTCAAAACTTTGACATCCGATATCTCGGCTCTGGAAGGGTGTAGAGCCTCCATTTTTGCGCGCTGGTCGAAGTCTCGTGGCCCTCTGTCAGAATCCAGAGTTTCAAGAAGATCGGAGGGGGTCAAAATTTCGGCCAAAAACGACAGTGTTACCCCTTATGTTTTTTTTTCAGGTCAAAACTTTGACATCCGATATCTCGGCTCTGGAAGGGTCTAGAGCCTCCATTTTTGCGCACTGGTCGAAGTCTCGTGGCCCTCTGTCAGAATCCAGAGTTTCAAGAAGATCGGAGGGGGTCAAAATTTCGGCCAAAAACGACAGTGTTACCCCTTATGTTTTTTTTTCAGGTCAAAACTTTGACATCCGATATCTCGGCTCTGGAAGGGTCTAGAGCCTCCATTTTTGCGCGCTGGTCGAAGTCTCGTGGCCCTCTGTCAGAATCCAGAGTTTCAAGAAGATCGGAGGGGGTCAAAATTTCGGCCAAAAACGACAGTGTTACCCCTTATGTTTTTTTTTCAGGTCAAAACTTTGACATCCGATATCTCGGCTCTGGAAGGGTCTAGAGCCTCCATTTTTGCGCGCTGGTCGAAGTCTCGTGGCCCTCTGTCAGAATCCAGAGTTTCAAGAAGATCGGAGGAGGTCAAAATTTCGGCCAAAAACGACAGTGTTACCCCTTATGTTTTTTTTTCAGGTCAAAACTTTGACATCCGATATCTCGGCTCTGGAAGGGTCTAGAGCCTTCATTTTTGCGCGCTGGTCGAAGTCTCGTGGCCCTCTGTCAGAATCCAGAGTTTCAAGAAGATCGGAGGGGGTCAAAATTTCGGCCAAAAACGACAGTGTTACCCCTTATGTTTTTTTTTCAGGTCAAAACTTTGACATCCAATATCTCGGCTCTGGAAGGGTCTAGAGCCTCCATTTTTGCGCGCTGGTCGAAGTCTCATGGCCCTCTGTCAGAATCCAGAGTTTCAAGAAGATCGGAGGGGGTCAAAATTTCGGCCAAAAATGACAGTGTTACCCCTTATGTTTTTTTTCAGGTCAAAACTTTGACATCCGATATCTCGGCTCTGGAAGGGTCTAGAGCCTCCATTTTTGCGCGCTGGTCGAAGTCTCGTGGCCCTCTGTCAGAATCCAGAGTTTCAAGAAGATCGGAGGGGGTCAAAATTTCGGCCAAAAACGACAGTGTTACCCCTTATGTTTTTTTTTCAGGTCAAAACTTTGACATCCGATATCTCGGCTCTGGAAGGGTCTAGAGCCTCCATTTTTGCGCGCTGGTCGAAGTCTCGTGGCCCTCTGTCAGAATCCAGAGTTTCAAGAAGATCGGAGGGGGTCAAAATTTCGGCCAAAAACGACAGTGTTACCCCTTATGTTTTTTTTTTCAGGTCAAAACTTTGACATCCGATATCTCGGCTCTAGAAGGGTCTAGAGCCTTCATTTTTGCGCGCTGGTCGAAGTCTCGTGGCCCTCTGTCAGAATCCAGAGTTTCAAGAAGATCGGAGGGGGTCAAAATTTCGGCCAAAAACGACAGTGTTACCCCTTATGTTTTTTTTTCAGGTCAAAACTTTGACATCCGATATCTCGGCTCTGGAAGGGTCTAGAGCCTCCATTTTTGCACGCTGGTCGAAGTCTCGTGGCCCTCTGTCAGAATCCAGAGTTTCAAGAAGATCGGAGGGGGTCAAAATTTCGGCCAAAAACGACAGTGTTACCCCTTATGTTTTTTTTTTCAGGTCAAAACTTTGACATCCGATATCTCGGCTCTGGAAGGGTCTAGAGCCTCCATTTTTGCGCGCTGGTCGAAGTCTCGTGGCCCTCTGTCAGAATCCAGAGTTTCAAGAAGATCGGAGGGGGTCAAAATTTCGGCCAAAAACGACAGTGTTACCCCTTATGTTTTTTTTTCAGGTCAAAACTTTGACATCCGATATCTCGGCTCTGGAAGGGTCTAGAGCCTCCATTTTTGCGCGCTGGTCGAAGTCTCGTGGCCCTCTGTCAGAATTCAGAGTTTCAAGAAGATCGGAGGGGGTCAAAATTTCGGCCAAAAACGACAGTGTTACCCTTACGTTTTTTTTTCA
>JBBNEX010000027.1:527500-617488 GCA_038021265.1 Cyprinella venusta | reverse complement strand
TCGAGATATCGAAGGTCAAAATTTTGACCAGAAAAAAAAACATAAGGGGTTACACTGTCATTTTTTTTTTTTGGCCTGAAATTTTGACCCCCTCCGATCTTCTTCAAACTCTGGATTCTGACAGAGGGCCACGAGACTTCGACCAGCGCGCAAAAATGGAGGCTCTAGACCCTTCCAGAGCCGAGATATCGAAGGTCAAAATTTTGACCAGAAAAAAAACATAAGGGGTTACACTGTCATTTTTTTTTTTGGCCGAAATTTTGACCCCCTCCGATCTTCTTCAAACTCTGGATTCTGACAGAGGGCCACGAGACTTCGACCAGCGCGCAAAAATGGAGGCTCTAGACCCTTCCAGAGCCGAGATATCGAAGGTCAAAATTTTGACCAGAAAAAAAAACATAAGGGGTTACACTGTCATTTTTTTTTTTGGCCGAAATTTTGACCCCCTCCGATCTTCTTCAAACTCTGGATTCTGACAGAGGGCCACGAGACTTCGACCAGCGCGCAAAAATGGAGGCTCTAGACCCTTCCAGAGCCGAGATATCGAAGGTCAAAATTTTGACCAGAAAAAAAAACATAAGGGGTTACACTGTCATTTTTTTTTTGGCCGAAATTTTGACCCCCTCCGATCTTCTTCAAACTCTGGATTCTGACAGAGGGCCACGAGACTTCGACCAGCGCGCAAAAATGGAGGCTCTAGACCCTTCCAGAGCCGAGATATCGAGGGTCAAAATTTTGACCAGAAAAAAAAACATAAGGGGTTACACTGTCATTTTTTTTTTTGGCCGAAATTTTGACCCCCTCCGATCTTCTTCAAACTCTGGATTCTGACAGAGGGCCACGAGACTTCGACCAGCGCGCAAAAATGGAGGCTCTAGACCCTTCCAGAGCCGAGATATCGAGGGTCAAAATTTTGACCAGAAAAAAAAAACATAAGGGGTTACACTGTCATTTTTTTTTTTGGCCGAAATTTTGACCCCCTCCGATCTTCTTCAAACTCTGGATTCTGACAGAGGGCCACGAGACTTCGACCAGCGCGCAAAAATGGAGGCTCTAGACCCTTCCAGAGCCGAGATATCGAGGTCAAAATTTTGACCAGAAAAAAAAACATAAGGGGTTACACTGTCATTTTTTTTTTTTGGCCGAAATTTTGACCCCCTCCGATCTTCTTCAAACTCTGGATTCTGACAGAGGGCCACGAGACTTCGACCAGCGCGCAAAAATGGAGGCTCTAGACCCTTCCAGAGCCGAGATATCGGAAGGTCAAAATTTTGACCAGAAAAAAAAACATAAGGGGTTACACTGTCATTTTTTTTTTTTGGCCGAAATTTTGACCCCCTCCGATCTTCTTCAAACTCTGGATTCTGACAGAGGGCCACGAGACTTCGACCAGCGCGCAAAAATGGAGGCTCTAGACCCTTCCAGAGCCGAGATATCGAAGGTCAAAATTTTGACCAGAAAAAAAAAACATAAGGGGTTAACACTGTCATTTTTTTTTTTTTGGCCGAAATTTTGACCCCCTCCGATCTTCTTCAAACTCTGGATTCTGACAGAGGGCCACGAGACTTCGACCAGCGCGCAAAAATGGAGGCTCTAGACCCTTCCAGAGCCGAGATATCGAGGTCAAAATTTTGACCAGAAAAAAAAACATAAGGGGTTACACTGTCATTTTTTTTTTTTGGCCGAAATTTTGACCCCCTCCGATCTTCTTCAAACTCTGGATTCTGACAGAGGGCCACGAGACTTCGACCAGCGCGCAAAAATGGAGGCTCTAGACCCTTCCAGAGCCGAGATATCGAAGGTCAAAATTTTGACCAGAAAAAAAAACATAAGGGGTTACACTGTCATTTTTTTTTTTTGGCCGAAATTTTGACCCCCTCCGATCTTCTTCAAACTCTGGATTCTGACAGAGGGCCACGAGACTTCGACCAGCGCGCAAAAATGGAGGCTCTAGACCCTTCCAGAGCCGAGATATCGGAGGTCAAAATTTTGACCAGAAAAAAAAACATAAGGGGTTACACTGTCATTTTTTTTTTTTTGGCCGAAATTTTGACCCCCTCCTATCTTCTTCAAACTCTGGATTCTGACAGAGGGCCACGAGACTTCGACCAGCGCGCAAAAATGGAGGCTCTAGACCCTTCCAGAGCCGAGATATCGGAGGTCAAAATTTTGACCAGAAAAAAAAACATAAGGGGTTACACTGTCATTTTTTTTTTTTGGCCGAAATTTTGACCCCCTCCGATCTTCTTCAAACTCTGGATTCTGACAGAGGGCCACGAGACTTCGACCAGCGCGCAAAAATGGAGGCTCTAGACCCTTCCAGAGCCGAGATATCGAAGGTCAAAATTTTGACCAGAAAAAAAAAACATAAGGGGTTACACTGTCATTTTTTTTTTTTGGCCGAAATTTTGACCCCCTCCGATCTTCTTCAAACTCTGGATTCTGACAGAGGGCCACGAGACTTCGACCAGCGCGCAAAAATGGAGGCTCTAGACCCTTCCAGAGCCGAGATATCGAAGGTCAAAATTTTGACCAGAAAAAAAAACATAAGGGGTTACACTGTCATTTTTTTTTTTGGCCGAAATTTTGACCCCCTCCGATCTTCTTCAAACTCAGGATTCTGACAGAGGGCCACGAGACTTCGACCAGCGCGCAAAAATGGAGGCTCTAGACCCTTCCAGAGCCGAGATATCGAAGGTCAAAATTTTGAGCAGAAAAAAAAAACATAAGGGGTTACACTGTCATTTTTTTTTTTTTGGCCAAAATTTTGACCCCCTCCGATCTTCTTCAAACTCTGGATTCTGACAGAGGGCCACGAGACTTCGACCAGCGCGCAAAAATGGAGGCTCTAGACCCTTCCAGAGCCGAGATATCGAAGGTCAAAATTTTGACCAGAAAAAAAAACATAAGGGGTTACACTGTCATTTTTTTTTTTGGCCAAAATTTTGACCCCCTCCGATCTTCTTCAAACTCTGGATTCTGACAGAGGGCCACGAGACTTCGACCAGCGCGCAAAAATGGAGGCTCTAGACCCTTCCAGAGCCGAGATATCGAAGGTCAAAATTTTGACCAGAAAAAAAAACATAAGGGGTTACACTGTCATTTTTTTTTTGGCTGAAATTTTGACCCCCTCCGATCTTCTTCAAACTCTGGATACTGATAGAGGGCCACGAGACTTCGACCAGCGCGCAAAAATGGAGGCTCTAGACCCTTCCAGATCCGAGATATCGAGGGTCAAAATTTTGACCAGAAAAAAAAACATAAGGGGTAACACTGTCATTTTTTTTTTTTTTGGCCGAAATTTTGACCCCCTCCGATCTTCTTCAAACTCTGGATTCTGACAGAGGGCCACGAGACTTCGACCAGCGCGCAAAAATGGAGGCTCTAGACCCTTCCAGAGCCGAGATATCGGAGGTCAAAATTTTGACCAGAAAAAAAAACATAAGGGGTTACACTGTCATTTTTTTTTTTGGCCGAAATTTTGACCCCCTCCGATCTTCTTCAAACTCTGGATTCTGACAGAGGGCCACGAGACTTCGACCAGCACGCAAAAATGGAGGCTCTAGACCCTTCCAGAGCCGAGATATCGAAGGTCAAAATTTTGACCAGAAAAAAAAACATAAGGGGTTACACTGTCATTTTTTTTTTTTGGCCGAAATTTTGACCCCCTCCGATCTTCTTCAAACTCTGGATTCTGACAGAGGGCCACGAGACTTCGACCAGCGCGCAAAAATGGAGGCTCTAGACCCTTCCAGAGCCGAGATATCGGAGGTCAAAATTTTGACCAGAAAAAAAAACATAAGGGGTTACACTGTCATTTTTTTTTTTGGCCGAAATTTTGACCCCCTCCGATCTTCTTCAAACTCTGGATTCTGACAGAGGGCCACGAGACTTCGACCAGCGCGCAAAAATGGAGGCTCTAGACCCTTCCAGAGCCGAGATATCGAAGGTCAAAATTTTGACCAGAAAAAAAAACATAAGGGGTAACACTGTCATTTTTTTTTTTTGGCCGAAATTTTGACCCCCTCCGATCTTCTTCAAACTCTGGATTCTGACAGAGGGCCACGAGACTTCGACCAGCGCGCAAAAATGGAGGCTCTAGACCCTTCCAGAGCCGAGATATCGAAGGTCAAAATTTTGAGCAGAAAAAAAAACATAAGGGGTTACACTGTCATTTTTTTTTTTGGCCAAAATTTTGACCCCCTCCGATCTTCTTCAAACTCTGGATTCTGACAGAGGGCCACGAGACTTCGACCAGCGCGCAAAAATGGAGGCTCTAGAGCCTTCCAGAGCCGAGATATCGAAGGTCAAAATTTTGACCAGAAAAAAAAACATAAGGGGTTACACTGTCATTTTTTTTTTGGCTGAAATTTTGACCCCCTCCGATCTTCTTCAAACTCTGGATTCTGACAGAGGGCCACGAGACTTCGACCAGCGCGCAAAAATGGAGGCTCTAGACCCTTCAGAGCCGAGATATCGAAGGTCAAAATTTTGACCAGAAAAAAAAACATAAGGGGTTACACTGTCATTTTTTTTTTTGGCTGAAATTTTGACCCCCTCCGATCTTCTTCAAACTCTGGATTCTGATAGAGGGCCACGAGACTTCGACCAGCGCGCAAAAATGGAGGCTCTAGAGCCTTCCAGAGCTGAGATATCGAAGGTCAAAATTTTGACCAGAAAAAAAAAACATAAGGGGTTACACTGTCATTTTTTTTTTTGGCCGAAATTTTGACCCCCTCCGATCTTCTTCAAACTCTGGATTCTGACAGAGGGCCATGAGACTTCAAACAGCGCGCAAAAATGGAGGCTCTAGACCCTTCCAGAGCCGAGATATCGAGGGTCAAAATTTTGACCAGAAAAAAAAACATAAGGGGTATCACTGTCATTTTTTTTTTTTGGCCGAAATTTTGACCCCCTCCGATCTTCTTCAAACTCTGGATTCTGACAGAGGGCCACGAGACTTCGACCAGCGCGCAAAAATGGAGGCTCTAGACCCTTCCAGAGCCGAGATATCGAAGGTCAAAATTTTGACCAGAAAAAAAAACATAAGGGGTTACACTGTCATTTTTTTTTTTGGCCGAAATTTTGACCCCCTCCGATCTTCTTCAAACTCTGGATTCTGACAGAGGGCCACGAGACTTCGACCAGCGCGCAAAAATGGAGGCTCTAGACCCTTCCAGAGCCGAGATATCGAAGGTCAAAATTTTGACCAGAAAAAAAACATAAGGGGTTACACTGTCATTTTTTTTTTGGCCGAAATTTTGACCCCCTCCGATCTTCTTCAAACTCTGGATTCTGACAGAGGGCCACGAGACTTCGACCAGCGCGCAAAAATGGAGGCTCTAGACCCTTCCAGAGCCGAGATATCGAGGGTCAAAATTTTGACCAGAAAAAAAACATAAGGGGTAACACTGTCATTTTTTTTTTTGCCGAAATTTTGACCCCCTCCGATCTTCTTCAAACTCTGGATTCTGACAGAGGGCCACGAGACTTCGACCAGCGCGCAAAAATGGAGGCTCTAGACCCTTCCAGAGCCGAGATATCGAAGGTCAAAATTTTGACCAGAAAAAAAAACATAAGGGGTTACACTGTCATTTTTTTTTTTTTGGCCGAAATTTTGACCCCCTCCGATCTTCTTCAAACTCTGGATTCTGACAGAGGGCCACGAGACTTCGACCAGCGCGCAAAAATGGAGGCTCTAGACCCTTCCAGAGCCGAGATATCGAAGGTCAAAATTTTGGCCAGAAAAAAAAACATAAGGGGTTACACTGTCATTTTTTTTTTTGGCTGAAATTTTGACCCCCTCCGATCTTCTTCAAACTCTGGATTCTGATAGAGGGCCACGAGACTTCAAACAGCGCGCAAAAATGGAGGCTCTAGACCCTTCCAGAGCCGAGATATCGAAGGTCAAAATTTTGACCAGAAAAAAAAACATAAGGGGTTACACTGTCATTTTTTTTTTTGGCCGAAATTTTGACCCCCTCCGATCTTCTTCAAACTCTGGATTCTGACAGAGGGCCATGAGACTTCAAACAGCGCGCAAAAATGGAGGCTCTAGACCCTTCCAGAGCCGAGATATCGAAGGTCAAAATTTTGACCAGAAAAAAAAACATAAGGGGTTACACTGTCATTTTTTTTTTTTGGCCGAAATTTTGACCCCCTCCGATCTTCTTCAAACTCTGGATTCTGACAGAGGGCCACGAGACTTCGACCAGCGCGCAAAAATGGAGGCTCTAGACCCTTCCAGAGCCGAGATATCGAGGGTCAAAATTTTGACCAGAAAAAAAACATAAGGGGTAACACTGTCATTTTTTTTTTTTTGGCCGAAATTTTGACCCCCTCCGATCTTCTTCAAACTCTGGATTCTGACAGAGGGCCACGAGACTTCGACCAGCGCGCAAAAATGGAGGCTCTAGACCCTTCCAGAGCCGAGATATCGAAGGTCAAAATTTTGACCAGAAAAAAAAACATAAGGGGTTACACTGTCATTTTTTTTTTTTGGCTGAAATTTTGACCCCCTCCGATCTTCTTCAAACTCTGGATTCTGACAGAGGGCCACGAGACTTCGACCAGCGCGCAAAAATGGAGGCTCTAGACCCTTCCAGAGCCGAGATATCGGAGGTCAAAATTTTGACCAGAAAAAAAAACATAAGGGGTTACACTGTCATTTTTTTTTTTGGCCGAAATTTTGACCCCCTCCGATCTTCTTCAAACTCTGGATTCTGACAGAGGGCCACGAGACTTCGACCAGCGCGCAAAAATGGAGGCTCTAGACCCTTCCAGAGCCGAGATATCGAGGGTCAAAATTTTGACCAGAAAAAAAAACATAAGGGGTAACACTGTCATTTTTTTTTTTTTTGCCGAAATTTTGACCCCCTCCGATCTTCTTCAAACTCTGGATTCTGACAGAGGGCCACGAGACTTCGACCAGCGCGCAAAAATGGAGGCTCTAGACCCTTCCAGAGCCGAGATATCGAAGGTCAAAATTTTGACCAGAAAAAAAAACATAAGGGGTTACACTGTCATTTTTTTTTTTGGCCGAAATTTTGACCCCCTCCGATCTTCTTCAAACTCTGGATTCTGACAGAGGGCCACGAGACTTCGACCAGCGCGCAAAAATGGAGGCTCTAGACCCTTCCAGAGCCGAGCTATCGAGGGTCAAAATTTTGACCAGAAAAAAAAACATAAGGGGTAACACTGTCATTTTTTTTTTTTGGCCGAAATTTTGACCCCCTCCGATCTTCTTCAAACTCTGGATTCTGACAGAGGGCCACGAGACTTCGACCAGCGCGCAAAAATGGAGGCTCTAGACCCTTCCAGAGCCGAGATATCGAAGGTCAAAATTTTGACCAGAAAAAAAAACATAAGGGGTTACACTGTCATTTTTTTTTTTTGGCCGAAATTTTGACCCCCTCCGATCTTCTTCAAACTCTGGATTCTGACAGAGGGCCACGAGACTTCGACCAGCGCGCAAAAATGGGGCTCTAGACCCTTCCAGAGCCGAGATATCGAAGGTCAAAATTTTGACCAGAAAAAAAAACATAAGGGGTTACACTGTCATTTTTTTTTTTGGCCGAAATTTTGACCCCCTCCGATCTTCTTCAAACTCTGGATTCTGACAGAGGGCCACGAGACTTCGACCAGCGCGCAAAAATGGAGGCTCTAGACCCTTCCAGAGCCGAGATATCGAAGGTCAAAATTTTGACCAGAAAAAAAACATAAGGGGTTACACTGTCATTTTTTTTTTTTGGCCGAAATTTTGACCCCCTCCGTTCTTCTTTAAACTCTGGATTCTGACAGAGGGCCACGAGACTTCGACCAGCGCGCAAAAATGGGGGCTCTAGACCCTTCCAGAGCCGAGATATCGAAGGTCAAAATTTTGACCAGAAAAAAAAACATAAGGGGTTACACTGTCATTTTTTTTTTGGCCGAAATTTTGACCCCCTCCGATCTTCTTCAAACTCTGGATTCTGACAGAGGGCCACGAGACTTCGACCAGCGCGCAAAAATGGAGGCTCTAGACCCTTCCAGAGCCGAGATATCGAAGGTCAAAATTTTGACCAGAAAAAAAAACATAAGGGGTTACACTGTCATTTTTTTTTTTGGCCGAAATTTTGACCCCCTCCGATCTTCTTCAAACTCTGGATTCTGACAGAGGGCCACGAGACTTCGACCAGCGCGCAAAAATGGGGGCTCTAGACCCTTCCAGAGCCGAGATATCGAAGGTCAAAATTTTGACCAGAAAAAAAACATAAGGGGTTACACTGTAATTTTTTTTTTTGGCCGAAATTTTGACCCCCTCCGATCTTCTTCAAACTCTGGATTCTGACAGAGGGCCACGAGACTTCGACCAGCGCGCAAAAATGGAGGCTCTAGACCCTTCCAGAGCCGAGATATCGAAGGTCAAAATTTTGACCAGAAAAAAAAACATAAGGGGTTACACTGTCATTTTTTTTTTTTGGCCAAAATTTTGACCCCCTCCGATCTTCTTCAAACTCTGGATTCTGACAGAGGGCCACGAGACTTCGACCAGCGCGCAAAAATGGAGGCTCTAGACCCTTCCAGAGCCGAGATATCGAAGGTCAAAATTTTGACCAGAAAAAAAAACATAAGGGGTTACACTGTCATTTTTTTTTTTTGGCTGAAATTTTGACCCCCTCCGATCTTCTTCAAACTCTGGATTCTGATAGAGGGCCACGAGACTTCGACCAGCGCGCAAAAATGGAGGCTCTAGACCCTTCCAGAGCCGAGATATCGAAGGTCAAAATTTTAACCAGAAAAAAAACATAAGGGGTTACACTGTCATTTTTTTTTTTGGCCGAAATTTTGACCCCCTCCGATCTTCTTCAAACTCTGGATTCTGACAGAGGGCCACGAGACTTCGACCAGCGCGCAAAAATGGAGGCTCTAGACCCTTCCAGAGCCGAGATATCGAGGGTCAAAATTTTGACCAGAAAAAAAAACATAAGGGGTAACACTGTCATTTTTTTTTTTGGCCGAAATTTTGACCCCCTCCGATCTTCTTCAAACTCTGGATTCTGACAGAGGGCCACGAGACTTCGACCAGCGCGCAAAAATGGAGGCTCTAGACCCTTCCAGAGCCGAGATATCGAAGGTCAAAATTTTGACCAGAAAAAAAAACATAAGGGGTTACACTGTCATTTTTTTTTTGGCCGAAATTTTGACCCCCTCCGATCTTCTTCAAACTCTAGATTCTGACAGAGGGCCACGAGACTTCGACCAGCGCGCAAAAATGGAGGCTCTAGACCCTTCCAGAGCCGAGATATCGGAGGTCAAAATTTTGACCAGAAAAAAAAACATAAGGGGTTACACTGTCATTTTTTTTTTTTGGCCGAAATTTTGACCCCCTCCGATCTTCTTCAAACTCTGGATTCTGACAGAGGGCCACGAGACTTCGACCAGCGCGCAAAAATGGAGGCTCTAGACCCTTCCAGAGCCGAGATATCGAAGGTCAAAATTTTGACCAGAAAAAAAAACATAAGGGGTTACACTGTCATTTTTTTTTTTGGCCGAAATTTTGACCCCCTCCGATCTTCTTCAAACTCTGGATTCTGACAGAGGGCCACGAGACTTCGACCAGTGCGCAAAAATGGAGGCTCTAGACCCTTCCAGAGCCGAGATATCGAGGGTCAAAATTTTGACCAGAAAAAAAAACATAAGGGGTAACACTGTCATTTTTTTTTTTTGGCCGAAATTTTGACCCCCTCCGATCTTCTTCAAACTCTGGATTCTGACAGAGGGCCACGAGACTTCGACCAGCGCGCAAAAATGGAGGCTCTAGACCCTTCCAGAGCCGAGATATCGAAGGTCAAAATTTTGACCAGAAAAAAAAACATAAGGGGTTACACTGTCATTTTTTTTTTTGGCCGAAATTTTGACCCCCTCCGATCTTCTTCAAACTCTGGATTCTGACAGAGGGCCACGAGACTTCGACCAGCGCGCAAAAATGGGGGCTCTAGACCCTTCCAGAGCCGAGATATCGAAGGTCAAAATTTTGACCAGAAAAAAAAACATAAGGGGTTACACTGTCATTTTTTTTTTTGGCCGAAATTTTGACCCCCTCCGATCTTCTTCAAACTCTGGATTCTGACAGAGGGCCACGAGACTTCGACCAGCGCGCAAAAATGGAGGCTCTAGACCCTTCCAGAGCCGAGATATCGAAGGTCAAAATTTTGACCAGAAAAAAAAAACATAAGGGGTTACACTGTCATTTTTTTTTTTGGCCGAAATTTTGACCCCCTCCGATCTTCTTCAAACTTTGGATTCTGACAGAGGGCCACGAGACTTCGACCAGCGCGCAAAAATGGAGGCTCTAGACCCTTCCAGAGCCGAGATATCGAAGGTCAAAATTTTGAGCAGAAAAAAAAACATAAGGGGTTACACTGTCATTTTTTTTTTTGGCCAAAATTTTGACCCCCTCCGATCTTCTTCAAACTCTGGATTCTGACAGAGGGCCACGAGACTTCGACCAGCGCGCAAAAATGGAGGCTCTAGACCCTTCCAGAGCCGAGATATCGAAGGTCAAAATTTTGACCAGAAAAAAAAACATAAGGGGTTACACTGTCATTTTTTTTTTTTGGCTGAAATTTTGACCCCCTCCGATCTTCTTCAAACTCTGGATTCTGATAGAGGGCCACGAGACTTCGACCAGCGCGCAAAAATGGAGGCTCTAGAGCCTTCCAGAGCCGAGATATCGAAGGTCAAAATTTTGACCAGAAAAAAAAAACATAAGGGGTTACACTGTCATTTTTTTTTTTTGGCCGAAATTTTGACCCCCTCCGATCTTCTTCAAACTCTGGATTCTGACAGAGGGCCACGAGACTTCGACCAGCGCGCAAAAATGGAGGCTCTAGACCCTTCCAGAGCCGAGATATCGAGGGTCAAAATTTTGACCAGAAAAAAAAACATAAGGGGTAACACTGTCATTTTTTTTTTTTGGCCGAAATTTTGACCCCCTCCGATCTTCTTCAAACTCTGGATTCTGACAGAGGGCCACGAGACTTCGACCAGCGCGCAAAAATGGAGGCTCTAGACCCTTCCAGAGCCGAGATATCGAAGGTCAAAATTTTGACCAGAAAAAAAAACATAAGGGTTACACTGTCATTTTTTTTTTTTGGCTGAAATTTTGACCCCCTCCGATCTTCTTCAAACTCTGGATTCTGATAGAGGGCCACGAGACTTCAAACAGCGCGCAAAAATGGAGGCTCTAGACCCTTCCAGAGCCGAGATATCGAAGGTCAAAATTTTGACCAGAAAAAAAAACATAAGGGGTTACACTGTCATTTTTTTTTTGGCCGAAATTTTGACCCCCTCCGATCTTCTTCAAACTCTGGATTCTGACAGAGGGCCATGAGACTTCAAACAGCGCGCAAAAATGGAGGCTCTAGACCCTTCCAGAGCCGAGATATCGAAGGTCAAAATTTTGACCAGAAAAAAAAACATAAGGGGTTACACTGTCATTTTTTTTTTTTGGCCGAAATTTTGACCCCCTCCGATCTTCTTCAAACTCTGGATTCTGACAGAGGGCCACGAGACTTCGACCAGCGCGCAAAAATGGAGGCTCTAGACCCTTCCAGAGCCGAGATATCGAAGGTCAAAATTTTGACCAGAAAAAAAAACATAAGGGGTTACACTGTCATTTTTTTTTTTTGGCCGAAATTTTGACCCCCTCCGATCTTCTTCAAACTCTGGATTCTGACAGAGGGCCACGAGACTTCGACCAGCGCGCAAAAATGGAGGCTCTAGACCCTTCCAGAGCCGAGATATCGGAGGTCAAAATTTTGACCAGAAAAAAAAACATAAGGGGTTACACTGTCATTTTTTTTTTTGGCCGAAATTTTGACCCCCTCCGATCTTCTTCAAACTCTGGATTCTGACAGAGGGCCACGAGACTTCGACCAGCGCGCAAAAATGGAGGCTCTAGACCCTTCCAGAGCCGAGATATCGAGGGTCAAAATTTTGACCAGAAAAAAAAACATAAGGGGTAACACTGTCATTTTTTTTTTTTTGCCGAAATTTTGACCCACTCCGATCTTCTTCAAACTCTGGATTCTGACAGAGGGCCACGAGACTTCGACCAGCGCGCAAAAATGGAGGCTCTAGACCCTTCCAGAGCCGAGATATCGAAGGTCAAAATTTTGACCAGAAAAAAAAACATAAGGGGTTACACTGTCATTTTTTTTTTTTGGCCGAAATTTTGACCCCCTCCGATCTTCTTCAAACTCTGGATTCTGACAGAGGGCCACGAGACTTCGACCAGCGCGCAAAAATGGAGGCTCTAGACCCTTCCAGAGCCGAGATATCGAGGGTCAAAATTTTGACCAGAAAAAAAAACATAAGGGGTAACACTGTCATTTTTTTTTTTTGGCCGAAATTTTGACCCCCTCCGATCTTCTTCAAACTCTGGATTCTGACAGAGGGCCACGAGACTTCGACCAGCGCGCAAAAATGGAGGCTCTAGACCCTTCCAGAGCCGAGATATCGAAGGTCAAAATTTTGACCAGAAAAAAAAACATAAGGGGTTACACTGTCATTTTTTTTTTTTTGGCCGAAATTTTGACCCCCTCCGATCTTCTTCAAACTCTGGATTCTGACAGAGGGCCACGAGACTTCGACCAGCGCGCAAAAATGGGGCTCTAGACCCTTCCAGAGCCGAGATATCGAAGGTCAAAATTTTGACCAGAAAAAAAAACATAAGGGGTTACACTGTCATTTTTTTTTTTGGCCGAAATTTTGACCCCCTCCGATCTTCTTCAAACTCTGGATTCTGACAGAGGGCCACGAGACTTCGACCAGCGCGCAAAAATGGAGGCTCTAGACCCTTCCAGAGCCGAGATATCGAAGGTCAAAATTTTGACCAGAAAAAAAAAACATAAGGGGTTACACTCTCATTTTTTTTTTTTGGCTGAAATTTTGACCCCCTCCGATCTTCTTCAAACTCTGGATTCTGATAGAGGGCCACGAGACTTCGACCAGCGCGCAAAAATGGAGGCTCTAGAGCCTTCCAGAGCCGAGATATCGAAGGTCAAAATTTTGACCAGAAAAAAAAAACATAAGGGGTTACACTGTCATTTTTTTTTTTTGGCCGAAATTTTGACCCCCTCCGATCTTCTTCAAACTCTGGATTCTGACAGAGGGCCACGAGACTTCGACCAGCGCGCAAAAATGGAGGCTCTAGACCCTTCCAGAGCCAAGATATCGAGGGTCAAAATTTTGACCAGAAAAAAAAACATAAGGGGTAACACTGTCATTTTTTTTTTTTGGCCGAAATTTTGACCCCCTCCGATCTTCTTCAAACTCTGGATTCTGACAGAGGGCCACGAGACTTCGACCAGCGCGCAAAAATGGAGGCTCTAGACCCTTCCAGAGCCGAGATATCGAAGGTCAAAATTTTGACCAGAAAAAAAAACATAAGGGGTTACACTGTCATTTTTTTTTTTGGCTGAAATTTTGACCCCCTCCGATCTTCTTCAAACTCTGGATTCTGATAGAGGGCCACGAGACTTCAAACAGCGCGCAAAAATGGAGGCTCTAGACCCTTCCAGAGCCGAGATATCGAAGGTCAAAATTTTGACCAGAAAAAAAAACATAAGGGGTTACACTGTCATTTTTTTTTTTTGCCGAAATTTTGACCCCCTCCGATCTTCTTCAAACTCTGGATTCTGACAGAGGGCCACGAGACTTCGACCAGCGCGCAAAAATGGAGGCTCTAGACCCTTCCAGAGCCGAGATATCGAAGGTCAAAATTTTGACCAGAAAAAAAAAACATAAGGGGTTACACTGTCATTTTTTTTTTGGCCGAAATTTTGACCCCCTCCGATCTTCTTCAAACTCTGGATTCTGACAGAGGGCCACGAGACTTCGACCAGCGCGCAAAAATGGAGGCTCTAGACCCTTCCAGAGCCGAGATATCGAGGGTCAAAATTTTGACCAGAAAAAAAAACATAAGGGGTAACACTGTCATTTTTTTTTTTTTGGCCGAAATTTTGACCCCCTCCGATCTTCTTCAAACTCTGGATTCTGACAGAAGGCCACGAGACTTCGACCAGCGCGCAAAAATGGAGGCTCTAGACCCTTCCAGAGCCGAGATATCGAAGGTCAAAATTTTGACCAGAAAAAAAAACATAAGGGGTTACACTGTCATTTTTTTTTTTTTGGCCGAAATTTTGACCCCCTCCGATCTTCTTCAAACTCTGGATTCTGACAGAGGGCCACGAGACTTCGACCAGCGCGCAAAAATGGAGGCTCTAGACCCTTCCAGAGCCGAGATATCGGAGGTCAAAATTTTGACCAGAAAAAAAAACATAAGGGGTTACACTGTCATTTTTTTTTTTGGCCGAAATTTTGACCCCCTCCGATCTTCTTCAAACTCTGGATTCTGACAGAGGGCCACGAGACTTCGACCAGCGCGCAAAAATGGAGGCTCTAGACCCTTCCAGAGCCGAGATATCGAAGGTCAAAATTTTGACCAGAAAAAAAAACATAAGGGGTTACACTGTCATTTTTTTTTTTTGGCCGAAATTTTGACCCCCTCCGATCTTCTTCAAACTCTGGATTCTGACAGAGGGCCACGAGACTTCGACCAGCGCGCAAAAATGGAGGCTCTAGACCCTTCCAGAGCCGAGATATCGAGGGTCAAAATTTTGACCAGAAAAAAAAACATAAGGGGTAACACTGTCATTTTTTTTTTTTTGCCGAAATTTTGACCCCCTCCGATCTTCTTCAAACTCTGGATTCTGACAGAGGGCCACGAGACTTCGACCAGCGCGCAAAAATGGAGGCTCTAGACCCTTCCAGAGCCGAGATATCGAAGATCAAAATTTTGACCAGAAAAAAAAACATAAGGGGTTACACTGTCATTTTTTTTTTTTGGCCGAAATTTTGACCCCCTCCGATCTTCTTCAAACTCTGGATTCTGACAGAGGGCCACGAGACTTCGACCAGCGCGCAAAAATGGGGGCTCTAGACCCTTCCAGAGCCGAGATATCGAAGGTCAAAATTTTGACCAGAAAAAAAACATAAGGGGTTACACTGTCATTTTTTTTTTTTGGCCGAAATTTTGACCCCCTCCGATCTTCTTCAAACTCTGGATTCTGACAGAGGGCCACGAGACTTCGACCAGCACGCAAAAATGGAGGCTCTAGACCCTTCCAGAGCCGAGATATCGAAGGTCAAAATTTTGACCAGAAAAAAAACCATAAGGGGTTACACTGTCATTTTTTTTTTTTGGCCGAAATTTTGACCCCCTCCGATCTTCTTCAAACTCTGGATTCTGACAGAGGGCCACGAGACTTCGACCAGCGCGCAAAAATGGAGGCTCTAGAGCCTTCCAGAGCCGAGATATCGAAGGTCAAAATTTTGACCAGAAAAAAAAAAACATAAGGGGTTACACTGTCATTTTTTTTTTGGCCGAAATTTTGACCCCCTCCGATCTTCTTCAAACTCTGGATTCTGACAGAGGGCCACGAGACTTCGACCAGCGCGCAAAAATGGAGGCTCTAGACCCTTCCAGAGCCGAGATATCGAGGGTCAAAATTTTGACCAGAAAAAAAAACATAAGGGGTAACACTGTCATTTTTTTTTTTGGCCGAAATTTTGACCCCCTCCGATCTTCTTCAAACTCTGGATTCTGACAGAGGGCCACGAGACTTCGACCAGCACGCAAAAATGGAGGCTCTAGACCCTTCCAGAGCCGAGATATCGAGGGTCAAAATTTTGACCAGAAAAAAAAACATAAGGGGTAACACTGTCATTTTTTTTTTTGGCCGAAATTTTGACCCCCTCCGATCTTCTTCAAACTCTGGATTCTGACAGAGGGCCATGAGACTTCAAACAGCGCGCAAAAATGGAGGCTCTAGACCCTTCCAGAGCCGAGATATCGAAGGTCAAAATTTTGACCAGAAAAAAAAACATAAGGGGTTACACTGTCATTTTTTTTTTTGGCCGAAATTTTGACCCCCTCCGATCTTCTTCAAACTCTGGATTCTGACAGAGGGCCACGAGACTTCGACCAGCGCGCAAAAATGGAGGCTCTAGACCCTTCCAGAGCCGAGATATCGGAGGTCAAAATTTTGACCAGAAAAAAAAACATAAGGGGTTACACTGTCATTTTTTTTTTTTGGCCGAAATTTTGACCCCCTCCGATCTTCTTCAAACTCTGGATTCTGACAGAGGTCCACGAGACTTCGACCAGCGCGCAAAAATGGAGGCTCTAGACCCTTCCAGAGCCGAGATATCGAAGGTCAAAATTTTGACCAGAAAAAAAAACATAAGGGGTTAACCACTGTCATTTTTTTTTTTTTGGCCGAAATTTTGACCCCCTCCGATCTTCTTCAAACTCTGGATTCTGACAGAGGGCCACGAGACTTCGACCAGCGCGCAAAAATGGAGGCTCTAGACCCTTCCAGAGCCGAGATATCGGAGGTCAAAATTTTGACCAGAAAAAAAAACATAAGGGGTTACACTGTCATTTTTTTTTTTTTGGCCGAAATTTTGACCCCCTCCGATCTTCTTCAAACTCTGGATTCTGACAGAGGGCCACGAGACTTCGACCAGCGCGCAAAAATGGAGGCTCTAGACCCTTCCAGAGCCGAGATATCGAGGGTCAAAATTTTGACCAGAAAAAAAAACATAAGGGGTAACACTGTCATTTTTTTTTTTTGGCCGAAATTTTGACCCCCTCCGATCTTCTTCAAACTCTGGATTCTGACAGAGGGCCATGAGACCTCAAACAGCGCGCAAAAATGGAGGCTCTAGACCCTTCCAGAGCCGAGATATCGAAGGTCAAAATTTTGACCAGAAAAAAAAACATAAGGGGTTACACTGTCATTTTTTTTTTTTGGCCGAAATTTTGACCCCCTCCGATCTTCTTCAAACTCTGGATTCTGACAGAGGGCCACGAGACTTCGACCAGCGCGCAAAAATGGAGGCTCTAGACCCTTCCAGAGCCGAGATATCGGAGGTCAAAATTTTGACCAGAAAAAAAAAACATAAGGGGTTACACTGTCATTTTTTTTTTTTTGGCCGAAATTTTGACCCCCTCCTATCTTCTTTAAACTCTGGATTCTGACAGAGGGCCACGAGACTTCGACCAGCGCGCAAAAATGGAGGCTCTAGACCCTTCCAGAGCCGAGATATCGGAGGTCAAAATTTTGACCAGAAAAAAAAACATAAGGGGTTACACTGTCATTTTTTTTTTTTGGCCGAAATTTTGACCCCCTCCGATCTTCTTCAAACTCTGGATTCTGACAGAGGGCCACGAGACTTCGACCAGCGCGCAAAAATGGAGGCTCTAGACCCTTCCAGAGCCGAGATATCGAAGGTCAAAATTTTGACCAGAAAAAAAAAACATAAGGGGTTACACTGTCATTTTTTTTTTTTGGCCGAAATTTTGACCCCCTCCGATCTTCTTCAAACTCTGGATTCTGACAGAGGGCCACGAGACTTCGACCAGCGCGCAAAAATGGAGGCTCTAGACCCTTCCAGAGCCGAGATATCGAAGGTCAAAATTTTGACCAGAAAAAAAAACATAAGGGGTTACACTGTCATTTTTTTTTTTGGCCGAAATTTTGACCCCCTCCGATCTTCTTCAAACTCAGGATTCTGACAGAGGGCCACGAGACTTCGACCAGCGCGCAAAAATGGAGGCTCTAGACCCTTCCAGAGCCGAGATATCGAAGGTCAAAATTTTGAGCAGAAAAAAAAACATAAGGGGTTACACTGTCATTTTTTTTTTTTTGGCCAAAATTTTGACCCCCTCCGATCTTCTTCAAACTCTGGATTCTGACAGAGGGCCACGAGACTTCGACCAGCGCGCAAAAATGGAGGCTCTAGACCCTTCCAGAGCCGAGATATCGAAGGTCAAAATTTTGACCAGAAAAAAAAACATAAGGGGTTACACTGTCATTTTTTTTTTTGGCCAAAATTTTGACCCCCTCCGATCTTCTTCAAACTCTGGATTCTGACAGAGGGCCACGAGACTTCGACCAGCGCGCAAAAATGGAGGCTCTAGACCCTTCCAGAGCCGAGATATCGAAGGTCAAAATTTTGACCAGAAAAAAAAACATAAGGGGTTACACTGTCATTTTTTTTTTGGCTGAAATTTTGACCCCCTCCGATCTTCTTCAAACTCTGGATACTGATAGAGGGCCACGAGACTTCGACCAGCGCGCAAAAATGGAGGCTCTAGACCCTTCCAGATCCGAGATATCGAGGGTCAAAATTTTGACCAGAAAAAAAAACATAAGGGGTTACACTGTCATTTTTTTTTTTTGGCCGAAATTTTGACCCCCTCCGATCTTCTTCAAACTCTGGATTCTGACAGAGGGCCACGAGATTTCGACCAGCGCGCAAAAATGGAGGCTCTAGACCCTTCCAGAGCCGAGATATCGAAGGTCAAAATTTTGACCAGAAAAAAAAACATAAGGGGTAACACTGTCATTTTTTTTTTTGGCCGAAATTTTGACCCCCTCCGATCTTCTTCAAACTCTGGATTCTGACAGAGGGCCACGAGACTTCGACCAGCGCGCAAAAATGGAGGCTCTAGACCCTTCCAGAGCCGAGATATCGAAGGTCAAAATTTTGAGCAGAAAAAAAAAACATAAGGGGTTACACTGTCATTTTTTTTTTTGGCCAAAATTTTGACCCCCTCCGATCTTCTTCAAACTCTGGATTCTGACAGAGGGCCACGAGACTTCGACCAGCGCGCAAAAATGGAGGCTCTAGAGCCTTCCAGAGCCGAGATATCGAAGGTCAAAATTTTGACCAGAAAAAAAAAACATAAGGGGTTACACTGTCATTTTTTTTTTGGCTGAAATTTTGACCCCCTCCGATCTTCTTCAAACTCTGGATTCTGACAGAGGGCCACGAGACTTCGACCAGCGCGCAAAAATGGAGGCTCTAGACCCTTCCAGAGCCGAGATATCGAAGGTCAAAATTTTGACCAGAAAAAAAAACATAAGGGGTTACACTGTCATTTTTTTTTTTTGGCTGAAATTTTGACCCCCTCCGATCTTCTTCAAACTCTGGATTCTGATAGAGGGCCACGAGACTTCGACCAGCGCGCAAAAATGGAGGCTCTAGAGCCTTCCAGAGCCGAGATATCGAAGGTCAAAATTTTGACCAGAAAAAAAAAACATAAGGGGTTACACTGTCATTTTTTTTTTTGGCCGAAATTTTGACCCCCTCCGATCTTCTTCAAACTCTGGATTCTGACAGAGGGCCATGAGACTTCGACCAGCGCGCAAAAATGAAGGCTCTAGACCCTTCCAGAGCCGAGATATCGAAGGTCAAAATTTTGACCAGAAAAAAAAACATAAGGGGTTACACTGTCATTTTTTTTTTTGGCCGAAATTTTGACCCCCTCCGATCTTCTTCAAACTCTGGATTCTGACAGAGGGCCACGAGACTTCGACCAGCGCGCAAAAATGGAGGCTCTAGACCCTTCCAGAGCCGAGATATCGAAGGTCAAAATTTTGACCAGAAAAAAAACATAAGGGGTTACACTGTCATTTTTTTTTTGGCCGAAATTTTGACCCCCTCCGATCTTCTTCAAACTCTGGATTCTGACAGAGGGCCACGAGACTTCGACCAGCGCGCAAAAATGGAGGCTCTAGACCCTTCCAGAGCCGAGATATCGAGGGTCAAAATTTTGACCAGAAAAAAAACATAAGGGGTAACACTGTCATTTTTTTTTTTTGCCGAAATTTTGACCCCCTCCGATCTTCTTCAAACTCTGGATTCTGACAGAGGGCCACGAGACTTCGACCAGCGCGCAAAAATGGAGGCTCTAGACCCTTCCAGAGCCGAGATATCGAAGGTCAAAATTTTGACCAGAAAAAAAAACATAAGGGGTTACACTGTCATTTTTTTTTTTGGCCGAAATTTTGACCCCCTCCGATCTTCTTCAAACTCTGGATTCTGACAGAGGGCCACGAGACTTCGACCAGCGCGCAAAAATGGAGGCTCTAGACCCTTCCAGAGCCGAGATATCGAGGGTCAAAATTTTGACCAGAAAAAAAAACATAAGGGGTAACACTGTCATTTTTTTTTTTGGCCGAAATTTTGACCCCCTCCGATCTTCTTCAAACTCTGGATTCTGACAGAGGGCCACGAGACTTCGACCAGCGCGCAAAAATGGAGGCTCTAGAGCCTTCCAGAGCCGAGATATCGAAGGTCAAAATTTTGACCAGAAAAAAAAAACATAAGGGGTTACACTGTCATTTTTTTTTTTGGCCGAAATTTTGACCCCCTCCGATCTTCTTCAAACTCTGGATTCTGACAGAGGGCCACGAGACTTCGACCAGCGCGCAAAAATGGAGGCTCTAGACCCTTCCAGAGCCGAGATATCGAGGGTCAAAATTTTTACCAGAAAAAAAAACATAAGGGGTAACACTGTCATTTTTTTTTTTTGGCCGAAATTTTGACCCCCTCCGATCTTCTTCAAACTCTGAATTCTGACAGAGTGCCACGAGACTTCTACCAGCGCGCAAAAATGGAGGCTCTAGACCCTTCCAGAGCCGAGATATCGAAGGTCAAAATTTTGACCAGAAAAAAAAACATAAGGGGTTACACTGTCATTTTTTTTTTTGGCCGAAATTTTGACCCCCTCTGATCTTCTTCAAACTCTGGATTCTGACAGAGGGCCACGAGACTTCGACCAGCGCGCAAAAATGGAGGCTCTAGACCCTTCCAGAGCCGAGATATCGAGGGTCAAAATTTTGACCAGAAAAAAAAAACATAAGGGGTAACACTGTCATTTTTTTTTTTGGCCGAAATTTTGACCCCCTCCGATCTTCTTCAAACTCTGGATTCTGACAGAGGGCCATGAGACTTCAAACAGTGCGCAAAAATGGAGGCTCTAGACCCTTCCAGAGCCGAGATATCGAAGGTCAAAATTTTGACCAGAAAAAAAAACATAAGGGGTTACACTGTCATTTTTTTTTTTTTTGGCCGAAATTTTGACCCCCTCCGATCTTCTTCAAACTCTGGATTCTGACAGAGGGCCATGAGACTTCGACCAGCGCGCAAAAATGGAGGCTCTAGACCCTTCCAGAGCCGAGATATCGAGGGTCAAAATTTTGACCAGAAAAAAAAACATAAGGGGTATCACTGTCATTTTTTTTTTTTTGGCCGAAATTTTGACCCCCTCCGATCTTCTTCAAACTCTGGATTCTGACAGAGGGCCACGAGACTTCGACCAGCGCGCAAAAATGGAGGCTCTAGACCCTTCCAGAGCCGAGATATCGAAGGTCAAAATTTTGACCAGAAAAAAAAACATAAGGGGTTACACTGTCATTTTTTTTTTTTTGGCCGAAATTTTGACCCCCTCCGATCTTCTTCAAACTCTGGATTCTGACAGAGGGCCACGAGACTTCGACCAGCGCGCAAAAATGGAGGCTCTAGACCCTTCCAGAGCCGAGATATCGAGGGTCAAAATTTTGACCAGAAAAAAAAACATAAGGGGTAACACTGTCATTTTTTTTTTTTGCCGAAATTTTGACCCCCTCCGATCTTCTTCAAACTCTGGATTCTGACAGAGGGCCACGAGACTTCGACCAGCGCGCAAAAATGGAGGCTCTAGACCCTTCCAGAGCCGAGATATCGAAGGTCAAAATTTTGACCAGAAAAAAAACATAAGGGGTTACACTGTCATTTTTTTTTTTTGGCCGAAATTTTGACCCCCTCCGATCTTCTTCAAACTCTGGAATCTGACAGAGGGCCATGAGACTTAAAACAGCGCGCAAAAATGGGGGCTCTAGACCCTTCCAGAGCCGAGATATCGAAGGTCAAAATTTTGACCAGAAAAAAAAACATAAGGGGTTACACTGTCATTTTTTTTTTTTGGCCGAAATTTTGACCCCCTCCGATCTTCTTCAAACTCTGGATTCTGACAGAGGGCCACGAGACTTCGACCAGCGCGCAAAAATGGAGGCTCTAGACCCTTCCAGAGCCGAGATATCGAGGGTCAAAATTTTGACCAGAAAAAAAAACATAAGGGGTAACACTGTCATTTTTTTTTTTTGGCCGAAATTTTGACCCCCTCCGATCTTCTTCAAACTCTGGATTCTGACAGAGGGCCACGAGACTTCGACCAGCGCGCAAAAATGGAGGCTCTAGACTCTTCCAGAGCCGAGATATCGAAGGTCAAAATTTTGAACAGAAAAAAAAAACATAAGGGGTTACACTGTCATTTTTTTTTTTTTGGCCGAAATTTTGACCCCCTCCGATCTTCTTCAAACTCTGGATTCTGACAGAGGGCCACGAGACTTCGACCAGCGCGCAAAAATGGAGGCTCTAGACCCTTCCAGAGCCGAGATATCGAAGGTCAAAATTTTGACCAGAAAAAAAACATAAGGGGTTACACTGTCATTTTTTTTTTTTGGCCGAAATTTTGACCCCCTCCGATCTTCTTCAAACTCTGGATTCTGACAGAGGGCCACGAGACTTCGACCAGCGCGCAAAAATGGAGGCTCTAGACCCTTCCAGAGCCGAGATATCGAGGGTCAACATTTTGACCAGAAAAAAAAACATAAGGGGTAACACTGTCATTTTTTTTTTTTGGCCGAAATTTTGACCCCCTCCGATCTTCTTCAAACTCTGGATTCTGACAGAGGGCCACGAGACTTCGACCAGCGCGCAAAAATGGAGGCTCTAGACCCTTCCAGAGCCGAGATATCGAAGGTCAAAATTTTGACCAGAAAAAAAAACATAAGGGGTTACACTGTCATTTTTTTTTTGGCCGAAATTTTGACCCCCTCCGATCTTCTTCAAACTCTGGATTCTGACAGAGGGCCACGAGACTTCGACCAGCGCGCAAAAATGGAGGCTCTAGACCCTTCCAGAGCCGAGATATCGAGGGTCAAAATTTTGACCAGAAAAAAAAAACATAAGGGGTAACACTGTCATTTTTTTTTTTTGGCCGAAATTTTGACCCCCTCCGATCTTCTTCAAACTCTGGATTCTGACAGAGGGCCACGAGACTTCGACCAGCGCGCAAAAATGGAGGCTCTAGACCCTTCCAGAGCCGAGATATCGAAGGTCAAAATTTTGACCAGAAAAAAAAACATAAGGGGTTACACTGTCATTTTTTTTTTTTGGCTGAAATTTTGACCCCCTCCGATCTTCTTCAAACTCTGGATTCTGATAGAGGGCCACGAGACTTCGACCAGCGCGCAAAAATGGAGGCTCTAGAGCCTTCCAGAGCCGAGATATCGAAGGTCAAAATTTTGACCAGAAAAAAAAACATAAGGGGTTACACTGTCATTTTTTTTTTGGCCGAAATTTTGACCCCCTCCGATCTTCTTCAAACTCTGGATTCTGACAGAGGGCCACGAGACTTCGACCAGCGCGCAAAAATGGAGGCTCTAGACCCTTCCAGAGCCGAGATATCGAAGGTCAAAATTTTGACCAGAAAAAAAAACATAAGGGGTTACACTGTCATTTTTTTTTTTGGCCGAAATTTTGACCCCCTCCGATCTTCTTCAAACTCTGGATTCTGACAGAGGGCCACGAGACTTCGACCAGCGCGCAAAAATGGAGGCTCTAGACCCTTCCAGAGCCGAGATATCGAAGGTCAAAATTTTGACCAGAAAAAAAAAACATAAGGGGTTACACTGTCATTTTTTTTTTTGGCCGAAATTTTTACCCCCTCCGATCTTCTTGAAACTCTGGATTCTGACAGAGGGCCACGAGACTTCGACCAGCGCTCAAAAATGGAGGCTCTAGACCCTTCCAGAGCCAAGATATCGAGGGTCAAAATTTTGACCAGAAAAAAAAAACATAAGGGGTTACACTGTCATTTTTTTTTTTGGCCGAAATTTTTACCCCCTCCGATCTTCTTGAAACTCTGGATTCTGACAGAGGGCCACGAGACTTCGACCAGCGCTCAAAAATGGAGGCTCTAGACCCTTCCAGAGCTGAGATATCGAGGGTCAAAATTTTGACCAGAAAAAAAAACATAAGGGGTAACACTGTCATTTTTTTTTTGGCCGAAATTTTGACCCCCTCCGATCTTCTTCAAACTCTGGATTCTGACAGAGGGCCACGAGACTTCGACCAGCGCGCAAAAATGGAGGCTCTAGACCCTTCCAGAGCCGAGATATCGAAGGTCAAAATTTTGACCAGAAAAAAAAACATAAGGGGTTACATTGTCATTTTTTTTTTTTGGCCGAAATTTTGACCCCCTCCGATCTTCTTCAAACTCTGGATTCTGACAGAGGGCCACGAGACTTCGACCAGCGCGCAAAAATGGAGGCTCTAGACCCTTCCAGAGCCGAGATATCGAAGGTCAAAATTTTGACCAGAAAAAAAAACATAAGGGGTTACACTGTCATTTTTTTTTTTTGGCCGAAATTTTGACCCCCTCCGATCTTCTTCAAACTCTGGATTCTGACAGAGGGCCACGAGACTTCGACCAGCGCGCAAAAATGGAGGCTCTAGACCCTTCCAGAGCCGAGATATCGAAGGTCAAAATTTTGAGCAGAAAAAAAAACATAAGGGGTTACACTGTCATTTTTTTTTTTGGCCGAAATTTTGACCCCCTCCGATCTTCTTCAAACTCTGGATTCTGACAGAGGGCCACGAGACTTCGACCAGCGCGCAAAAATGGAGGCTCTAGACCCTTCCAGAGCCGAGATATCGAAGGTCAAAATTTTGACCAGAAAAAAAAAACATAAGGGGTTACACTGTCATTTTTTTTTTTGGCCAAAATTTTGACCCCCTCCGATCTTCTTCAAACTCTGGATTCTGACAGAGGGCCACGAGACTTCGACCAGCGCGCAAAAATGGAGGCTCTAGACCCTTCCAGAGCCGAGATATCGAAGGTCAAAATTTTGACCAGAAGAAAAAACATAAGGGGTTACACTGTCATTTTTTTTTTGGCCGAAATTTTGACCCCCTCCGATCTTCTTCAAACTCTGGATTCTGACAGAGGGCCACGAGACTTCGACCAGCGCGCAAAAATGGAGGCTCTAGACCCTTCCAGAGCCGAGATATCGAGGGTCAAAATTTTGACCAGAAAAAAAAACATAAGGGGTAACACTGTCATTTTTTTTTTTTGGCCGAAATTTTGACCCCCTCCGATCTTCTTCAAACTCTGGATTCTGACAGAGGGCCACGAGACTTCGACCAGCGCGCAAAAATGGAGGCTCTAGACCCTTCCAGAGCCGAGATATCGAAGGTCAAAATTTTGACCAGAAAAAATAACATAAGGGGTTACACTGTCATTTTTTTTTTTTGGCCGAAATTTTGACCCCCTCCGATCTTCTTCAAACTCTGGATTCTGACAGAGGGCCACGAGACTTCGACCAGCGCGCAAAAATGGAGGCTCTAGACCCTTCCAGAGCCGAGATATCGAAGGTCAAAATTTTGACCAGAAAAAAAAACATAAGGGGTAACACTGTCATTTTTTTTTTTGGCCGAAATTTTGACCCCCTCCGATCTTCTTCAAACTCTGGATTCTGACAGAGGGCCACGAGACTTCGACCAGCGCGCAAAAATGGAGGCTCTAGACCCTTCCAGAGCCGAGATATCGAAGGTCAAAATTTTGACCAGAAAAAAAAACATAAGGGGTAACACTGTCATTTTTTTTTTTTGGCCGAAATTTTGACCCCCTCCGATCTTCTTCAAACTCTGGATTCTGACAGAGGGCCACGAGACTTCGACCAGCGCGCAAAAATGGAGGCTCTAGACCCTTCCAGAGCCGAGATATCGAAGGTCAAAATTTTGACCAGAAAAAAAAACATAAGGGGTAACACTGTCGTTTTTTTTTTTTTTTTGGCTGAAATATTGACCCCCTGCGATCTTCTTGAAACTCTGGATTCTGACAGAGGGCCACGAGACTTCGACCAGCGCGCAAAAATGGAGGCTCTAGACCAGGGGTGAGCAAACTACGGCCTACGGGCCACATGCGGCCCGTTAGGCTGTTTAATCCGGCCTGTCGAGTATTTAAAATATTGTCATAGAGACTGCATTTGCATGGGGAGCGTTGTGCAGCGTGGTCTGTAGCGGGAGAGCGAAGGGGGAGCTGAGCGGTAAGCGGGCTGTGCTGACAGAGTGGGGAGAGAGAGAGAGACTGGGAGCTCGTGCACGCGCTGTCGAGAGAGAGAAAACGCTGGGCTGCAAGCTGTTTCAGTGGAAAGAGTGTTGCTGCATTTGTGACCTGAGAAGCTGAATCCAGCGGGAAGAGTACTGTTTTATATGTGATTTGTTTTTCCTACTCAACCCGCTCCGAGCGGGCCTCGAACCCGGGTCTCCGGCATGATAGTCAGGCGCGCTAACAAGGAGGCTATAGACTGCAGCCTCTAGTGTGTGTTAATGTTTTGTCGTTTTTTGGAAACTCACAGAGAAAAAAAATGTTAGTAACCACTTGTACACCTGATTAGTTTTCATTTGATTTTTAGTTTTTCTTTTGATATTTAGTTACTTTTCTCCTCTGTATTTGTCTCTTGGACTGCTTCCGGTTACCTTTATCGCCCGCCTCGCTACGCTCCCGTCTCTGCCGTTTGTTCAATGTTCTTATCTGCTTTTGATTTTTACATTTTATCATACTTAAAATAAATTGGTATTTTTTTATTTTTATTTTATTTTTTCACAAATGTATGACGTTCGTGTATTAAACTGTGCAATTTGATTACCATATGGAGTTTTAATAAATTTGAATTAACCTTCCTTCACTGGGGCGGCAGTGGCTGGTTCATGTGGGTTGTCTACAAACCGAAAGGTTGGTGGTTCAATCCTCGGTTCCACCTGACCAAGACTGCGTCCGAAACCGCATACTCAATGAGTAGGTACTTAATTTTCAATAAGTACTAACTCAACGAGCGCTAAAAGAGTACGTAGGCTACTTAACAGCCAAATCTCGTTGAGTAATGAGAACCGGACATCTGCCGGACGTTATCATGTGACCTACGACGCTCGTTATCATCATATCACAAGCGCAACAACTTAAAATAAATGAACAACGACACGTTTAATTCTTCTATCTCTTGACATTGATGAAACGTGCTCATTTTGTTGTGGTATTGTTGATTTAATGTTATATTTTAAACCCTAATGTGACCCACAGTTATTCTTATAACGATATTTTTTTATTAAGAAACCCCCAAATCGTCACCTCTTGAATATATGTTGCAAATTTCTTTATTTTATACCCAAAAAGTTTCTCCTTTAAGTTTTCCTCCTTTTCTTGATGAATTTACCTCGTTTCATCCCTCAGACTTATAACAACAACAGCAATATTTGTATGTATTATGAAGAACTATTTAAAGATACGGAAATGTAATATATGAACATATATGAAATACGCATATATGAAATATATGTACATATACAGTGAAAACATATATGTACATATATATCTGCCCATATATAAAACCTATTCGAAAATGGAACAATTTCATATATTGACATATAAAACTAGCCCATATATTTTATATATGTATAAAAGTATTTTATATACATATATGACACATATATAATTATCAATATACATGACATATATTATTTGTATATATGTTCAATCTACAAACTACACATATATGCATAATACAATGCTCACATACATGTGACATATATATGTCCCTACTACGTTTTTATATTGTCTTTATATATATATATATATATATATATATATATATATATATATATATATATATATATATATAATTAAATTTTCTTACAGTTTTAAATATAGGTTATGGACGTGTACTTACACAGTTGGAATGCAATGCACATGACATGCCTAAACCTTAAATGTCAAACGGTGCAGTTAGCAAAAAAGAAGTAATACAGTAAAACAGTTAAAACATTAAAACTTTATTAAAACAGTTTTAATTTAAAAAAGAAAAATTGTTAAGCTGAGCAAAATTAGAAAACTACTGTACACACAACTTTATTATATATACTAGTGATGTTCGACATACTGCGAACTGATGAGCTGAGCATGCGTACAATTTTTTTCAGAGGGAGGAAATGCATGTTTCTTAAGTATTTATTTGAACACCAATAAGTGTAACAAAATAAAACATTGTAAACATCTTTATCACTTAATTACTGCCTTTTCACTGTATTATTTTAAAGATGGATTTTAAAACTAAACTGTTATTATACTAAAACATTATTTTCAGGAACAGCTCATTTAATTTCTAAGTTGATATTTGACGTAAACTCTAGCCAAGATTTTAAAAGTGCAAAGTAAATATTTATAATGTGCTAATCAAAACATAACGTATTAAACATACTGGAGACATGCATCGACTTTTTAGTTTTGTCGACTATAGACCATTTCACAAGATGTAAACAACACTGGTCCAAAAGCACTTCCTGTTTCAGTTTTTAAACACTACATAAAAGCTGGGATAAAATACAACCAACAGAACATTTAAAACTGAAACAAAAAGTTAAACAACATCTTTAAGATGTTTTCTTTACATGTGAAAAAAAAGAAAACGGTTACAAAATGAAACAGGAAGTGTTTCTGGACCAGTGTTGTTTACATCTTGTGAAATAGTCTATAGGCTATATTCAGGTTTCAGCAGTTCACAGATCAGCGCACGCCACACGTACTACTACAACAGTTCTGAGATCACCAGGACGGAACCAAGAACTTTTAGTTTTGGACACGTTGGATACAGAGAACTGACGAGCTGGAGATACTGAGCATGCGTGATAGCCCCATCTCTGAACCGAACATGGAGGCAGAACCATTGTAACTCTGCCATCATTAAGCCCGCCCACCGACTCTATACACTATGTGATTGGCCTGACTAGATTTTGATTTCTAGGCTAATTAATGCCTTTGTCTGAAAGTATTTTTATCGGCCAGGATGATAGAATTGACATCATTACTTGAGGACGTAAAAGAACTGGTGAACCGTTTTTTTTTTTGTTTTTTTTTAACCGGTTCATTGAAACTAACTGTCTGAAAGAACAGATTTGCGGAAAATAACCAGATTTCCCATCACTATTATATACAAATACAATATTACAACAAAACATAAAACAAACCCAGAAAAGCAAAATCCACCAACAGGTATATGATACCACCAGTTCATTTTTTAAGTTTGTTGAGATTTTTGGATGTCCACAGCTCAGTGACTTTGAATAATAGTTGGCCCCTCGTGGTTCCAGGAAATTTCTGGATCACTGCATCTGTAAAAAAAGACAAATTGTTTTATTGGAAATTGAATTTGTTTTTAATAAGTCTTTACTGTTGTAACTTGCTGTACTACGGTAGTTTGGAAAAACAGCATACTCAGTTTCGTGTAGGCTGGAAGGTGATTCCATTTGTTCCTGTGAGCTCTGTTCCTTCGCTTCACGACATTTTCCCAGCTTGCCCATTGTACTAAGGAGTTTTGGCATTTCTAGGAAGCAAAACACACAAACAAAATTTGATAATCAGTATTTTCAATTTCTTTAGCAGAAAATGAAGATCAGCTGGCCTAAAACTCGGAAATAATAGCAGAGTGGATTAGTTGATGGCATTAAAACAGATATAGACTTGTACATAAGGAGAAACAGGCAAAGCAACATAAACACCTGACAGACTGCATGTACTGGACTTGGCTGTGAAAAATGACTGTCAAGATCTATGGAAAGTTTTTAAAGTATTTAACTTCTAAACGTAGTTAAGATTTTTTTTAAGTAATATGTAATAATCATTTTGTTTTATTTTATCCTGAAGCAACAATTTTATAGTGCGCAGTATGTATTGCAGTATGTATTTATGTATTGTGCGCAGTAATGTATTTTTTACATTTGAAATGCAGATGCTAGTTTTAGGTTCCAGTAAAAAAAAAATAATCTTGTGACCTTTCGTGGCTAGATGATCCGTCATTACTGGTCTCCTCTTCAACAAGCCTAGGGTTTAGCCTGCATTTTCTTTTGCTCAGAAGTTTTGGACTGGACTGATGTTGTGTCCTCATTCATTTTCCTAGGGTGGACTGTCTCTCCGTGGGGAAAAAGGGGGAATAGAAAATGTAGAATATAAAACAAAAGATACAAATAGGGCTTTGATAATGACAACAACATAGGCTGACCAAATGTAAACGCTTATGCACCCACAAAATTATTGATGTCATAATGGGGGACAGTGTTCAAATAGCACACGTACTGACAGGAATTTAATATCATGCAAGTTTACATTGGCAAACATTTGAGATATTTTTACTTTAGTATAATTGTATTAGTAGTTCTAGACTCTAAAGGCATATATTGTATTTTTTTCCTCCACTAACTTACATGATGTGTTTGACAGCTAAAACTTAACGTTACTTTTTAAAAGGTATTATTCTCACATTAAAAACATTTAAATATCTTAGAATGATGCACTGCAGCCAGTGTAAATTGAACGTTAATCTGGGCCTACAGCTTGTAAACATGACCACGAAAATGAGAACATGAAAATGCAACGCACACAATAAAGCAGTTAACGATAATATTAGCGTAAAAAAATACATAAAATAAAAAAATAAAAACCTTAACAGTTAAACACTTAATATCTGCTCAATTATCCGATCTGTACTAGTTTCGATATCATCAGTAGATTTTAAATAACTCATGCAATTCAGCGATTATTTTAATTAATGTGCAATATCAATGTTTGAATTCTAATAAAAGTTCAGAAATTAACTTACCTGCAACAAGGCTGCAACACAGTTGATTCGTACGGCCATCCGCCTTTAGTTTTTCTTCAGTCCACCTCTCCACTCAATTAAAAGCCTACAGATCTCATCAAGTCCGTCTAAGAAATCATTCATATTGAAGTTTTTTATGTGTGATGTTGGAACAGTGCTGCTTCTTCTTTCCACTCGACAAGCGAACATTCTTCATCCGTTGGTCTTTGCCTAAGTCCCTCCCCTTCCGGTCGACCACCATGGGACCTAACTTCGAAAAAATATTGAATGGGAGTCAATGGCAAGAGACAACAAATATTTTGATCTGGTTTGAATTGTGCCCTGAATTACACATATGATGTTTGTCAATTTAAAATATACATTTTAAAGTAAAGAAAGTCGCAGTTTGATGTAAAACCGTTGAGGTATAAGACTGTGAAAATACGTAATTACAAAGACTACAAACCCCAAAGGCGCACATTTTCTCTCAATGACTGAAGCTAACTTTACTGAGGCTGTCTGTCGTTATTTCTACGGTCTTACGTTATAATCGTAACGTTACGCCGTCCTACCTGAGTGTTTTGTACCAGACTGCACACACACGAGCAGCGGATCTCGTTTCTCTTCCAGGGAGATGTAGTTCACAGAGCGATTTTCACATAAAACTAAATGTTACTCTTCTGCTGTATGACAAACTGCGACGTTTTTGAGTTTGAGAATCATCTTTTAAATTGACAAATATCATATGTGTAATTCAGGGCACAGTTCAGACGGAATAAAAAGATAAGTTGTCTCTCCCCATTCACTGCCATTCATATTTTTTCCGAAATAAGGTCCCATGAGCCGGAAGCGAAGGGGCGGGACTTAGGGTCTCTGGAATACGCCTGCTATATCTCAGCTCTGGAAGGGTCTAGAGCCTCCATTTTTGCACTCAGGTCTAAGTGTCATGGCCCTCTATCAGAATCCAGAGTTTTGAGAAGATTGGGGGAACTTAATTTTTTGCCAAAAAAATAAAAAAAAACATAAGGGGTAACACTGTCATTTTTTTTTTCTGTAAAAATTTTTAAGTTTCAATATCTCAGCTCTGGAAGGGTCTAGAACCTCAATTTTTGCACTCAGGTCTAAGTCTTGTGGCCCTCTATCAGAATCCAGAGTTTCAAGAAGATCAGAAAAACCACCGAAAAAGTCAACAGGGTAGTGGAATGGACCTTTTTTTTCGGCCTTAGACTAGCTAGAGTTACTGGAAATCGAAATACAGTGACTTGCTGGCAACCGTCCTGCCAGTTCTGTAAAAATACAAGAAAACATAGGATGCACACAGGAAATGACTCTAACATGAATGCATTGATTGATTCCTAGGGTTATTTTGTTATGAATAAACAAATGTGCAATATAAAGGAAAAACCTTACGATTAAAGTTGTAATGTTATAATGTTCAAGTTTTTGTTCTAAAAAAAGAAAGATGCACACAGAAAATGACTCTAATATGAACAGATTGATTTATTCGAAGATATTTAGTTTGTTACAAACAATATGCAATCTGTAAAACAAAAACCTCAAAATTATAGTTGAAATGGTATACTGCTGGATTTTTTTTGACCTCGAGAAAAAGCTTAAAGTATAGAACAACAAATTTTATGTTTATTCATTTATTTCATGTTGGTACATTTTTGGGAAGTACACCTTTTGACCTGATGTCCATTGGAATGGACAAAACAATCACAATGAAAGCAATAATATATATATTTTTTCCTTTGTTTTCATTTATAAAAGCCTCATGAGCTGGGAAAATGTACTTTTATATTGTTCAGAAACTTGAAACATAATTCAGGTCTGAGGGGGTTGATAATTATATTTTCATCCTTTATCAATGATCAATGTATCATTTCTAAATGAAGAATCACATTTTTTTATAAATCAGTTATTTAAGAGTTTTCAGTGGTTCATAAAATTACTTAAAACGTGTAAGTAAATGATTAATAAACTATTTAAATGTGCATTCATACATCTTATTATTCAGACATATAGTGATGTTTACTTAGTGTGTTAGTAAATGCTTTATTAACATGTATTTATGCTGTAATTCAGGGTTAATTTGGGTAGTTATAAAGCGTTTAGTAGTGGTCAGTTAACTATGTTCGTGAGCTCATCTAAAGTGAGAACTATTCATGCGTCATATTACTGTTTAGAAGATTGATGCGCCTTTAAATATCATTTATAAATGCTTTACAAAGTATGAATAGTCCTCACTTTAGATGAGCTCACACACATAGTCAACTGACCACTACTAAATGCTTTATAACTACCTGTATTTACTACATTTACTTACACTTTCTAAGTGATCTTATAAAGGAATGACAACTCTTAACTAACTGGTTTGTAAATAATGCTATACTTCATTTAGAAATGATTAATTGATCATTAGCAAAGTATGAAATTACAATTATTAAACGCATTGTAGATATGCTTATAAATCAAGAAAAAAGCATTTATAGCTGTATTTATAAACTGCTTATTAATGTCTATTAATGCTTTATGAATGATGAATTAACTGGTTACTCATGCTTAACAAATCATTAATAGCGTGCAGTTATTTATAAAGTGTTACCAATGATTTTTTCCTTGTGTGGTACACCATGTCGTATTTCACTCATATATATGTGTGTGTGTATACTCATATTGTATTACTCGGCGCTCCTTTCACGCTCATGTTAACAGGCTGTCCCTGGTACACCCTTCTTATGTTGTCAAGCTGATCCTCATCTATATATTCATAATCATGCACATCATTGTCGTCATCTTGGTTGTTTACGATGGAGATGTCGTCCAGACTTCGGCCCTTGACGAGAGCTGAAGGGGAATCAAAGTTTGAGTGAGGACACACAAGCCTTCAAACACATCCTGTTAAAGGTGAGTCTGTCATTTTTTTGTATTAAAATACCTAAATGTGTAGAGCTAATTATAAGTTATACAGTATATACTAGAAGCATAGTTACTGCTTCTAGTATATATTTTATAAGTTACATATACTAGAAGCAACTAGTAGACAGAAGATAGAGGAAGTGTTCAGGAAACCTGCAGTTCCAGTTGGTAACATAAGCTGATAAACACTGGAGAGAAAAGTTACTGAATGTTCCTACCTTTCTGCAGGGTAGGTTTTGGCAAAGTGACTGGACTAGTGGGAATCTTTTTGTCATTTCCATTTTTTGAGTCGCTGCATTGCATGAAGTCGTCTTGTTTGAAAGGTTCGACACAAAGAGTCTGTTATGGGGATGACAGAACAATAGGAAATTACATGATGTAAATAATAAGTGAATTTAAAAGTTGTGTTCGCATATTTTTAAATGCTTTGCCATTATTTTCAAAATCAGGCTATGGAAAGTCTTCTTAAGCCTCTTAAGTTCATTACAGCTTTCTTTAAATCACTGCGACCAATTAGAATGTTTGTAAAAGTATCAAAGAACTCACGCCACACTCACGTCACCGGCCTCGCGCCGCTCTCTCATGTCGGCCAAGTCCTACTCGCCACCAACGCGGTTTATGTATTCTCAATAAAAGGCTAATTATTATTATTTTCTTTTGTTTTAAACTTAATAGCTATTGTGTAAAAGTATCTAGTATTGAATGGTTTCGAATCAAATTGTATCGTGGAAAATTCTAAAGTATCGAAAATAATCGCATCCTTGGCTTAAGAAATCGGTATCGTATCGAATCGTCATAAAGGCTCTGGTATACTCCCCTACTTGGCACAATACAGGCAAGTTCTCCTGGCAACCGCCAAACCCAGACTCATCCATCGGATCGCCAGACAGAGAACTTCCCAGACAGCGAAATAGTGTCGGCCCAGATCCGGCATACAGCTGGTCCGCGTGTATTGCCTGTTACCAGACGTGGCCCAGATCTGGGCAGACACTATGTTGCTGTCTGGGTTGATTCTAAGGGCCTTCAAACATGTGAAGCCACATATTCTGGCAAATGCAAGAACTACTTTCAAATCCAGTGACTAGTTCATCATAAACTAACACAGTCTCACCCCAATTCGTCATATAACTGACGTTTTGGGACGTCTTTTGACCATTTGTCAATATACGACTTTTTAGGGCCCCCTTAAACGTCGGTAGATGGCGATCCCGGGTCGTCATACAACTGACGCTTTACCTTTAACGTCAGTTAGGTGACGAGTTGGGTTTAGGGTTAGGTTTAGGTATGGGGTAGAGTTAGGATCCCATAACGTCATCTACCGACGTTTAGGGGGGCCCTAAAAAGTCGTATATTGACGAATGGTCAAAAGACGTCCCAAAACGTCAGTTATATGACGAATTGGGATGAGACCGGGTTGCATAAACACAGTTTGCTCCCGAGCAGACTGATGAAACCCTCTGCACCTGACTCTAGTACGTTGAAAGCCGTAAAATAATAAGGACAGCGAAATAAACGTCCGAAGCTATTCTATCAGCTAACATTTTAAAATGATCCTCGTTCATTGTTGTCTTCAGTTTTCAGTTTTGCTTTGTTGATAAATTACGAGTATTTTCCCACACTGAGCTCAGTGCCAAACCAACAGATTTGCTTTAGAGTGAATTTAGATGCCATATTTTACCACGCTTGAACCTCACAGGAAAATTGCATGGGGAATCAGAGGGTTCTCAACTCCAGTCCTCGCGGTCGACCCACTGCTCTGCATATTCTGTATGCCTCCCTTAGTTAACACACCTGATTCAGATCCTCAGCTCGTTAAGATAGAGGCCGTTTCTCAATATGCGTACTTGTCTGTACTTGTGTTCTTGTGGACTTGTGAAACGTCATCAGTCGCTGCCCAAGTACTGTTCCAATTCAAAGTTCACATCTAGCCAAGTCCACTTCAAATCCCCGGATGTGTTCTTGATCCGCCCCGTTTACCGAGGATGCATCGAGAGGTGACTTGTGTGGACTTGAGATAGCCAGGTAACCCAGAATGCACCTCGCACCAACCAGCAAGCGCCAATGGGAGCGGAGAAAATCCGCGAAATATCAAAATACTACTGTTATTGAGTCATAAAATGTAATTTTAAAAGTGTTTCAGGCGAGAATGTGGTTGTTTAAATCACAAATCTGTAGTTTATTTATAAAGATAGCGCCTATTTGAAAAATGCATCTGACGTTTTCGGAGTTCTGACATCCAAGCCTTCAGCGGACACTCAGCGAGATCAACCCCGACTGGAACAGCTTATCCTCGGCTAGTGCTTCTGACGTTTGCCGCCGGCAGTCTAGTGGATAAACCTTGACGTATAATAATTCATCTTGTTTATAAGTCTATCTTTGGTCTCATTGAACTATAGTTTGTTCCATGGCAAAAAAAAAAAAAAAAGTTTTTGAGGTTTCATAACTTAATGACTATTTAACTTTTTTATATTATCTTTACTATATGAGCAATAAAATAAAATGACATAACCCTGTCTCTGTTTGATAAATGTCAATAAAAAATCAATGTTTCATATTTTTAAAACGAAAACAAAAAGATCATGTTCATTTTGTTATAAATATAGCCTATGCAGTGAAGAGAATCGCGTTGCCCACATGGCCATTAAGCTAATATTTTTTTATTTTTTGTTAATGAAAATAGGCAGAGTGGTGTTTTAAAACATATTTCGTTTTATTGTTTACGAAAAGATGCAGAGTTGTAGCAAATTTCGTTTTATTATTGCCTAAAATAGGCTATATAAAGAGATAACCGGAGTAGAGCGTGCTGCTGAGTGACGCGATCAAGTACGCTCTGTTCCATTTGCAGAAGAACCGGACTTGCGTCCTCTCGTCCTCGGGAGTTCGTTCTCCGGAGTCGAACTTGGCAAGTCTGAACTACCAAGGACGCAAGTCCGAAGTCTGCGTACTTGGTATTGAGAAACGGCCAGACTCTATGTCTATCCTAACGAGCTGAGGATCTGAATCAGGTGTGTTAAATAAGGGAGAAATACACAATCTGCAGAGCAGTGGGTCGACCGCGAGGACTGGAGTTGAGAACCCCTGAGATATCACACACGGATGAAATTCTTCATCATGCCAATTCCCAGCAACCCAGACAGCAACATAGTGTCGTCCCAGATCCGGCCCACATCCACATGTACCAGATCTGGGCCGACACTACGTGGCAGTCTGGGAAAGGTAACACCGTAACACCGAATGCAATAAAAGTAATAGTTTACCTTGGGAGAGCAGCTGGAGTTCTCACTGTTTGCGCTCTCAGATCTGGATGTCAACATCTTGGGGGGTCGCGGTGGAGGATGTTTGGGTTTTTTTGGAGGCCGTGGAGGGGGTGTAACAGTAGCGACAGCGTACCTCCTGAGTGTGTAGTAACAGTCCTCTGAGATCTCCTCTATGGCTGACATTCCACCACATGTTGGACTCTCACCAGCCCAGCGCTGTTTTACGTTAAGGATCAAGTCTGTACGGTTTACCGGCACCTCCCTGAACTCCGAGAGGTCAAGGTTTGACACGAGGAGGCAAGGGTCCGAGATCTCCTCCTCGATATGCAGACCAGGCAGTCCGGCCAGAACGTCCACCTTCAAAGAGAGGTCACGCACGGACACTTTGACGTTGAAAGGTAGCGGGAACCATCGGCAAATTTCCGCAATGGTGTATTGGCGCTTATCCCGAACCAGCTCCATGAATCCCCCCTCCAAACACATGGGGAGGCACACAGGCTCCTTCACCTCTGTCCCGTGGCTTTTCTCTGTAACTTTCAGACATTCGAAATTATCAGCTGCCTTCTCGATCCCGTTGCGTGAAACCGCGCAGCTTTTGCCTTTCGTCACTATAAACTCGTCTCCAGCCTGAACAGAAGCGAGCCCGCTGTACACCGACTCGAACTCCCTGGTGGCGACCACACGTATCTGTTCGGTCTCGCTGCGCGCCCGTTCCAGATCGTAGGCGGTGGGGAACTGCCGTGGCCGGCGCTTGAAGCGACCGTTATAGGACTCCGGGATAAGAAAGTGTCTTGTTGATTCACGGCACATTTCCGAGGCCAGGATTCGTTTTGCGTAAAAAGCGTGATGAACGATCACCTGTTTGGAATGGAAAAGGGACTCGAGTTCTGGTGAAACCTTGAAATGGCTTTCACTTGACAACTTGAACACCACAGGAAAAAACTCCGGAGGCCTCTTGAAAACATCCGGAAGAGACAGAGGCTGCACAAAAGAGTCACAATCAAACTCTTCTGTGACATCCACAACCTCCACGTCCAAGTTTGACGGGATGAGCAGAAATTTCTCGCTGACTGTGGGAAGAAAGAGTCCAAGTTTAAATGTGGAACAGAACACACACACACAAACTACCCACTAACTAAACTAACTACAGTCTTTCATACCTTCATTTCATTGAATGATGATGATTTATGTACAGATGGCTTTATAAACATTGTTACAACCCTGTTCTGAGTTGTTGTTCTGAGTCTGTTCTGCTCTGAATTTGGGCTTTTATGAAAAGCCCAAATTCAAAATTAGAATAGTGAAAAGGTTTTTATATCTGTAATCCATGATCATCAAAATTATAACACATAAAAAGCTTGAAATATCTCTCATTGCATGTATGTAATGAGTCAGTATATAATATATTAAGTTGATTTACTGATTTATTTATTTTATTTATTTGGGCTTTTCATAAGAAGCTTTAACAAATAAAGGCTTGAAATATCTCACTTTGCATGTATGAGTCCACACTATATAATATATTAGTTTCACCTTTTAAGTTTAATTACTAAAATAAATTAACTTTTGCACCATATTCTAATTTTTTCGAGTTTCACCTGTATATCTCTGGTTATTTTGGTGTAGATATTTTGGTCCCACTTTATATTAAGTGGCTTTAAGTACCATTATATTGAAATTAATAATTTGATACAATGGACTTATTGTGTACATACATGTTTTTACATTGTCCTTATATTTTAAAAATACCAGCATGTAATTACAGTCATAATTACACAGCTGACCCATGCCTTACACTTAAACCTACCCTTAAACCTACCCATACCACCACACCTGTCCCTAACCTTACCCGTATCACAACTCAATAGCAGCAAAAGTGATTTACAATACAACAGGAACACGATGTAAGTACATAGTACTTAAAGCCACTTAATATAAAGTGGGACCGATATTTTTACAGGAAAACACAAGAGAGAACAGACCACTAGAACAGAAATTAAAACCAGTGTCATACTCACGACTCGTAACAGCCTTCAGTTCATACACTGGCGTCAGGATCAGCTCTCCACATACATTCTCCAACAAACTGGAATAAAAGAGATCCTTCTTGGCCGGAGCTTTGACCTCGGTTACAGTCCTCTTCCTGCCCTTGGAGATCTTCCACTCCGCGACCTCTTTCAGGGTGTAGAACTGGTCGTCCTCACACTCCATGAAGCGGCCCTGCTGGGAGAAGCTCAGGCTGAAGCAGAACTTGGGCTCTCGGAGCAGCAGCTCGCAGCGCACGTGTCCAGCGGGGGGCTCGTGGGAGACGTTGGTGATCCTGAAGCTGTCTCTCTCTCTGATCAAGCCCTGAGGCAGCTGGATGTCCTGACAGCTGAGGAACACGGGCTGGCCCAGCCGGTGAGAGCTGATCTTCAGGGAGACGGCTATCTCCCCAATGCTTCGGTACGGCTGACTGTCACACACCAGTTTGAACAAACCTGTAAACGCCAACATTGAGTCGATATGAGAGCAAAATTGGTGAACACATAGAGAATGTGGATTATTAAGTGTACAAACACATCGGTTGTTTAGGGAGTCATTAGCAGTGGTCTCGTAAGCCTATTTTCCTGTGGCTCTCTCTGTCGGTCCTTTCTCACCGTTGACAATTCTCCACTCGAAGAAGAGATGTCTTAAAAATGACACAAGTAGTGTGTGTGTGCTCTAGGACAACACATGTTGTGTAGATTTTAACCAACCCGATCTCACGACCAAGTCGTACGAATTCGACAAATTATTAAAAAGGGGCTAATTCGTACGAATTCATACGACCTCACTCGTACGATTTAGTACGATTTTGCAAAATTGTACATATTTTACAAATTGGCCATTTCATATGAATTCGTACGAATGACCTACCCCTAACCCCGCCCCTAAACCTACCCATCACGTGGGTTTAAATAAATCGTACGAATTCGTACGAGTGAGGTCGTTCGAATTAGACACTTTTTAATCATTCGTCGAATTTGTACGCATTGGTCGTGAGATAGGGTTGATTTTAACACATGTAGTGTGTGTGCTCAGGGACAACACATGTTGTGTAGATTTTAACCAACCCGATCTCATGACCAAGTCGTACGAATTCGAAGAATGATTAAAAAGGGGCTAATTCGTACAAATTCATACGACTTTTGCAAAATCGTACATATTTTACGAATTGGCCAATTCTTATGAATTCGTACGAATGACCTACCCCTTACTCCGCCCCTAAACCTACCCATCACGTGGGTTTAAACAAATTGTACGAATTCGTACGAGTGAGGTCGTTCGAATTAGACACTTTTTAATCATTCGTCGAATTTGTACGCATTGGTTGTGAGATAGGGTTGATTTTAACACATGTAGTGTGTGTGCTCAGGGACAACACATGTTGTGTAGATTTTAACCAACCCGATCTCACGACCAAGTCGTACGAATTCGAAGAATGATTAAAAAGGGGCTAATTCGTACAAATTCATACGACCTCACTCATACGAATTAGTATGATTTTGCTAAATCGTACATATTTAACGAATTGGCCAATTCTTATGAATTAGTACGAGTGACCTACCCCTTACCCGGCCCCTAAACCTAGCCATCACGTGGGTTTAGACAAATCGTACGAATTTGTACGAGTGAGGTCGTACGAATTAGACACTTTTTAATCATTCGTCAAATTCGTACGCATTGGCCGTGAGATAGGGTAGATTTTAACACATGTAGTGTGTGTGCACAGGGACAACAAGTGTTGTGTAGATTAGTACACAGAAGTGTGTTGAAACCTTTTACACACTAATGTGTAATAGTAACACAACTTCACAGTCAGATGCAGGTCACGTGACTGTAGTCGGTGTTTTTGCCAGAGTTCCTTCCTGTGTTTTCACAACTGAGTGTTTGGATGAACACTGACAAGTATTGTTAATGTAGTCCAGAGATGTTTAATAAAGAGTTTGTTACCTGGATGTTTTAGTCATCATGAATCTACATAGACAAGCTCTTATTTACCCCTTTTCCACCGAAAAAAGAACTGGTTCGGAACTGGTGCTGGTTCAAAGTTAGTTCGGAGCTGGTTCAACTTGCGAACCCGTTCAGAACCTGTTTGCTTTTCCACTGACTAGAGCGCCCAGGGAACGACGTCGTTACGTCACTGTTTACGTCGCTTGCAAGTAGGCTACATTGCTTTGGGATTATCTCTAACTCGTGTACCAAGAAAACTTTAAAAACAATTGAAATATGTAAGTCTTTTAATCTTTTCGTTTGATATGTAATCTTTTCTGATAAGTTATGTACCCCTGTCTTGTGTATTTTTTCTTTCCATTTATTTGTTCAATCGCGACTGTTTTCTTCTTTGCTTATGTTTAAATAAATAAATAAATAAAAACGCTTGCGTGTTTCTGCAGTTTCTCATGGCTTTGCGATGGTCAGAAAATATGTTTAGAACACATCTGAAGCCGCCCCAGCCCCCGACGTAAACATGACGTGCTAAAAGAACGGTTCTAGTCCAGCAAAGAGTTGGTGCCGCTTTGGAACCAGTTCTCGCGGCCGCGAACCGGTTCTTTGGCTGTCGAAACACAAGGAACTGGTTCGCGCGCAGGCACCGGCTCCGAACCGGCTCTCAAAATGCGTTGGTGGAAAAGGGGCTATTGAGAATTAACAGAGGTTCGACGTTTCATTGAATGTTTTATTTGAAGTCACCAGAATCTTGATTAACGGCCATTTACTCTTCTTCTAGTTTATCTCTGGCTGCTGTAACTGTATTTTAATAAAATACATTTGTTATGGAGATAGAAAATATTATCAGTTGTTTCTTGATGTCAAAATCGGCAAGTACTAATCAGATCAAGTTTTTGAGAATAACTAATGGTGTGCATTTGTTATTTATGTGCTGTTAGTAATAATGCTCTTGTGAAACTACAACATGCAATCCAGCAGTGCAGAATGACTTCTTAAAAAAAAGAAAAAAGAAAGAAAGTTTCAGAAAGTTTTGAACTGCAGCAGAAACAAGTCAAATACACACATCAAGAGTCTGTATATGAATCTCAACAATGGTGACAAACGAAAAGCTTCAAGCTTAACAAAACTACATGATGATAATATTATCATCTGCTCATATTTTTCTCCTTGTTATTTCTGTTGTTTTAAATGTGCAAAATAAATACACAGTAACAGCAAACAGAGAAAAACTGCTGTTAAAGAGTCAAGAGCCCAACTAAAGATTGACTTCAATGATTTTCAACACCAAAACCTGTTCGTTCTCACTAAGAGCTTCTGTAGAGTCTAACAGAAATAACGTCAGTCTGGTTAGTTATAACTAGTGAGACCAGCATTTGAAAAAGACATTGAAAAAGAGGCATGATGTGATTGGCTCCAAAATACACCTGTTAATCTTTTATTATGTTTTTATGAATTAAGATTTTATTTATCTATTTTAATGTATTGTTTTATTTATTTTAGAGCTTTTTTGGGATACCAAATAAAATATACCTATAATATTTTTTATAAACACAAACTACCCTCCACCCAGTCCTATTATTTACATCTGAACACACATTTTGTGTTAAAAATCAACACAATACGTGGCAAAATAGCATCAACACATGCTGTGTGTGTGTTGTTTTTAACACATCTCTTTGTAGAAGTGGACTTGTCTATATGAATCCTTGCCACTCAACAACCGGGATGGAGTACCACTGTCAGTTTAACCACTTAGACATGATCTACAGGGTTCAAATCTCCATCATACAGGACCCCGGCGTGCCTGAGGTGACACGAGCCATGGTGGATTCATTAAAAAGATGCAAAGAAAAAAAAAATAAGGAAGGGAAATCAAAATTTCACCAGGTCCTCTTATTTATTTTGATGTCAAAACATCGACTCACTAAAATGTAAAAAATAACAACCAAACAATTATCATGTCTGAGCCGACGGGGAGATCTGCAACACGACTTCCTCCGTTCACATCACGAAGACCGAACAAAGCCGACATCTGAAGTACTAGCATACGCACACATACTCTACATTTCTTGTTTTATATATTTGCAGTTGATTTATGCTTGAGGACGTTTTTTTTTTTTTTTTTTTTTGGTGTTTTAGAAATTTTAGAATTCATTTGAAGCATTTTTTGTTAATTAAAAAGGGAAACAATTAAATTGATTAAATTGGAGAATTGGGCTGAGAGTCTTGTTAAAGTTGATTCAGAAACAAACTGATAACATGGGATATAATTAAAGATTTATATGGACTTTTTAGGGTATAATATGATGAATACTAATTGAATTGAATCGAAGCTGCTGCTCAAATGGACTGAGCGAGTTTAGTTTTCTTCTGCCGTATTTCAACCAACAATACTTACAAATCCAAAATACAAATCATTTGTTTTAGCAAGCTGTTTCCAAACAGAAAATTTGGAACAATTTTAAAATATCAGTATATGAAAGAAAGAACTGAGTGTGGTTTGCGTGTACCTGGATACTCCACCGGTATGTCGATGTGAGTGTTGCTGGAGCTCTGTGCTGTGAATCTGGTGATGGTGATGTCGATGACTTTCAGCAGATCTCCTGTCGAGAGCGAGCACTCTCTTCCAAACATCTCATACACACAGCCTGAAACACACCGGTGTTAAACACTCACATTAAACATGTCAAAGCTCTTTCAGCTGTGATAGCTGCACAAATCAGAGTACTGGAGCGAAGTGGCATTATGAGCAGTAAAAAAATGATGAAATTATGTAGTGTGTGCAGTTAATGACATCACGAACATCAGGCATATTACACACCGAAGAGAGCGAGAGAAAGATCACACACAGGTTGGTTTCCGCTCTTGATATCATGTGGTTTGAAAATAAACTTTTCTTTGTTTCTTCAACTGATAAATTTAGTCATTCAGTCATCTTGCTAGATACAATTACCTCAAAATCATTTTAAAAATACTTTTTTTTTTTTTTTTGCTAAATGAAATGTTTTAAAAATGAATATATATATATATATATATATATATATATATATATATATATATATATATATATATACACTGTATATGTAACCATACCCTTGTGTCACGCTTTTATACATCACAATAGTTAACTCATGATGTGATATTATTGCGATACTCCAAGACATGTACAAAAATGTTGACTAAAATGCTAAATTTAATATTACATTGTTTGGACTCGGTGCTCAGGACAATAGACACCAGAACAACAAAATTCATGATTCTGGAGATGAAAACACTGAATTAATGTATGCTTGTGCTCTCACTGACTAGATATATTTAATATAATGAAGGACACGTTTTACTGCTAACATCAGACATTTCGCGTTATCCGGACACAATATTATCCAATTGCATTATTATACATTATATTCAACATTATAGCAGTTTAATGTAGTACTGACACTGAAACTCTGCAAACTTAATTTTTTTCCCTCACACAGTAAATTTTATTTTGGATTAATTATAGACTACACAAAGCAGATTGTCGCAAGATGTTGTATTTTTGTAGGCCTATTGTGATATGTTGTGACACCCCTCTACAAAACTACTTAACAGGATTACATTTGCCAATTTTGTCTTTCATACGAAAGTTTTTTTTTGTTCAAAAAAGCAGAGAACTTATCAATTATTACAAACATATTTGGTTACATTTCCAGTTTGCTTCTCAACGGCAATGCCTCACCTAGGCCAATACGTGAGACGAATATTCTGGATATTACGACGTTCAGAGCGGATGAATTGTGTACAGGTGTTGGCCTACCTTGATAGTAGATTCCTGACTGGATCTGAAGCACTCGAGGGAAAGTTTTAGGATCCACAAACTGTGTGAACTCCTGCAGTGTCGTAGCCATCTTCAGCTGTGTGTGTGAGGAGACGCTTTTGGAGCTGAGAGCGAAGGCTGGTCCATACAGCTGGACGGCGGAGGCAAACCCTGACGCCCTGTGGCCCTCCAGATGCCCCTGAGCTCAGAAGAGCCGAACGAGAGCGAGACAGCGAGGCTTCGAGCGCAGAGGAGGAGACGGAGGAGGAGGAGGAGGAGGACAGGAAGCCACCTTCAGCTCGAACGAACACCACAACTCAACAGAGCTGCACCGGGGATTCTGCAAAACTACTCTGACATACTCAAATCCCACATCCTCTGCCTGACTTCATGACACCAGGGCCAAAGCGAAGCCGAAACAAACAGGAATCCAAATCCCCGAAACAAGCGTTCATTCAACGCTGCAATATAAAGTAAAGTAAAAAAAATAACAACAATTCTGTAAATAAAAATAAGTTTTTATAGAAAAGAAAAATAATAAACTGCCTGCTGTGGCCGTAAAAACAAAAGAGGCAAAAATTAACAGAACAACATGTAGATTTTACATTTTGAAACGGTAATTTACAAAAGATGTTAAACTGGTAAAGCCAATAACAGCCTTTCTTTTTTCTTCTAGGCCACACTGTACTTTTAACATAGGCCTATAAGCGCCAGAGAATGTGTTGCATATCAACACTGATGCTAAAGAGAAAAACACACGAAGAATCAAACTTTATCACAAGCTGAGGGAAATACTGAACCATCATCAAAACACACACCACACTGCAACATAAGAGGAACATTAAGGGATGCAACGATTATTGTCTGAGAAATAATCACGATTTAACTATTATCACGATTATTATGTATCAATTAATTTCACAACACTAATGTAGCCTATAATATCACATGATGCGTCTGGTTCCCCTGATCTCTTCTCAGTGTATTTAAGCCCTCTGTTTCTCCCTGTCCATGGTATTTCATTATATATATATATATATATATATATATATATATATATATATATAGTTATCAGTGATTTGTGGTTGTTTGCTTTGAATGAAAGTATCCTCGGGTATCTCCTTCATCGAGCGCTTGATCTGAACCACCTGACCCCTGACAGCAATACTGTGGCGTTTGGAAATTCTCCACATTCGTTCCAACCATTTTAAATCAGAAGAAACACGTTAATTTCACATATCCTTTTTTTATTCAAAGTATTTGTAACCTTTTGACATTGTATTACAGCCATAAAGCCAACAACTACAGACAAAAAATACATAACTTATTTCACATGATGAATTTTGTTTGTTTGTCGTTGTTTTGTTTTCTATAAAATCAGCATCAATATTGGCTGCAACTTTCTTCTTAAATTGGCTTTGATCCTAAATACACTAGAGTCTAATACTGTATATATTTTTAATGATACACTTCATTGTTTGTGTTTTTTTTTTTTCTTCTTCTTCTTCTTCTCCATTTCCAGCACAATACAAATGTGAAAACATCAGAAAAAATAGAGCTCTTCTCTTTTCTCCTCTCGGAGATCTCCTCGGAAAAAAACCAACAAAATCACAACCGTTACGTAAAAAATAAAACACTAATAACACGTAAAAGCTTTCGAATAAAAAAGGAAAATACATTTTTTCAAATACAACAAAAAAAAATAACACTACTTAAATCCGTCTCAAGAGTGTTTGCAGTGAAAATTTCGGCTAAACAGGGAATGATAATGATTGTTTTGAGCTTTCAAAAATGCAAGTAAACAATAAATACAAACAATGTGCTTCATCCCTATAGACATATTTACACAAGTCTTTGGCTTATGCTCATCATCATCATCATCTGCTACCAAAAAGGAAAAGAAGAAACGTAATAAGCCAGCCATTAGAGCGGAGTGCAGTGTTCTCCGGTCAAGCGATGTCCATCTACACGAGTACGGCTACACATGTTAGCAACAGGAACAGTGACAGACACACGCAAATCAAGAGCGTCTTCAGCATGCAACAGCTCGGCCTTTGTGTTTCGGATGGCTGTGGAAAAAAAGAACAAAAACCAAACATGAACTCGACCGGGGGGCACTCGAGTCCCATGAAGTCAACACGGATGCACAGACATTTCCACGGCGGGGTCCATTAGGACGTCTCGATGTACTCCAGGGCCAGGTCGTAGCAGAAGCGGTACTGCTCCTGTGAAGAGCACAACAGAGATGTTCAGCAGGACGACAGGGGAAGTGGTGAACCACGACGGCGTATCAACACTTCTCTCGCTCGACGCTATCATTTATCAACGCGCTGGACGATTAACATAAAAACACCCATTCGGAAATAAATGAGAATACAGTCATTAATTAAAAATAAATTCAAAACGGGTAAGAATTCTCTCTGTTTTTTTTTTTTTTAAAAAAAATGATAAAACAAGAGAGAGACATACCATGGGCTTTTAAATAAATTATGTTCAGTGTTGGGTAAGTAACTCGAAAAATGTTACTAATGACCTCTTCAACAGTGTAATTAGATCACTGTACTAATTACTCTCTCTAAGAAGTATTTAATTACTTTTAATTACTAATTACTTTCAAAATCCCATATCAATCTCAACAAGCTGAATAATACAAGGATAGACGTGAGTCTGTTTTAATTCTTTCAAATAAATACTATAAAATTGCATGAATTATCCTTAAACTGACCAAGGTGGAGAAGGTTACATTATAAAAACATACTTTTTAGCATCAGACAATACATTTTGATGTTAAACCCACTATTGTTTTATGTCTGATCTCATGATATTTCACACTTTTTTCATACATATTTTACTTTACTTTTTTTATATTTAGACATATACGGGAAATCACAATGGAAGACGATTTCGACATATGAAAGGTAAAACTTCCGAAATCTCCGTGTAAACAACGCGTGACGTAGACGCGCGAGAAATCACCTCTGGCGTAATGTCTAGAGACGGTTGAGTTCGGTTCAGTTGGACATCTGATTCAGATCAGTTCGACATGGCTGTTAATAAGAGGTAAAAACGATATAAATACTGTTGGTTTTCTCACACAAACCGCTCGTTTCGTGTCTTAGGCCATCAATGTGTCCTTACATTTACGAGTCATTAAATCATGTTTAATTTGGACTTCTCTGTGCATGCTCTTTGAGGTGATGACCATAGACCTCCATTATATGAGTGACAGACAAGAACGGATTGACCAAAAAATATCAAAATTGAAAATACTGCGGAAACAAAAACACCTACATCTCGGATGCCCTTGAGGGAAGATAAAACAAACCAAACATTAATTTCAAAGTGAACTATCCCTTTAACACCCAGTAGCCAAATGTATAATTACACCGTAACAATGACCCCTTCAAATAAAGTGTAACTGGTTTGGGTTACTTGCTTGTAATTATACATCATTTACTGTAATTACTATAGTAATTACGGGTAAGTACTGTATGTCACCTTAACAGAAGGGGTTGCCTCCAGTGACTTCCTCATCCTGCTGACACTAGTGAGTGTGTGTGTGTAGGGCTGTCAAACGATTAATCGCGAGTAATCGCATTCAAAATAAAAGTGTGTATAATTATTTTGTATATATAGATACACACACATGCATGTATATATTTAAGAAAAATCTGAAAGTATATACTTTAAATGTATTTATACATAATGAATGCTATGTATAAATATACATATTTGATATATTAAGAACACATTTTTCTTAAATATATACATGCATGTGTGTGTATTTATATATACAAAATAATTATACACACTACGCCCACATATATTACGTAAACACAAACTTTTATTTTGAATGCGATTAATCGTTTGACAGCCCTATGTGTGTGTGTGTGTTAGTGTAGTGTGTGTTCATACCGGGCTGTCCACCATGTTGGGCTTGCTGTTCCTCAGACTCTTCACCGCATGAAAGACGTCAACAACATTCTGCCGCTTTATCATCTCACACACAATACTGATGGCACAGAACATCCCACTGCGGCCGCCTCCATTCCTACACACACACACACACACACACGTCAGAAGATTTCCCCGTACTGCAGACTTCCTCCTCACAGATATTCTCATGGAGAGAGCCGCGATCTTTATGGCACAGTGTATTTAAAGGGATACTCCACTTTTTTTGGAAATAGGCTCATTTTAGCACTCCCCCAGAATTAAACAGTTGAGTTTTACCGTTTTCGAATCCATTCAGACGATTTTCGGATATTTAGAAGAATATCCGTAACCAGACAGTTTCTGCTCTCATTGACTTCCATAGTAGGAAAAAAATATACTATGGAAGTCAATGAGACCAGAAACTGTCTGGTTACTGATATTCTTCTAAATATCAGAAAATCGTCTGAAAGGATTCGAAAACGGTAAAACTCAACGGTTTAACTCTGGGGGAGAGGAAAAATGAGCCTATTTCCAAAAAAAGTGGAGTATCCCTTTAAAACACTGCACTTACTGATAATATCATATTAATGAAATAAAAGGCCACTTAAGCACACTTAAACGGACACTATCATGACTGTGTTTCTTGACATCTTTTAAAGTGTGTAATGATATCAAATTTAAGTTGCTTTAAAGAAGTGCACCTATTTTCACGTGTAGACTAATATACTAAAGCACATGTGTTACTTAAAATGCATTTTAACTGTAATGTGTGATTTGATATTACATTTCAGGTTAATATATTGAAAATGTACCAAATTGCTACTTCATAATTAAAAATATATGCAAAAATGTAGGTGTATTTAGTTAAAGCTACACTGTGTAACTCTTTTAGTTTATTCTTAGCTAAAAACACTTAGTTCTTTCAAAAATATGTGTGCTCATTAATGTATATTTACTTCGTTCAAGTAATAAAGTATCCTCGTGGGTGTATAATATGCCATTGAAAATAGATCCGGGTAAGGGGTTCTGATGTCGGTCGCTCCATCTTGAAAGTACATCAGCCAAAGAGGGACATACCCGTTAATTCAAGCTTCGCCTTTCACGTTTACGTTTGAGTTAACACTCATGGACGAGGTCGAACTGGAAGCCATGTTAATCTTGGACTACATTGGCCACCGTAGGAGTTAAAACGAAATCGGAATTGAGAGGAACAGAAACTAACGTTCACTGGATGGTCATATACCTTTTCACCTCTAGATGGAGGTAAAAATCACACAGTGTAGCTTTAACATAACTGCAAGACCTTATGAAATTACATTTACAGTTGTGCTCATATAAAGTGGGTCAATAAGCACTCTTCGGTTTAGCTAATTACATTTATATAAATTGAAACTATATACATTCTCATTTAATTTTAATTAACTAGCAATTAAGTGTCTGGAAACATTTAAACTTTAATTCAAGCGCAAATCTGTTCTTTGCAAGTATGTTAAGTGCTCTTTGAAAAAGTATGGTAAAGAATTGAAGTGTATATTACTTGATTACTTGAAGCATTTTGAAGATTTGATACCATGACCATGTGTGTGTTGTGATTGACAGCAGGTCAGTGCACATCTGTACTCACAGGCAGTGTATAATCGTGCGTCCGTCGCCTTCCTCACACTCCTCCTGCCATTTGTCCACCTGGAGGATCAGTTTGAGGAACGAGCGCTTGGAGGCGGGGACTTCCCTATGCCCCGCCCACCCCAGGTACTGGAACTGTCGGACCATCAGGTAACCTTCCTGAGGCTTGACACACACACACACACACGTCAATATGTGACCCTTGACCACAAAACTAGTCACAGGTCGCATGGGTCAAAATGATTGATTTTTCTTGTATGCCAAAAATCATTAGGATATTAACCCTCAGGTGCTCTTCGGTCATTTCTGACCGGAAAATTTTCTGTTTTGAAATTTTAAAAATCACAGCTTCATCAGAATGTTACGAAACTTGGAGACTTTTATGGCATTATGTGTGTGAACACAAAAAAATTGAGGTCATGATCCGAGCATGCTAAGTGGTTTTAGAAAAATAGTCACACTTGTGGTCTTCGGTCAAAAATGACCGACCGATAGGAAATGAATGGGAAATTGTAAAAAAAAAGAAAAAAAAAGTGAATTTTTGTTTTTTGTCAATTTTTTTTATAAGAAATAGTTTAAACAAAAAAAAAACAAACAGTTTAAACAACAAAAATGTGTTCATAAACATCTGGGGAATTCACATGCTTCTCCATAGAGAGCTGTACATGCCATCTAGTGGTTACACCATGATCCTACGCTTTTTCTCTATACTGTAACCAGATGGTTCTAATTTTCTCCAAAAATACTGTATTTTTTTTTCTGAAGTCCTAGACTCTCTATTAAACTAAAATACTGCATTAATATTTTTTTGAAAAAAATAGTATATATATATATAAAAAATATATATACTTTTCCATGGCAAAAATAAACCATAAATATTGCATAAATATTAATAAATTCAATTAAATGGTCTCAAAATACTAAATTAAAAAGAATAAATATTATCGAACAAAAATAAATTGCAATGGTTTTACTGGGATGGAGAAAGTTTCATTTTTAGGTGTCCGGTCACTTTTTGACCGGGAAGATAACAAGTGTGACTCCGAAACGAAGAGCACCTGAGGGTTAAGTAAACATCATGTTCCATGAAGATATTTTGTAAATATATAAAACATATATTTTGTGAGTGAGTGCAGCACAATCGTGAACATAATTTCAATTTTCTGCAATTTTCTGTTTGCACAAAATATTGAAAACGTGAACTATTTGATTTATCAATCCTAACAAACCATACATTGGAACGGAAAGCTTATTTATTCAGCTTTCAGATGATGTATTTATCTTTCTTTATAGAAATTGACCCAGTTTTGTGGTATAGTGTCACGTTTAACGATGCAAGTCTAACTAAGACAGATGTGCGGCTCTGCAGAGATGTGTGAGACTCACTCTGGTCAGGTTGCATATCCTGAAGAGACGACTGATGACGTCACAGTCCATGGAGCTGGATATGCAGTCCACCTGTACAGGCCCGTATCTCAGCATCCCCTCCTCCGGCCAGTACTGAGGACAACCCTGTACACACACATTACACTCTCATCAAACACAGGAGTCTGATTGTTTCCTCATATTCTCCATTATTGCGTCTCCTCTCTTCCCAGTCTGTCAGTACCGCTCTCTTCACTTCCTGTCTCTATGAAGCCCCTCCTTCTGAAAAGCACACTGTGCTCTGATTGGTCGGCTGGATCAGTGTGTTGTGATTGGCCGAGCGCTTCGAGTGTGTTTGGGAAATGTCCCGCCCATTACCGTAACCGCCAGTTTAACACACTACTAACTAACTCAACCAGGCCCCGCCCCTTTTCATTTAGAGGAGGGACTTTTTTTCATGCCTGATTCTGACGTAACCTTGTAACCAATCAGATCAACGTGTGATCGTCAACCAGTGGATCTCTGAGTGAGTGAGCGGACGCGGGCTCATTTGCATATTCATAGAACCGCATATACTAAATGTTACATTCAAGATATTTTAAGGCATTAAGACTTTTTTATACAATAAAAAAAACTTTTAAATACGTCATTTCGGTGATCAAAGATGAGGCTTAAGGGATCAAATTATTGACAACAGGGGGACTATAAATGAACATTGCACATCATGCAAAATTTTAACGACACTTCAGCTTGAATAAATGTAATTTCGCTTGTACGTAGCAAACTTTATCACAGAATGTGTGTGGTTTCAAAAAATTGCGCCAACGTTAGTATGTGTTTGTCTGTGTGTGTGTGTGTGTGTGTGTGTGTGTGTGTGTGTGTGTGTGTGTTGTGGACATCCATACTTGCAAAGGGGACGCGATTACAACTCTATAAGTACATAAATGTGTCAAATAACCATACCGGGACGTACTGGTCCATTCTCATTTGTGTTTATTCTGCCGGAGTCTCTTCGTCATCTGGGTCTGATCAGGGACTATTTATATATTCCGATTCAAACATGTACGGCTGAATGACATTCAAAACAGCGGTTTCTCTCACTCTCTCAGTACCGACTGCTATAGGTATCACGTTACGCCCTCATCCAAAGGCAGGGCGGGGATATGCAGCTCATTTGCATTTAAGGTGGTATACACCAAAACAGCTCATTTTTAAACAGGCCCCAAAAATGACATTTTCAAATGGTTATAATAAATTAACTGTGGGGTATTTTGAGCTGAAACTTCACAAATACATTCTGGGGACACCCGAGACCATTATTACATCTTGTAAAAAGGGGCATAATAGGTGCCCTTTAAGTGTTTGTATAACTATAAAACAGTTCATTATTACCTTCATATTAGGCTAATGAAGCCTATAGGCTACAACTAGACTCCCATAGTTTACAGCATTAGTTAAGAGATTTGATTCCCTTGAGAAAAATTGCCGTTTATTGTAACTGATATCCAAAATAATCAATAATTGAATCGGAGTCGAAATTGGATCAAATTGCAAGCTTGTGGATCGAAATCAAATCGAATTGTGAAATTTGTCTCAATACCCAGCCCTACAAATAACCATACCGAGACGTACTGGTCCATTCTCATTTGTGTTTATTCTGCCGGGGTCTCTTCGTCATCTGGGTCTGATCAGGGACTATTTATATATTCCGATTCAAACGTATGCTGAATGACATTCAAAACAGCGATTTCTCTCACTCTCTCAGTACCGACTGCCATTGGTATCACGTTACGCCCTCATCCAAAGCCAGGGCGGGGTTATGCAGCTCATTTGCATTTAAGGTGGTATACACCAAAACAGCTCATTTTTAAACAGGCCCCAAAAATGACATTTTCAAATGATTATAATAAATTAACTGTGGGGTATTTTGAGCTGAAACTTCACAAATACATTCTGGGGACACCCGAGACCAATATTACATCTTGTAAAAAGGGGCATAATAGGTGCCCTTTAAGGGATCAAATTATTGACCACAGGGGGACTATAAATGAAAACTGCACATCATGCAAAATTTTAACGACACTTCAGCTTGAATCTCACCTGAGCCAAATCGATCTCGTTCAGCATGACGATGGAGGTGCATCCATAATCGTACACCAGTCTCCAGAAGTCCTTGACGGTGTTGGGCAGTGGATGTTGGGTCACGATGAACGCGGCCGGCTGCCTGTAGCTCTGCATGACATAGAGAACAATGTATTTCCTGCGAACTCGTACTCTGCTTTGAGACACTTACACACTAAAAAGACAAAGATGGCGACGCGTGAATGTGTATGATCATGCAGGGGCCACACTGACAGATATAGATACGCTATATCCATCCTAAAAGTGTGGCAAGAGATTACAAGCAATATTATTATTAAAATCCAACAAATACGATTTGAGTTTGAAATAATCAAATTAAGTGCTTAAGTCAACCCTTTGAAATGAGTAACTGCAAATAGTACAAAAATGAATGTGCTTTATCTAATAAAAAAACAATTGTGGCAACAGATTACAAGCAATATTATTAATTAAAGTTAACAATAGAATTGAGTAATAATTATTCAAATTAATTTAGAGTAAACCTAAAAAAAAGGTACATTTAAGTCACCATTATGGTGATCAGTGTTTTAGGATTGTGTTAAAATGATGGTTTTCTCCTTCAGTGATTCTGCTTGTTAACATCAGGTGTCTTCAATGTTGGCAATATAAAATAAAGAGGTCTTAATTAATCTTTGACGTCTGTCTGTTAGTGAGATATTTTTGTTAAATTTTTTGGTGTAAACTTTACTCATTTTAAATGGTTAACTTAATTATTATTACTAGGGATGGGCAACGATTAATCGCGATTAATCGCATACAAAATAAAAGTTTGTGTTTACATAATATATATGTATGTAGTGTGTATAATTAATTTGTATATATATAAATACACACGCATGCATGTATATATTTAAGAAATATTTGCATGTATATACTGTATATATATTTATTAGGGCTAGGAAATGATTAATCGCGATTAATCGCATCCAAAATAAAAGTTTGTGTTTACATAATATACAGTGTGTATGATTATTTTGTATATATAAATACACACATATGCATGTATATATTTAAGAAAAATCTGTTATTAATATGTCAAATATTTATTTTTATGTATAATATAAATTTTGTATAAATATACATAAAGTATATACATGCAAATATTTCTTAAATGTTTACATGCATGTGTGAAATAATTATACACACTACACACACATATATTATGTAAACACAAACTTTTATTTTGGATGCGATTAATCGCGATTAATCGTTTCCCAGCCCTAATATTTATACATAATTAATATTATATATAAATATAAATATATTGATATATTAATAACACATTTTTCTTAAATATATTCATGCATGTGTGTGTATTTATATATACAAATTAATTATACAAACTACATACACATATACTGTATTATGTAAACACAAACTTTTATTTTGGATGCGATTAATCGCGATTAATCGTTGCCCATCCCTAATTTAATCAATAATATTGTTCGTAATCTGTTGCCACAATTTCATTGATTAGATAAAGCCTATTCATTTTTACACTGTAACCAGAATCAATAAAGAAAAGAGAAAGACAAGAACTTCAAGCGACTTCCACCACAATGTACTTCCTGCAAACTCTTACTCTGCTTTGAGACACTTACACACAAACAAGACAAACATGAATTTCTCTCAGGATGGCGACGCGTGAATGTGTATGATCATGCAAGGGCCACAGTGAGCGTTCGGAAATGAGAGAATGATGTAAACGTTTGTCGGTTCATATGTGTGTGTGTGTGATAAATGTACGTCTCTGTAAGTTATTAAATGCATTCATTTTCCTCAGCATGCTGGAGCAAACCCAATATAGAGAGGTTGAATGGAAAGTGCTGACATACCACTAAAGCCACGAAACAAATCCAGTCTAACAGAGGCAGAACTGAATCAGAAATTACCTGGTACTCTTCTGACGGCTTGGTTAAAAAAAGTCCAAGAGTTTGTGAAGCGTACGAGGAAGCCATTTAAAATTACCCTCTAAAATCACAACTTTGTGAGCTCATCTGTCAAACTAGCCGATTCTGGCTGTCACCATCTCCCAGGGTCAAAGGTCATCGGCTGTGAAGACGCCACTGAATGAACATGTCGTTCTCGGATGTACTGAAAGACGGTGCTCTACGTTAGACGGACACGAGCGGATTCGTTGCTTCACTGCCATGACACGTGAACCGCTCGGAGATGGATGCATACCAAACTAAATACTGAACAAATGCATTCTCAGATCAGAAACTCGCCCTCATGTCATTCCAGACCTGTCTGACTGACTTTCTTTCTTCCGTGGAAGACAAACGGAGAGATTCTCAAGAAACTGTGGGCAGGACATAATGAAATCAAGAAATCTCGTGCGCCCAGAAGAAAGAAAGAAAGAAAGAAAGAAAGAAAGAAAGAAAGAAAGAAAGAAAGAAAGAAAGAAAGAAAGAAAGAAAGAAAGAAAGAAAGAAAGAAAGAAAGAAAGAGAGAAAGAAAGAAAAGAAAGAAAGAAAGAAAGAAAGAAAGAAAGAAAGAAAGAAAGAAAGAAAGAAAGAAAGAAAGAAAGAAAGAAAGAAAGAAAGAAAGAAAGAAAGAAAGAAAGAAAGAAAGAAAGAAAGAAAAAAAGAAAGAAAGAAAGAAAGAAAGGAAAGAAAAGAAGAAAGAAAGAAAGAAAGATAGAAAGAAAGAAAGAAAGAAAGAAAGAAAGAAAGAAAGAAAGAAAGAAAGACAGAAAGAAAGAAAGAAAGAAAGAAAGAAAGAAAGAAAGAAAGAAAGAAAGAAAGAAAGAAAGAAAGATCATCCAGGTTTTAAAATGACTTGCGGGTGAGAAATGATGACAGAACGTTTGCAATTTGAGTCAACTCGTCTTTTAATAAATGACAGAATTAAAGGAGTAGTTCACTTTTGAAAAAACTTTTGCTGATAATTTACTCACCCCCATGTCATCCAAGATGTCCATGTCTTTCTTTCTTCAGTCGAAAAGAAATTAAGGTTTTTGATGAAAACATTCCAGGATTTTCTCCATATAATGGACTTCAATGGGAACCAAACGGCTCAAGGTCCAAAAGACAGTTTCAGTGCAAACTGTTCAAAGGGCTTTAAACGATTCCAGACGATGAATAAGGGTCTTATCAAGCGAAACGATCGCTCATTTAATAACAAAGTTTAAGTTTTATAAGCTCAAATGCTCACCTTGCTCTGTTCGAACTCGTTCATCAAAATGAACAAATCTTTTTCCGAGTCATTTGGTTGATTCAACGAACGAAACGAACAAATTGACTCGGAAAAAGATTCGTTTTCGAATTCGTTTCGATTTCTGAAGAAAGAAAGACATGGACATCTTGGATGACATGGGGGGCGAGTAAATTATCAGCAATAGTTTTTTTTTAGAAGTGAACTACTCCTTTAAAGCAAGAGATTCACAGATACACTTACCTCGCCCTTTCCAATAAGGTTACCAAAAAATAAAATAAAAATTGGACTATTATTTTTGGAAACCCAAATAAAGGGATGACCAATTTAGGACCACATACAGCCATCAAGAAGAATTCATTAATGATGGTACAAAAATTGAAAGCTTTCTTAATTCAAGACAAATAATGGTCTCGCTGATCGCTGGAATAGGTTTTAAAGTGGCTCGCGCTAACATCTGTCCAACTCAAAGGACTCGCCACCTGGATTTGTCTCTAGCTTTCTGTAGCTCCGTTCCAAAATCCACTGAGCGATCTCGCTGTCAAGTAGCGCACAATAACTTCGATTAGCATGTCGCTAAGCCAACAGCGCAGCACTTTAATTAGCATTAAGAATCGACGGCACAAATACTGGGGTAAAATGATTCATTTTACTTACGTTGAACTGTTATCAGTGCGTTTTTAACTACTAAAAGAAATGTATATACATAAGAGCCCGACCGATAAAGGATTTTGAAGGCCGATACGATACAAATATTTGTAGGTTTTAAAATCCGATATTCCGATATATCGGCCGATATTTTTTTTTTGATTGTTTGCCTGTTTCCCTAACATTCGTTATTTGTAGTTATTTATGAGTTTTACCTAAAATAATATGATAATGCATTTTAAAACTTGTTTATTTTATTGTCACAACAGAACAGAGGAACATCAAAATATATTAAAGTTCTGATAAAATAATGGGTGTGTGGCGTGTCATACACAAGTGTTGCCAACAGGGACGGTGTAGAGTGCCCTCTGGTGGACAAACTATACAACTCCAACACTCATGACATGGTTCAAGCGTGTTTCGTCCATTTTTATTTTATTTTTGAAATATTCATTTATCGGCCATTATAACTGCCGATACCGATAGTTTGGAAAATGCCTAATATCGGCCGATAATATCGGCCTGCCGATAAATCGGTCTGGCTCTAATATACATGCACCTCATCCACCATTTTTTTTTAACTAAACTGGCTGATCCGATAAAAGCACTGTGTACTAAAACTAGGCATCTTACATGGCAGCAAATTTTAGCTGCCTACCCAGACAGAAACATAGTGTCGGCCCAGATCCGGCCCACATCTGGTATGGGGCCAACACTACACTGTAAAAATAATACACTATATACACTCAATAAAACTGTGGCAATAAATTACAAGCAATATTATTAATACAATCCAACAAGTAAGATTTGAGTTAGAATTAATCAAATTAAGACCTTAAAAGTCAACCATTTAAAATGAGTGGCACACAAAAAAATTAAGTACAATTTAGATGGTAACCAGATGATAACGAGCAAAATCAATGAAGAACAAATTAACACAAGAACGTCAAGTGACTTTCAAGTAAAGATACATTAAATCTCTTTTATTACAACCAGACTAATGTTATTTCTGTCATTCATCAACAGAAGCTCTTCTTGAGAATGAACAGGTTTAGTAGCTGATTGAAAGTGTGTGTTCACCATTATGGTGATCAGTGTTTGCTTTAGCTGGGCAGATTGAGTCTTGGTGTGAGTTTGTGGTTTTTGTATCAGTGTTTCACTAAAGCAAATGGTTTCGCAAAGGAAGCCATAAACATGATCAGATATTCTGAATTTTTATTTTTAAATACACTATAGTTTTTTTTAAAGAAAATAAAACATACAGTGTATTGACAAATTCATAATGTCTCATCAGTGCCAACAAAATATTGTTACTGAAAAACTATTAATTTCACATATTTTGATAATTTATGACACAATCATCTTCCTTTACGATGATAAAAACTTCATCAAACGAACATCTTTGTTTACGCCTTCCTTTGCAACAAATGATGTGCTTTAGCAAAACACTGTTACAAAAACCACAGACTCGCATAAAAAAGCCAAGAGTCAATCTGCACAACTAAACGAAACATTGATCATCATAATGGTGAACAAACATTTCCAATAAAACAACAACATCTAAACCTGTTAATTCCCCAAAAGAACTGTAGACTAATAACAGAAATAAAGTCTATGTATATATATATATATATATATATATATATACTATATATTTTTAAAGTTATTGTACTAAAAACTGCATTTACTGTATGTTGTTGTTCTGTAAGTTAGCCATCTTCTCACATTTGCCACAGAAGCATCTGTATGACAAGTAAACATGACGCCACAGGTCCCTCGCATAAATGTAATTTCGCTTGTATGTAGCAAACTTTATCACAGAATGTGTATGTAGTTTCAAAAAATTGTGCCAACGTTAGTTTGTGTGTGTGTGTGTGTGTGTGTGTTGGACATCCATAATTCCAAAGGGGACGCGATTACAACTCTATAAGTACATAAATGTATCAAATAACCATACCGAGACGTACTGGTCCATTCTCATTTGTGTTTATTCTGCCGGAGTCTCTTCGTCATCTGGGTCTGATCAGGGACTATTTATATATTCCGATTCAAACATGTACGGCTGAATGACATTCAAAACAGCGGTTTCTCTCACTCTCTCAGTACCGACAGCCATAGGTATCAAGTTACGCCCTCATCCAAAGGCAGGGCGAGGATATGCAGCTCATTTGCATTTAAGGTGGTATACACCAAAACAGCTCATTTTTAAACAGGCCCCAAAAATGACATTTTCAAATGGTTATAATAAATTAACTGTGGGGTATTTTGAGCTGAAACATCACAAATACATTCTGGGGACAACCTAGACCAATATTACATCTTGTAAAAAGGGGCATAATAGGTGCCCTTTAAGTGTTTGTATAACTATAAAACAGTTAATTTTTACCTTCATATTAGGCTAATGAAGCCTACAGGCTACAACTAGACTCCCATACAGCATTAGTTAAGAGATTTGATTCCCTGAGAAAAATTGCCGTTTATTGTAACTGATATCCAAAATAATCAATAATTGAATCGAATCGGAATCAATATTGGATCGAATTGCAAGCTTGTGAATCGAAAATCGAATCGAATTGTGAAATTTGTCTCAATACCCAGCCCTACAAATAACCATACCGGGACGTACTGGTCCATTCTCATTTGTGTTTATTCTGCCGGAGTCTCTTCGTCATCTGGGTCTGATCAGAGACTATTTATATATTCCGATTCAAACATGTGCTGAATGACATTCAAAACAGCGGTTTCTCTCACTCTCTCAGTACCGACTGCCATAGGTATCAAGTTACGCCCTCATCCAAAGGCAGGGCGGGGATATGCAGCTCATTTGCATTTAAGGTGGTATACACCAAAACAGCTCATTTTTAAACAGGCCCCAAAAGGACATTTTCAAATGGTAATAATGAATTAACTGTGGGGTATTTTGAGCTGAAACTTCACAAATACATTCTGGGGACACCCGAGACCAATATTAGATCTTGTAAAAAGGGGCATAATAGGTGCCCTTTAAATGGTTGACTTTTAACGAATTAATTTGATTCATTCTAACTCAATTATTTTTTTTACAATATTGCTTGTAATCAGTTGCCACAATTTTATTGAGCAGATTTAGTGTTTGGGTGCCTGTTGGCTGGCCTCCGTCCGCAGCTCACTGGGTTTTGGAGCAGAGCGTGTGTCTGACGTAAAGGAGACGAGGAGAAGAGAGACAGCGAGGTTTCTGGAAGACTTACATCCATGAGCGCCGCGTTGATGTAATTACTGCTCTCTCCGTCGATGGTGATGAGGAAGGGCAGGCAGCGGTCGGGCGGGAGGTTGTCCATGAAGCGGTTCTTGTCGTGATTTCGAGGAAGGAGTGCGATGCTGCAGTCTTCAGGCTGAGGCTGAGGGGTCACTGAGTTCAGCGTCTGGACAAGACATAGTGGACACATCACGATCACAAGTCTGAGGTCAAGTGAGGCCAATTCTGAGCTTTTATTGTTAAAGTCAAAGGCCTCAAAGTTAATCACATGTACGTATTTTGTGCTCTGACTGCCAAGAACATGAAATCATCAATATTCAAGAGGTGTTTAGTAACACTGATTTGTGTATGAATGTTGGGTCTCCTCTTGAAAAAGTAAAGCCAGTACAGAAGGAAAGCATTAAATAATAAAAACAGCATTCGCATGTACCTGGAATTCGTCTTTGAGGTGAGAGGAATTGCTCTGGGAATCGATGCGGATCATGTCGTAGTATGCGGCTTTGAACTCGCACACGGGAATCGCCGTCTCGCCGCACAGACACGCCTCCAGGATGGCATCGTGGATGAAGATGTACTGCTCCTGAGAGCCAGAGGGGTTATGGAGACTATGAGAGCCCGCTACAGGTTATATATATATATCTCTATGCAAAGAAATAAGGCATAGACAACCGAAAAGCTGACAGGAAAAACACATACATTGATTAACATAATCAATTATTAATATTTGGTTGGCGCGCTCTTGTTTTCGCATGTGTTCATCATTTATATGCATGACAGCCTGTCCAAAAATGATGTCGCACAATTTGTCATGTTTCATTGTATTATGTTTTCACCATCAAACACAACTACACAATATGCTTACTGTACATAATGTCTAGATAAATCGTTATTAATATTTAAATAAAGGGTGAGGATGTCCATTTTCTAAGGACATCCCCTTTTCGTCACTTATTTTTAGGGCAATTTTAGGGCAACATGTATATATTTAAGAATTATTTGCGCTTTAATTCTGTATATACTGTATATATATATATATATATATATATATATATATATACTGTATATATAAACATAAACTAGGGCTGTCAAAACGATTAATCGCATCCAAAATAAAAGTTTGTGTTTACATAATATATGTGGGTGCATTGTGTATAATTACTATATATATATATATATATATATATATATATATAAATACACACACATGCTTGTATATATTTAAGAAATATTTTCATGTATATTCTGTATATAGATTTATATATAATTTATATTATATATAAATATAAATATTTTATATATAAATAATATTTTTTTCTTAAATATACATGCATGCGTGTTTTTTATATATATACAAAATAATTATACACAGTGCCCCCACATATATTATGTAAATACAAACTTTTATTTTGGATGCGATTAATCGCGATTAATCGTTTTGACAGCCCTAATAAATACACAATCTATATTATATAAATATAAATATTTTATATATGAATAACACATTTTCTTAAATATATACATGCATGTGTGTGTATTTATTTATACAAAATAATTATATACAGCACACACAAATATATTATATAAACACAGACTTTTATTTTGGATGCGATTAATCGCAATTAATTTTTGCACAGCCCTAATATAATTGTAACCTCAGTTATCATGCATTAAAACACATGACACACAACTGATTTCAGATGTAACGAGGAATCTCTAAATATTACAATGCTTTTTAACATTGGTTAACATATATTAATAACATACATTATGAATAGCTTAATAAAACATTATACATGAAGGTTTACTGATCCCTGTTTTTTTAAAAAAATGAATCTGAGTTAGATCTACATACAGCAGCCTGCCAGAAATGCAACAGTGGCCCTTAGTGGTCAAGCCTGCAGTGTCATGCTTTATCAGGTGATGTGCATGTTTTGAGATAAACATACAGCGATTCCAAACTTTTACCTTACAGGGAGTGTTTCTCAAGTCAGTTTTATTTCTTATATTTAATAATTATATCAAACCTTATCTAGTGGCATCCTAAAAGCCCATCATATAATAGCTTCAGGGCCACATACCTCGGTCTGAACCATGTTGATTCGCCTGGAGCGCAGCGCTTTGACGCAGTTGTAGATGTCCACCACCCCCTCTCTCTCGGCCATGTCCAGCATGATGTCAATCACGATGTAACATCCTGTCCGCCCGGCGCCCGCACTGACACAACAGAGGAGACACCCGTCAGCCGTCTCACACTCATCAAACAAGCAGCAGACAGACGTGAGTGAGTGTGTGTTATAAATGCAAAACTCTTTCAACATCAGAGACATGTTTTTGATCAAAATATAATGCGATGCGTATCCAACCTCATAAATGTGAAATACAGTCTAGATTAGGCAAAGTATTGTAAAATATCAACCATTCGCACACTTCATGGATAAACTAATTTATATTGTGATAGAGCTGTTACCAAAATACCAGTAATTATTAGTACTGATTTCGAAAACACACTCTTTAACTTATATATATATATATATATATATATATATATATATATATAAAACCCGGTAACAATATAAAAAATGAGAAAATGACATGTTAGTTAATTATAAATGCTAATAATAACTCAAAGTAAAGACTCTTATTTACTCGCAAAACTCTGACATGTCTGTGATTTACATAGAAACCTATAGAAGCTTGTTTCTGCCAGTGAATAAAAAATAAAATAAATAATTGTGACTTTTTATCTCACAATTATGACTTTTTTTCTCACAATTGCGAGTTTATATCTTGCTATTCTGACTTTATTTCTCAGAATTGTGAGATATAAAGTCAGAATTGTGTGATATAAAGTCAGAATTGGGTGATATAAAGTCGCAATTATAAAGTTGAGAAAAAAAGACAGAAGTGCGACTCTTTATGTCACAATTCTGACTTTTTTTCTCACAATTGCGAGTTTACATCTCACAATTCTGACTTTATAACACATAATTGCAAGTTTATATGTCAAATTTTGACATCTTTTCTCAGCATTGTGAGATATAAACTCAAAATTGCGACTTATCAGGCCAATTCTAAGGGGGGAAAAATACTTTTTTCCCCCTCAGAATGGTTTAAATCTCGCAATTCTGACTTTATATCTCGCAGTTTTGACTTTATATCTCACAATTGTGAGAAATAATGTCAGAATTGTGAGGTAAAAAGTCCCAAGTACCTTTTATATTTTTCATTCTATGGCGGAAACAAGCTTCCATAGAAACCCATGACGCTCCTCAGAACGCAAAAAAAAAACAGATGTGTGTGTGCGTGTGTGTGTGAAATCAGCTGTCTATCAGGATGGCATAGAGGGTATGCGCGTGACGTCACCGTCGGCCGGAGTGCTGCAGTTCCTCACAGTGAGTGGCAAAAAGACTGAGCGGCTGTATGTGTATTCAGCGTGAATGCCGCGAAAAACAAACACAACACACACATATAAAGTGGGAAAGAGCTTTGCGATTGACTGTACAACTAGATTTGACAAAACATCGGAGGTATATTTTTAAAGACTGCTATAGAAAGAGGAGCAAATGGATCGAAACAACTGGACAACAGGATTTGCAGTTTTCATTTTGTGTCAATATGCTGAATTTAGCTGTAAAACCATACACATATATTCTGTTTTGTTATATACAATAACAGCTCATCAATTAAATATTTATCATTGCATTTTCTGCATTATTGGATGTTTTTTTTAATAAACTCTGACCAAAATACGTATAAAGTTTTAGGGTTGGACCATATGATGATATATATAGGCTATATAACACTGATATAAGTGATCACCGGGATTTAGACCTACCTATGTTATATTTATATAAAGCGTTCACAGGCAAATTTGCTTTACGTTTAGGTCAATATTGCTTTTATTTCCCCCGGTGTGGAAATCAGGCAAACATAAACGTCAGGACGATTCCTGGCTGCATGTCAATATCCACGGATCACTGGATCTTCAGTAAGTTGTAAGGAACACTATATTTAGTTTAAATTGATAAAATTGTTCGATTTAGTCGCATTTCCGCAGTTTCCCCTATTAAATCCAGTCACGCAGCTGATCTTTTGCCACTCGGTCAGGTTGAGGGGGGTTGTTCCGGCGGGAAAGTGACATCAATGCATTCCCTCTATTCTCACATTTGTACACTTTCAGTATGGACTTTATGTGCTTTCGACAACACTAAACTGTAAGGACTAATACACCGCAGTAATGCTCTAAACCCATCCGGATGTGTCCGACAACAACTTCTGTGACGAATCAACCATGAGGACCCTCTTTACTGCATTAACTCTGGATAATCTGTGTTTGAAAGCGTTCATGCTTTAGCCGTTTGACTGAATGTACACAGATTGCCACGATAACAAAGACAGTGGCAATCAAACACTCTTAACAAGTTGAAAGGAAAAGAAAGCTGCATCATGGGATTGTTTTTTTTGTTGCACGCAGCAATGCAGATGAGACCACATCCTGTTCTTGGGGCCAGAACGACAGGCAACGTGGTAATGCAGAAGGGTAAAATGGTTTTGGGCCCATTCCTCACAGTCATCATCAGAGCTCTGCGACTGGCCAACAGTGTCAGATGTGGACGCTGGCTGGTAAATGAGTGTTTGTGAGGGGGACAAAGAGACAGAACCGACCACAAGACCCCTCGCACATGCTGATGAGCTGTGGTGCCATCAGGAAATGATGTCATTAACCAATGACAATGCATTGTCCTCTACCACACAGGACTGGTTCTACACATCAGCAGACGCGAGCCGACAACACAACCATGTGCAGAAGAAGAGAGAAACCTCAAAGTGTGGATGACCAATTCTGCAATCACCTCCGTCTTCAAACTATGTAGATTATGTCGAAGAAATGTGAAATTAGTTTCGAATTTGGAGCTGTCTAGACTGAGAAAAGCCAGAAAATGTATTTTTGGCTTATGTGGATGAAAGACAATAACTCCCAGAATGCACTTGCTTCGCCACCCTAGGAGGCCACGCCCACCGGTAACCGAGCGCAGTCGTTAAACAACAAGTCTAGGCTACTAGTGAGTCTCCGTGATGAGTCTGCCCGAAAATGTGTTTCGAGATCGGCCAAAATGTCTGGGATTCCAACCCGATCTCATGACCAAGTCGTACGAATTCGACGAATGATTAAAAGTGGCTAATTCGTAACAATTCATACGGCCTCACTTGTACGAATTAGTACGATTTTGCTAAATCGTACATATTTTACGAATTGGCCAATTCGTATGAATTCCTACGAATGAGCTACCCCTTACCCCGCCCCTAAACCTACCCATCACGTGGGTTTAGACAAATCGTACAAATTCGTAAGACCTCACTCGAATAACTCGAATTAAACATGTTTTACTCATTCGTCGTATTCGTACGAATTGGGCGTGAGATAGTGTTGGGGATTCATGTAAACACGACATTCAGATCCACCAATGGGAATGAATTCAGTGAGATTGAAACTAAAGCTGTGCATGTAAACAACGAATGGCGACTGCAGAAAGCAAAAGCTGAATCCCGGACATGGAAAAAGAGGATGGTCACCTCGACTACTCAGCTTTCTCCACAGAACAAGAGCCTGCTAGCTTAGCTTCCAAAACAAGATGGCCGACACTATGTGTTCATTCTGTGAGTGAGATCGCCCTCTATGGGCGGGTTGAGGACATGCGGGACAGACCCGAATACTGACTGCAGTCTTCAGCCTCTGGACAAAACGTCCTCCGATGACGCAAATTGATGATTTTTGTGTCATCTGATGATTCTTTCCAGACAAAATATACACAAATCTCTCGTCTCAGGGAGATATGAGGGTGGTAATTCGAAAATACTACAGGTTTACTACTAATACAAAGCTTAATGCTAAATCCTGAAGTATCCCTTTAAAGACTGGGCTAGTTGACAGAACACGTTTCACACTATGGCTTCCCAAGCCATAATTTTGCTTCTATTCACACCACCATCATTTAGTGTTGAGCACGCATGTGCGCGTGAGCTCCAGGTGTGTGTGCAGTACCTGCAGTGGACCACGATGGGCCCGGCGGTGGGGGGGTTAGACATCTTCACCCGGCGGATGAATGACAGCAGTCCTGTGGCGTGGTACGGGACCCCGTGATCGGGCCAGCCGGTGAAATGGAACTGCTTCACCTCTCGGACCTCGTTAAAACCCCTCTGTGAAAAAAAAAATACATTCAGATGTCGTCATTCAGCGAGTCCACCGGCCCCAATTAGTATCTGGTAGGGTTGTGTATCTTTTGAATTTGAACGATTTCGATTCCGATTCCTTGTTTCGATTCCGGTTCCCAGCGATTCTTGATTCTGATTCTTTTAAGAGGCAGGGTCAAAAAAGTTTAGCTAACCTTGCTAACCAACGGTCTTTCTGAAGGAAATACTCCTTTCTAAAGGGAAATACTCTGCATTTTGCCGAGATTTTGTTATTTTTAGAAAAGTGAAGCCACACTTTGGACCGCCGACGTAAGCTACTCATGTTCGACTCGCGCGGTTATGCCAACACTTCCGGTAGACGCTTCTTCATCGGTGTTGTTCAGCGGTTTCTTCTTCCGCTCGGCGGACTGTGAATATCGAAACTCGTTTGACCACGAACAATACAAGTGTTTTTTTCAGGATTATTCTGTCCATGATTTCTGTGTTCACACAGCTAGTGCCAAAACCTTCACCAAGTGTTGTACCATTACAATGGGGTAAAAAAACCAACGTTAAGATGTTTTGGCCAAACATGAAGCATCACACCAGAGGGATAAAAGGATTTAATGTGATTCTCTACACCTGTGTGAACATGTAGTGTGAGTTCAACTGAGTTCACTCGTCCTTTACTGATCACCAGCCGATTCAAACACATCCAGACTTCAAACATGGTGTAGAAGTGAAGAGAAAGGATCCAGCAGCATTTGACACTCACACACTTAATCTAACGAGGGCACACATTGATAACCGCGAGCTCAAAAGTGTCCACTTTGTGGGTCTGCTGTATCAGTAGCGCTCGCCACCGAAGACTGAAGGTTTAAACTTGGTCAAAACAGCCTCACCCTCTCCAGAGTGAACGTCCTGACAACGTATTCAGCAAGCGGCTCCACCTCCACAAACGTCACTTTGAAATCTCCGTACACTTCAGCATCATCCGGCCAGTACTTATAGCATTTCACCTGCAGGAGGACGAGACCAATCAAACGCAGAATACAGAACACAACCTGCACCGCATTCATTTAATACACTTTCATTCAACTACAGTAACCATACTGATCGAAACACAAGCATCGTGATTCACAGCAGTCTTAGTTATTCATATCTTATATCTTAAATAAACTCATGTTGTTTTCACTCAAAGCATCTCTGAAAATATGTCACTGCACTCTTAGAAAAAAAGGGCTCTATATATGTAGCATAGGGATCTTTACTCGACTCCAAAGGACATTTTATGCTAAAAAAGGTTCAATAATGAGAGGAAAGAACACTTTTGGCACAAAGGTTCTTTAAAGGCTATTATTCGTTCATATATTACATTATTCTGCAACATTTTGTAGTTGTAATTAAATTATTGTTTATTAAACTGTAATGTCACATTTTAATCATGCAGATTTTTGGAGGATAAAAACTGAAATGTCACTCTTCGTGTGATATTGATTAATCACATTTTTTAACCCCCATATCTTGAATTTTGTGATCACTCACATGCATTGCATTTTAGGGGTTCCAAATACGTAGCGCTTTAGAACCTTTAAAGGTTCTATATAGAACCGTTCCTTCTAAGAGTGTGTCATAGTTTTGTCTGAAGATGCACACAAATAATGTGTTTTTCTAAGGCACGTTTATAAAAGCTATGTGAATGTCCTAACTGAACTGAAGCCTAATCCTGGCTTATTCTAAACCCTGTGTGTGAAACCGGGCCAAAGACTGCTGTGACATCATCTCGGTAACACTTTACAATACGGTTCATTAATGTATTAACTAACAATGAGGAATACATTTGTTACAGTATTAACTAATCTTTGTTAATGTTAGTTGATCAAAATACAGCTTCATGTTGCATTATCTAATGTCAAAAAATTAGGGCTGTGCAAAAATTAATTGCAATTAATCGCATCCAAAATAAAAGTCTGTGTTTACATCATATATTTGTGTGTGCTGTATATAATTATTTTGTATATATAAATACACACACATGCATGTACATATTTAAGAAAATGTGTTACTCAAATATAAAATATTTATATTTATACAATATAGAATATGTATTTATATATATATATTAGGGCTGTCAAAGCGATTAATCGCGATTAATCGAATCCAAAATAAAAGTTTGTGTTTACATAATATATGTGGGGGCACTGTGTGTAATTATTTTAGATATATAAACACACACACATGCTTGTATATATTTAAGAAATATTTTCATGTATATTCTGTATTTGGATTTATATATAATTTATATTATATATATATAAATATAAATATTTTACATATAAATAATATTTTTTTTCTTAAATATACATGCATGTGTGTTTTTATATATATACAAAATAATTATACACAGCGCACCCACATATATTATGTAAACACAAACTTTTATTTTGGATGCGATTAATCGCAATTAATCGTTTTGACAGCCCTAACATATATACACAGAATTTAAGCGCAAATAATTCTTAAATATATACATGCATGCATAGGTATTTATATATATACAAAATAATTCTATACAGCACACACAAATATAATATGTAAACACAGACTTTTATTTTGGATGCGATTAATCGCAATTAATTTTTGCACAGCCCTACAAAAAATACAACATTTGATTTTGATAATGTATCAGTAATTGTTGAAATCAATAAAATGAATAAGAGTTGCAGTAGTATTGTTCATTTTTAGCTCACGTTAACTAATAAACCTTATTGAAAAGTGTTAACATCATTTCATATGCACTCACTAGTGCATGATGATACCATCTAACAAACATGCAAAAATATACAAAATACACATGCATCAACCCTTTGAGAAGTGCCAAAAATGAGTGTTTTCTTTCTTTGGATTTTGGGCTGAATCATGACAGGCTTTTTCGATTACTCGTCCTGGCTCACTCTAAAGGGTTTGTGCAGGCTGGGGCCTTCAGGTCACATCACAGAGCAAACACACACACGGGACGGCCCCTCAGCAGGCAGTATAGTGACATACCCGGCCCACCTCCACTAGGTTGGTTACCATGACGATACAGGCCGACTGCTCCTGCCAGATCATCCTCCAGAAGTCGTACACCGTCTCGTGGACCGGGCCTGTGGGCGGCACCAAGACTGGGCTTTATTTCTTTAATGCATGCTTTTGTGAAAGATCCAGTCATGCCATGAAAACATGCTAGCTGAAGTGTGTGCTGTGTAGAGCCAGACCGATATATATTATCGGCCGATATTAGGTATTTTCCAAACTATCGGTATCGGCAGTTATAATGAGCGATAAATAAATATATTTCAAAAATAAAATAAAAACGGACGAAACACGTTTGAACCATGTCATGAGTGTTGGAGTTGTATAGTTTGTCCACCAGAGGGCACTCAGTGATCAGTCTGTTCTGTCGTGACAATAAAAGAAACAAGTTTCTTTATAAAATGCATTATCATATTATTTTAGTTAAAACTCATAAATAACTACAAATAACTAATGTTAGGGAAATCTGTTCATTTTTTGTTGTGCGTTTCGAAAAAACAAAAAAATATCGGCCGATATATCGGAATATCGGATTTTAAAACCAACAAATATTTGTATCGGTATCAGCCTTCAAAATCCTTTATCGGTCGGGCTCTAGTGCTGTGATATAGTGGAGAATGTGCTTGTGTTATAATTAGGGTTGGGTATCGTTTGAATTTGAACGATTCTGATTCCGATTCCGATTCCTTGTTTCGATTCCGGTTCCCAACGATTCTCGATTCTGATTCTTTTAAGAGGCAGGGTCAAAAAAGTTTAGCTAACCTTGCTAACCAACGGTCTTTCTGAAGGAAATACTCCTTTCTAAAGGGAAATACTCTGCATTTTTTTGCAGAGATTTTGATATTTTTAGTAAAGTGAAGCCACACTTTGGACCGCCGACGTAAGCTACTCATGTTCGACTCGCGCGGTTATGCCAACACTTCCGGTAGACGCTTCTTCATTGGTGTTGTTCAGCGGTTTCTTCTTCTGGTCGGCGGACTGTGAATATCGAAACTAGGAATCAAAATTTTAACTTTTAAACGATTCCGGGAAAAACGAAAAGTTAGTCCCGGTTCCAATCGATACTCGATTCTCGATACCCAACCCTAGTTATAATGGTACACGAGTGAAGATATCATTTTAGACAGTTTGTTCATCTGTTGTTACACCAGTAAATAGTTTTGGATTTAAGAGCATACACACTTTCACAGATGAAAACAATACTTTCCAAATGTCTCGTTGCATTTAAACACCTGTCAGTTTATGTTCTTGCCAATAAAGAAAGTTGTATTTTCACATTTCTCCTTTACCTTGAGTTGCAATGTAATGGCTGGGCCTTTGGTATCCCTGCGAGAGAAACACAAACGAGGATTTAGTTACAACTATAAAAGACAGAGGATAATCTTAAATACAAACAAGTTATCTGAGATTAATTCAGTTTTATAGTGGGCCACCAGGGCTTGACATTAACCCCTTAACTGTCACCGTCCCGGTACCGGAACGCCTAACTTTACTTCACTATATTTCTATTAAATCCTAATCTAATTATGACGAATTATATATCGTTGGAAAGGTCTAAGACTTCTAAATAGATATTCTACCCCTGTTTTGTGTTACAAATTATGTAGGAAGAGTTATTGATGAATTTATGACAAGAGTGCACCTCACAAAATCTGCATCATAACAGGAGTTTTGACCTTTGTCACAAAAAGTCGATGCACCCACTTTTAATCATCGAAACTTCTGTTTTTATGCTAAAAGTTCATAATAAAACATATAATCTAGTATTTTTCAATAAAAAATAAAAAAATTATAGTATAATATTATCCTCTAAAAATGATATTTATATTTATTATCCTCTAAAATATAATAATACTTTTTTATCGCCTTTTTTATTATATCACATATTTTAGTAGTTATCATAAATTAGGTATCATTTGAAAGCTTATAAACTCAGAATTCATCGTGTGAAAACTGTTTTATAATTGAACGTTGCGTTACCATAGAAACGGTACTTATTTTATCAGGCCCCTCCCCTTTTGGGCGTCATTATATTTCATAATTTATGATCAAAACCTTTTCTAATCTTGACAAAACTGATACTGTCAGAAAGGTCTGAGTCTCAAGGTTCCAAATTTTGTGACGGAATTGATATTTGGACCGAAATGTATTAATTTGTTAAGGCAGAATGTATACAACTAAATTCAATGGAATTCAATGGCACCCGGTGGCTATTTTTGGTACTACGCCTAAACAAAATCTCATGGGAACTTCAATTTTTGTGATATTAACTTCAAATTTGGAACATAACTTGATAAGATGTATGGCTTTGATTTTATAGTAATTTTAGAGTAAAAAATATTTGTAAAATATATATTTTAAATAAAATAAAAAAATATATAGTACAGTATTTTTGATTTACTGTCAATTTAAACTTCCATAACTTTTTCATACTTTCATTTTTTGACGTGTTTTGACAATATTCTGCTGAGTGTTTTCTTTAAAACAAGACCATACTTGGGTATATTCCAAAGCATTCTTAAATTACAACCATTTAAGTTTGAATAGTGCATTTTAACCCCCATTCTCAAAAAGGGGTTAACTTTGTTGCTCACCGGACACTGTGACTAGTGGTTTTCCACAGGTACTACTCGTTTACAAAGATGCAATGGGGAAAACCTGACATTTTTTATATGTTCTCATAATTTGACAGCAGGTTTATTAGGCTACTGTCACTTTAAGACCTGACATTTTCTTTCTCGACTGTTTAACTGCTTGCGTTTACGTGAATAGTCGCCAAAACCGGCATTTGGACATTATTTTGTGTGTTTTGGACTGTGGCTAGTGGTTTTCCACATGTACTACTCGTTTACAAAGATACCATGGGGAAAAAAAATGACATTTTTTATATATATTCTCATAATTTGACGGCAGGTTTATTAGGCTACTGTCACTTTAAGACCTGACGCCCTATTATACTCTTACACATTCGTTTTCTTTCTAGACTGTTTACATTTTTAACAAGATTTGGACATTATTTTGTGTGCATTGGACTGTTCAAGCTCAATAAGCAGTGAAAAATATCTCAATGATCACTGAGAGACTATATGTGCCACACTTTAGGTGTCTGTGAGCACAAAATCTGCAAGAATGAGTCAAATTATGCGCAATACACACAATCCCACGCTAATATTCAAGCCCTGTAACAGCAACAATATTCATCCGGAGCGAATGAAACCAATGAGTAAAGAGTAGACAACATTATGTGGCACTTTATTATTTCAGATGCCTTTTTAAAAGACGACAATTGAAAAATGCATATATTATATATGAATTTCAACCCACCAAAGTGGCAAGTAGACGTGTTACACACAACTGCTGAAATACACACTCATTTGGTGGGTTGGTGGGTGTTAATGTCAAGCCCTGAACTAAATGAGGTTTTTAATACTGTAGTTAGGTTTTTCAAGTTAGGTCGACACTCGTAATCTCGACACACACGCCACAATTTCAAACAGAATCAAACACACACTGCAGGGAGACCCGACATCATCCCCCCCTCCCAGGAAAACACACAACACCAAAATCATGAGGGTTAACTAAAACACAGGCCAGAGATGTGAACATCCACGAGCACAGAGCGTGAGGAGAAGCAGCAGTGTGTGTCGTGCGGAGAGAGAGGGAGAGAGGGAGAGAGAGAGAGAGAGAGAGAGAGAGAGAGAGCGCATGCTGATGGATGGGTGACACAGAGAGGGTGTGTGAATGTGAATGTGCCCTACAGTGATACTTACATCCCTGTACAGCCAAATCTACCGCCCCCAAACCAACCGCACAAGAGTGAGAGAGAGCACAACAATGTCAGTGAGTCAGCAAGCACCTCCAACAAGGAAGAAAAGAAAGCTGTAAATTGAGTATAGTTGAGACAAAGGCATGCATAAAAGACCTCACATACGAGGGAGGGAGAGACGTTTCTCACACGTTCGCCAATGGAGGAGGAGGCGGCATCGCCACTTACATCAATGTAGTTGGCATTTATGTAGTCGGACGAGGGGTCGTCTTCCATTGGCTGCAGGATCACTCGAGAATGATCGTCTACAGCGCCAAACAGAGCAGAGTCAGGGTAAAACACTTGCTTTCTCTAGGCTCGCTGGATGTGAGCTACAGCTACGCAACATGTGCATTCTTAAAGGGATACTCCACTTTTTTTGGAAATAGGCTCATTTTACCACTCCCCCAGAGTTAAACAGTTGAGTTTTACCGTTTTCAAGTCCATTCAGACGATCTCTGGTTCTGGCGGCACCACTTTTAGCATAGCTTAGCATACATCATTGAAGTGCACCAGACCATTAGCATTTCTCCCAAAAAAATGACCAAAGTGTTTCGATATTTTTCCTATTTAAAGGGATACTCCACTTTTTTTGGAAATAGGCTCATTTTACCACTCCCCCAGAGTTAAACAGTTGAGTTTTACTGTTTTCGAATCCATTCAGACGATTTTCTGATATTTAGAAAAATATCAGTAACCAGACAGTTTCTGGTCTCATTGATTACTATACTATGGTAGTCAATGAGACCAGAAACTGTCTGGTTACTGATATTCTTCTAAATATCCGAAAATCGGCTGAATACATTTGAAAACGGTGAAACTCAACTGTTTAACTCTGGGGGAGTGGTAAAATGAGCCTATTTCCAAAAAAAGTGGAGTATCCCTTTAAAACTTGACTCTTCTGTAGTTACATCGTGCACTAAGACAGACGGAAAATGTAAAGTTGCGATTTTCGTGTCTTAGTGTACGATGTAACTATAGAAGAGTCAAGTTTTAAATAGGAAAAACATCAAAACACTTTGGTCATTTTTTTGGGAGAAATGCTAATGGTCTGGTGCACTTCAGTGATGTATGCTAAGCTATGCTAAAAGTGGTGCCGCCAGAACCGGAGATCGGCTGAATGGATTCGAAAACGGTAAAACTCAACAGTTTAACTCTGGGGGAGTTGTAAAATGAGCCTATTTCAAAAAAAAAAAAAAAAAAAAAAAAAAAAAAAAAAAAAAGTGGAGTATCCCTTTAATGCTAATAAAGGCTCTCCAGTGCAGCCATTTTAAGTTCCTGCAGGGTGAACCTCATGAAGACATGTTCTGGTCATAATTCACCTCAAGAATCATACAAATGATAAATATGTTTTAAGATGATTTGCTTGGTGACATTATCTTCGTGTCCATTAAGCCTGGTTCAGATTACACGATTTTGGCACGATCCGTTTGACGTAGGGCGTCGTGGGGATTCGTAAACGACAACGGGCGTCGGGACGCAAGATTCGATCGTTTCATCTCGTATAGTGTGTCATAGTGGGCGACAACCTACGTTCACTTCACGACATCACGACAAAAAGACTAGCACGTTTAATTTTTTTAATGGTCGTCCATGACGGTTCCGTCACATGTATGAGGTTGACCAATAGGAGCACAGAAGCGTTTCCGTACACAACTTTCAAAAAATGGCGAAATGAAAGAGAGATGATGGTGCTAACGTTAAAACTAAAAGTAAAACTATATAATAAAACAATATTTTACCTCGAGTTCTCTTTGGAGGATCGACAGCCCTGTCCTCGTCGAGCAATCCAGGAACATGTCCATTGTCGGGTTTTCTTTCTTACTTTACTTTTTTCTGAACACAGGACAGCCAATACAACACTCACCGCTTCATCCATTGTTTGTTTACGTTCGTTTCCGGAAGTCACTCGCTACTAGTTTTGCCTTTTCGATGACATCACGCGCGCCATTAAAGACGGCACGCGATGACTGGTCAGGTAGCAACATGTAGTCTGACATGTGTCTCGTCCACGACACGACAAGAATTTCAGGAGTCAAAATCGCGTAATCTGACACCGTGACTATCGTAACAGACAAAAAAATCGTGTAATCTGAACCAGGCATAAAGCGTCCAGATGTTTACCTTTTGAGAACTTGTACATTTATACAGTATGTTGTCCAGACACAATTAACAGTTCTTTACATTTACATGAAATCATTTAGCAGACGCTTTTATCCAAAGCGACGTACAAATGAGGAGAGCAATAGAAGCAATCGGCAAAAGGGCAAGTGCTGGAACAAGTCTCAGTTAGTCAAGAACAGTACACACAGCATGGGGTTTTCAGATTTAATAAAAAAATAACAATAAGCATGCATAAATTAAACGCACTACCAAAAATAGTTGTAAGTTTCTGTATCTCAAATGCACAGCTCTACTTTTCCAAAGGTCATTGTACTGAGATTTGGAGGGGTGTTCAATTGACAATAATCTTACTAAAAACATGCTTCATTTTTTGTGCACAATATAGTATCTTAATCTTTTCTTTCGATGCTGCAGTAAAATATGACTCTTTCCTGATAGGTTCATCCTTAAAGCACCAGTGAATGTTGGTTTGAAAGCTTTAAAGGGATACTCCACTTTTTTGGGGGGGAAATTGGCTCATTTTACCACTCCCCCAGAGTTAAACAGTCGAGTTTTACCGTTTTCGAATCCATTCAACTGATTTTTTTTATATTTAGAAGAATATCAGTTACTAGACAGTTTCTGGTCTCATTGACTTCCATAGTATATTGGAAGTCAATGAGACCAGAAACTGACTGGTTACTGATATTCTTCTAAAAATCAGAAAATCGGCTGAATGGATTCGAAAACGGTAAAACTCAACTGTTTAACTCTGGGGGAGTGGTAAAATGAGCCAATTTCCAAAAAAGTGGAGGATCCCTTTTGTCTGTGGACGTAGAGAAAAACGTAGTGTGGGCAGCCAGTTCTTTAGAGAGATATCATACACTCTTACATGCAATGATGTTCCCATATCGATTCTTCGTCCGATTTTGCTCTTTCTTTGCTGCATCCCATGAAGCAGACTGGCCCTCAAAGAAGCTCTGGAGAACAGAGAAACGGTTACTGTACAGCCAGCAGAAGCTGAAGGAAGTCCTAACAATATGTCAAATTCTCATCATGTTGGACAACATCAGCACCGCCCTATGTATGGAAACACATATAAATGCCATTGCTGAACAGTTTGAGAAACATTAGGCGGTCTCAGAAGTCGAAACTAAAGAAATTGTGCTGCACCTGTCACAAAGACTCAACTGATACGATTGTGGTTTCATAAACCACCGACAGTGTTCGAGCTAATGACTGCAGAGCATGTGTGGTGTGCGGCTGCGGAGGAGCCAGCTCTTCTTAAAGGTGAAGGGGTGGGACAGTCTTTATCAGAAATGTGGAAGTTTTAGTAAACCTGCGTCAAAACAATCTTTAAGGCCCCGATATACCTCAAGAGAAACTGGTGTGACGTCATTTCGAAACAAATCATCATGGCGATGATGTAATAGGTGGGCGTGGCTCTGAGGCTCCACCCTCTCTGAGGTGTAACTCTTCTCAGGCTCATTTCTATCACCGAGGTCAGACGCGAGTAACACAAATACACCGGAGAATAGTAGAAACTGAAGCTACAATTGTGACTGACACTGTTTTTCATGTTTAATACAGTAAAACTGCTAATCTACAGTATAAATTGCTGTATAAATAAACATGACAAGACTGGAGTGCTGAATCACACCTGGTGCAAACAATGATCCGATGCTTTCTCACCGCTGGCATTTTTATTGTGTGTTTATAGGCACATATTTACATCAGTGGTTCTCACTGAAGCTCTAGAACATTTTGTTTTTAAATAATAATTGAATTAATAATACGCAAATTAAATGTTCATTTGTTCATAATATTTGTCCAATCCTATTACAATCAGCGTCCATTGCTTTAAACACTGAGGAAACACAGACGTCAGGGACGTTTATCTACCAGGGGAAATATAATTCAACCCGGCTCACTTCCAAAACTCATTTCATTTCTATTGCTTTCCATGTTCAAGGATATTTCCTATTGCTTTTATTTTAAAGGCACTTTAAAGTTTGAATCACATCAAAAACATAATTTCCGCATAACCATCGCTGGTCGGCCCTGGTAATTATGTTTTTAAATCGCTGTTTTGGTGCACTTTTCCACAACAAACATCAGTTTTAGGGTGATTCTTCAACTATGGTTCTCTTTGAGCTAGACAGTTTCAGAAAATAAAAACATTTCTACAAACATTTTTTAGTATCAGTTGGTTTCTATATATATATATATATATATATATAGGCATTTTTATCTGACAGCCCAAGAAAACTCCCAAGTTCTCTTATTTACCAACAATATTGTAGCAATAATAAATAATAAAATATTTCTTACTATCTTAACTTAATTAATTGTATGTTTTTTTTGTTTTTACATTAATGTTTTAGTATTATAGCCCAAAATAATTAGCTGTTCAGCACGAACAGTGTCATTTCCACCACAACCTGTCTTTACCACCACAATGAACACCGTGGTGGAAATGACTGTGGCGGAAATGACATTTCCCCCCTTTTCCTCTAAAATATCATGCTATGTTAGCCTGTTAATATTAGTTTTACAGTTAGCATTTAATATACACAAATTACACACTATTAAATTAATTTTATCCAGTTATTTTTACGTCCGTGTGAAATATGAGCCGTTCGGAAATGACGGCCAATCTCAGTTTTAGTCATATTCACCTTGATTTTTCTTCTTTCCCTTACCCCCTATAGAGGTCACCCTTTCACCCAGTCATGTGTTCACTGTGGAGTTTCTGTTGCTATGGTCACTAAGTATTTAAACCTAAAACAACGATCCCAGGATTCTATTTTGTACAGTGTGGCGGAAATGACAGTGAACCCAAGGGACAAGGGTTCTACTTATGAAAAATATAAGAAAATGTGAATAAATATTGCAATATATAATATGTATAATTGAAATAGACATTATTTTATAATTTGTACTTAAAATCTACATTATTTAAATACTTAATTTAGAATTAAGCGAAGTTGAAGGTACAAAGTCAGTGGGAAAACAGTAAAAATCATGCATAAAAGGCCTCATATTATATAATAAAAAGAATGATTGAGCCATGATACATTTTTCATAAGTTCCCCTTAGGGTGAAGTAAGTCTGACAAAAACAAAAAAGAAGAAATGTGTTTTAGATTGTATTATTTCATCCAGGGACAAGAAAAGTACCATAGTTAAAGAATCACCCCTCAACGGTAAGAACAGTGTCATGACAATTTGTCCCGTTTTATGAAATATAGTATTTATCATCAACTATGTAATCACACACCAACAAACGCCACGTTTGAGGCTGTTTTGTGTCATGAATTGTGTGTGGCAGCCCTACAGCGATGCACACTACACAAAGGTCACGCGGAGCAGAGTGAACGGAGGCGGGATGTTCGCTAGCAGCACTTCACCACAAACGAATCTCAAACGTCTTTTGACCCGTACGAAGAAGAACTTGGCTGCTAGTATATCTGGGCCTATGTTTCGCCTTTCCAATGAACCCGAGCAGAGCAAATCGGACACGCTCGTGGAGCTCTGCGCCGCGTCTCCGCGCTCCCCAGGCTAACCTCGTACTCCTCCTTGAAGCCGTAGCTGTCGGAGGTCTTCATCAGGTTGATGTGCTGCAGCAGGTCTGCCACCCGGATGGCGGGGTGCAGCTGTCCGGTCTGGTAGGGCGACTCCGTGCCCTCGCAGTGGTAGCGTGGGATATCCAGCAGTCTGCTGTTCTCCGCCGCCGCCGCCGCCGCCGTGTGGTTCTCGTCTGAGGAAGGAAAGCTTCAGGTCAACACTCACCTTTACACGCGCTGAGCTCAAACGACTCGACAAACACACGCAGAACCTCACAAATGCATTTATAATCCCAGAGGGGAGCACTCTGCACAGGACAGAGGCGTTCCTTCACACACACTTACCAGTGATAGGCACTTATGGGGCAGCGGGAGAGAAAAGAGTTGTTTAGTTCAGCGTCAGCTCAAACACACGGGTCTGTAGTACAGCTGATGGGGTGATATGGACTGAACATGTACACTAACATGTACACAGCACACTAAGACAGGGGGGAAGGGGGCACAAACAAAGCCACTCTCCACATCACACTGAGGATATTCTTCCAGATTTCACTTGAGGAGATGCAGAAGCCGCACCACAAACTGAATATAACCGAGTTTGTTGACAGGAATCAAACCACAGGACATGAGTTAGAAGTAACAGACTAGTGCACACTTTAGAGTGGATCTGAAGTCAATTAGTAATCAGCAGGGCTCAGCTTTGAACAGACGTCAGAGAGACGCAGCTGGTTCACACTTCAGCACTGTCTCTGCCCTTAGGGGACCATTTACTCCTCATCATCATCATCATCACAGAGAGTCTTCTAGCCTGTTCTGTCCTGTTAGCTCCGCGTTTGCATCTGACACTGTTAACCCAGATGACTGGATTCATGATAGCTTTACTTGTAAGCTGTCAGTTTAGTTTCCGCATCATCCTACGAGCTCCGGGAACACTCATAGTGTCGTGTGGTCTGACTGTGTGTGTGTGAGTGAGAGAGAGAGCGAGTGTGTGTATGTATGAATAATGACGCTTAGGTAAAACATACAGAAGAGTGTTTCCCGGCTGATTCTGCTTCCAGAATTTAGTCTTTCAACTGTCTAATTTATGTACATCTATTAATGGGAATGTATTAATATCCCTTGAGAAAAAGAAATTCCCTTCAGCATGCTTTTAAAAGACTACTGTACTTCTTACGGAAACACTACTAGACTGGAATATTTCCATTTTCACTGTGAAAAACATATTTTTATTTAGTGTCAGCAAACATTTACAGCATTGCGAGTGCAAATTGTTTCCGGACACTTAATCGCATGTTAATTATAGTTAAATGAAACCACAGTGTAGTTTAAATTTATATTAAATGCATTTAGCTGTGAATAGGAGTGCTTTTTTGAAGTAGAACTTCAATACATCTTAGTATGACAATTCATAATTACTTCTATTGTCTTTGAAATATGCGTAAACTGAATACTGAGAAGCATTCATAGCTTAAGTACGGAGTCCCCATAGTCCAACTTTGGCAAAAAAAAAATAATTATAACTATCTTGTGGCCTCAAGATAGTAACTCCTGTCCTCAATATAGTAACTCGTGGCCTCAAGATAGTAACTCGTAGCCTCAAGATAGTAACTCGTGGCCTCGAGATAGTAACTCGTGGCATCAAGATAGTAACTCATGGCCTCAAGATAGTAACTCGTGGCCTCAAGATAGTAACTCGTGGCCTCAAGATAGTAACTCGTGGCCTCAAGATAGTAACTCGTGGCCTCAAGATAGTAACTCGTGGCCTCAAGATAGTAACTCGTGGCCTCGAGATAGTAACTCGTGGCATCAAGATAGTAACTCGTGACCTCAAGATAGTAACTCGTGGCCTCGAGATAGTAACTCGTGGCATCAAGATAGTAACTCGTGACCTCAAGATAGTAACTCGTGGCCTCGAGATAGTAACTCGTGGCATCAAGATAGTAACTCGTGACCTCAAGATAGTAACTCGTGACCTCAAGATAGTAACTCGTGGCATCAAGATAGTAACTCGTGACCTCAAGATAGTAACTCGTGACCTCAAGATAGTAACTCGTGGCCTCGAGATAGTAACTCGTGGCATCAAGATAGTAACTCGTGACCTCAAGATAGTAACTCGTGGCATCAAGATAGTAACTCGTGGCCTCAAGATAGTAACTCGTGGCCTCGAGATAGTAACTCGTGGCATCAAGATAGTAACTCGTGACCTCAAGATAGTAACTCGTGGCCTCGAGATAGTAACTCGTGGCATCAAGATAGTAACTCGTGACCTCAAGATAGTAACTCGTGGCATCAAGATAGTAACTCGTGACCTCAAGATAGTAACTCGTGACCTCAAGATAGTAACTCGTGGCATCAAGATAGTAACTCGTGACCTCAAGATAGTAACTCGTGGCATCAAGATAGTAACTCGTGACCTCAAGATAGTAACTCGTGGCATCAAGATAGTAACTCATGGCTTCAAGATAGTAACTCATGGCCTTAAGACAGTAAATCATGGCCTCAAGATATCTCATGACCCATGATATAAGTTAGTATCTTGAGGCCAAAAATTACTATCTCGAGGACACAAGATAGTTAGGGGGCTCCGTACTTAAGTTAAATTTAAAAATATATTTATTTTTACTTTATTAAACATTATAATGTTTTTTAATTTTTACACATAAACATAAGTGAACCTCTATAAAACACGACAAAAGATTATTAAAAAAATATATTATTTACAACTATTATTTGACATTTCATCAATGCTATATTACCCACAACTACAGTTTCTTTATTTTTTAATTCAATACAGTTAAGTGCTCTTCTTTTTCACAAGCGATTCCCATGGAAAAGTCAAAAGGAATTTGATTGGAGTGTTTGACTTCCAAATATCTCTTGAATTGAAGCTTTATTTATTCTGTCATCATAGCTATACATGATCACACGGTAAGTTGCATCATATTTCTTGCATTTAATGTTGGTTTTCCCTTCTGTCTGTGACCATATTACAGGTTTACTTTAGTTTGGTGAAACTTTGAAACTAAACTAAAACTTGAGAAACTGCCTCAATTGGAATTGGAGTTAAGAATCATCTGGCATTGGCTTTCATCAAATATATATGTTCAAACAGTTATTTTAGGAGTAGCATTTGGGTTCATCTGTAGTAATTATAACTAGATTTACATAAAAAGCCCTCATTCAGCAAACGTGTGTGTGTGTGTGCGCACATTGCCATCCTTTAGGTGACTGCAATAGTCGTCTCAAGAGACATTTGTGAGATTCTGGGACGGTCCTCAAGCCGTTCCCACAGGCTCCCTGCGCTGCTGGTTAACACAGGGTAACACGTGTGATGTGACTGGTTAGTAGTAGAGGCCATTGACTCAACTGGGCACATGGGTTTAGTGTGTGTGACACAGCGCTGCCCGTGGAAATGATTGAGAAACCCCGTTCTACGTAACACAACAGGATCATGGTGAGGGGCTACAGTACATGAGTGATGCATGCTGGGTAATGAAGGTCTTTATGTGCAGCAGGAGTACTCAGCTCAATTCAAGGCAAACACAACCTGAATCAAGCTTTATTTCTAGTTGGAAATATGGGCAAATTAAAGACAACATGAAATTACATTTCACTTCAATAGCACGACGTTCAGAGGAAACTAATGTAGGACAGGGTTTGACTTTACTCACTGTGATTTGATTGGCCAATTATGTTGTTGGTTAATATTAATGTCCCCACCCAAACCTCTTTAGTTACGCTGGCAGAGAGGTCATTTCAGAAGTTTACACAAGTACAATAGGACCCATAAGCGCCATGTTCAAGGCAAGTAAACTTGATTTCTTGATTTGGACTTGATTTCATGTTGTCTTTGTGGCCCTAAGACTGGTTGAACTGAATACTCCAGTGATCCAGTCACAGACATGAGCACACGATACATTCAGTCCTCACCTAATACAGCAGTCGGCACGAGAGGATCATTAGGCACTGCAGAGAAACATGCAGAGGAATCGTAAATCACACACAATCAAAACTCAGAGGCGGAGGACGTTCAGGAACTGACGTCACACACCTCACTGCTTGAGCTTTTACTCACGATTCAACAGAAGTGCGTGTTAAACGTGGGTGCATTGTGCAGAGTCACACACTACCCAGTCTTTACTAAGAACTGAACCGGGACGCTTTCAGAACTAGTGTGAAACGCAGCAGTGGTGCAGTAGAGGCATTACAAGATCTAGCGCTGGGCCTGAGAGATACCAGCTAGTTTCTGCACAGAAAACTGTGTATATCGCAATTCTGACTTTATATCGCAATCCTGACTTTATATCTCGCAATTCTGACTTTATATCTCGCAATTCTGACTTTATATCTCGCAATTCTGACTTTATATCTCGCAATTCTGACTTTATAACTCGCAATTCTGACTTTATAACTCGCAATTCTGACTTTATATCTCGCAATTCTGACTTTATATCTCACAATTCTGACTTTATATCTCGCAATTCTGACTTTATATCTCGCAATTCTGACTTTATATCTCGCAATTCTGACTTTATATCTCACAATTCTGACTTTATATCTCGCAATTCTGACTTTATAACTCGCAATTCTGACTTTATATCTCGCAATTCTGACTTTATAACTCGCAATTCTGACTTTATATCTCGCAATTCTGACTTTATAACTCGCAATTCTGACTTTATATCTCGCAATTCTGACTTTATATCTCGCAATTCTGACTTTATAACTCGCAATCCTGACTTTATATCTCACAATTCTGACTTTATATCTCACAATTCTGACTTTATAACTCGCAATTCTGACTTTATCTTGCAATTCTGACTTTATAACTCGCAATTCTGACTTTATAACTCGCAATTCTGACTTTATATCGCAATCCTGACTTTACAACTCGCAATTCTGACTTTATAACTCGCAATTCTGACTTTATAACTCGCAATTCTGACTTTATATCTCGCAATTCTGACTTTATATCTCGCAATTCTGACTTTATAACTCGCAATTCTGACTTTATATCTCGCAATTCTGACTTTATATCTCGCAATTCTGACTTTATAACTCGCAATTCTGACTTTATATCTCGCAATTCTGACTTTATATCTCGCAATTCTGACTTTATATCTCACAATTCTGACTTTATATCTCGCAATTCTGACTTTATATCGCAATTCTGACTTTAAAACTCGCAATTCTGACTTTATATCTCACAATTCTGACTTTATATCTCACAATTCTGACTTTATCTTGCAATTCTGACATATCACGCAATTCTGACTTTATAACTCGCAATTCTGACTTTATATCTCACAATTCTGACTTTATATCTCACAATTCTGACTTTATATCTCACAATTCTGACTTTATATCTCACAATTCTGACTTTATATCTCACAATTTGGACTTTATATCTCACAATTCTGACTTTATATCTCACAATTCTGACTTTATATCTCACAAATCTGACTTCACATCTCACAATTCGTACTTTATATCTTGCAATTCTGACTTTTTAACACAGATGTAAATGCAATTGTGAGGAAAAAAAGTCAGAATTGTAAAATATTTAGTCGCAATTACCTTTTTTATCTTTGATTCTGATGGAAACAAGCTTCCATAGAGAGAGACACACAATCTAGCCTACTAAAATGTTCTCATCACACACACTAGCGCCTGATAAACACACATCAACTCTCTTCATGTAGGTGTCCATCGTTCTGAGGTATTGTTTTCTCCTGTTCTGCAGTAACCCAAGCGTGACCCAACCCTGTCGTTGTGCTGTGGTGTAGGGCTGGCGTACTCACAGCGGTTGCTGAAGTTGTGCGAGTCCATGAAGGTGACGGACACGGGCTCCTCCGCGTGCAGAGTGCTCTGGTCAGCATAACTGCGGTCCATGGAGTTCACCATGTGTGTCATCTCCTGACGCGTGTTCCCGATGGCATCCTTGCGCTTCTTGGCCAGCTTCCTGATAACCCAACGAAAGAGACAATCAGTGAAGATCTATTGCTCTCGGAAACCCTTCACCCAGACAGAGCAGTCACATGTAGGAATAAACAGAACACGGGAGAGAGGAAACGGGGATGATCCAATGGGAAAGCTTTAGTTCCGTGGTAAAGGACAACTTTGAGGAAAACTTTCAGATTAGTGGATGTGATTCAGAGAAATAAAACCATGTCTGTTCGGATTGTTCCAACTTCCTGGTTAGGCATTTTATGTCTAAATGTATTATCTTAATTCTACATTTTTTGAAACATGATTAATAGTAAAAAAAGAGCATTTGACTAACATAACATAACAATAACAACGATTTTCTTAATCAGCACTTTTGTCTTGTTTTCCAGTTGAGGGTCACGTGACACGCAGAAATGGGATATTTAAAGGGATACTACACTTTTTTTTTTTTGGAAATAGGCTCATTTTACAACTCCCCCAGAGTTAAACAGTTGAGTTTTACCGTTTTTGAATTCATTCAGCCGATTTTCGTATATTTAGAAGAATATCAGTAACCAGACAGTTTCTGGTCTCATTGACTTCTATAGTATATTTTTTTCCTACTATGGAAGTCAATGAGACCAGAAACTGTCTGGTTACTGATATTCTTCTATATATCCGAAAATCAGCTGAATGGATTCGAAAATGGTAAAACTCGACTATTTAATGCTGGGGGAGTCATAAAATGAGCCTATTTCCCAAAACTTCTATTAACTTCTATTAACATATCTTCTCAAGAAAATATCTCAAAAATGTTTGACACATATTCTAAAATGAATGTAAATCTAATGAAAATGTTCAAGGGCCAAATGAACGATATTCATCGCGATGAACAAATCGTCAGCTCTGAAAACAGTGCGCTGGTTTGCTTCTCCGACTGCTCTTTTCTCGTTTTAAGGACGATTTTTTTCTCAGTGTAAAACAAGACAAAATACTGATAACATTTTGTCATAAAAATATCATAAAAATATAGATTTACTGCATCTGAACTGGAGAAGAAAAAAGATTCTCTTGTCATGGTTTTACTTTGTCATGTCATGAAATGCAATGTGGAGCTGTGAAAGAAAGATGACTTGTAAGGCAAATGATTATTAGTGTATTTTCAATCTGTTATAAGATTTCGATGCTTTTTTTCGACGGGAATACACACAAGCAGGGATATCTTGATTTTATCTTTGGATTGACATTTGTAGAAGTTTAGACTAAAGGCCACCCGGGACAGCCGCATGAAGAAACACCCTCTTCACCAATGAACGAGCGGATGAGAATGTGAGGTGGATGGAGACAGGGTGAGTAACTATCCCACACACACACACACACACATGCACACACCAAAACAACAAAAGAACCAACCGGACAGACACAAGTGCAGCATTCTTTTTTCAAATAACACCGTCGCCGAGCTCGTCCAAGAACGACTACAATGCAAAAAGGAACGTGATTGGTCGCAGCGATTTGTGTTTTCGCTTGAAAAAAGGATACTGCATCTTTAAAAGACTAACAGGACTAACCATAGACAGAGAGCAGAGAGCCCTGCGTGTGTGTCAGCCTTTTGCTTTTGTCTGCGTCTCTGTTACTTACAGGTAATATGAGTACGAATAGTAGCTCCTCCTGGCGAGCGAATGAGAAACAGCACAAACAGATGAAGAGATATTGGTGAGTGCAATGTGGGAATCAACCTTACCAACATAAGCAAACACTTCAGCCTGATCTCTCTGGCATTCATTCAAACATGCATGTCTTGCTTGGTACATTTGCGTGCAACCTGATACCCTAGTGATTTGACAACTGACTTAAAAAAAGAAATGAAAAAAGCCCTAGTCAGAGCATGCAAATACTCATCATGCATTCAGGCGCTCTGACTTCACTTGAAGATCACTTAAAACGTTTTTAAAAAGCCATTTTTTTTAAAGAAAGAAGGGGGAAAATCACATATGCAGAGCACAAGCAAATAAAAAGAAGCAGCAAATCAAAGCAGTAAAGCTGCTGACTTCCTGCAAAATAAGCAATATGTCAATGACCACCGTTTTAAAGATGCAGTATCTTCAGTTTGAGCGGAAAACATTGATAATCCATTAGGAGCCATTTATATTTATACCTGTGTATCGAGCTTCAATATATGCACATATTCATTCATCTGAACAGGATGTTAAAATACACAATCATCTCTCACACACACTAAAAATGATGAATTGCGAAACGTGTTTAACGGTGCCTAAAGACACGTTGGTTGGTGAAACAAACGTTCACTCCCACATTCAGATCATATGACTACACTCGCTTTCTTCCGACGAGACCCGCTCGCACTGGACACTTCTGGTTGTGGAATAAGTTATTGAAGGGATCACAGATCCAGTGTTTGTACACTAGCTTCTCCACACCAACAGGGGTCAGTAACCACTGCTGAATCTCTCATTACACACGTGAGGGAGCGGGTTTGTGCACTTTATGATGAGTGGAGGATGGGGGATGAGGACACTCCTGTCAGGAATACACCAGGATCTGAGGCCCATTCAAGAGAAATGACACAAAATAAATCAAATTTATATTAAATAAATGTCATTCCTTGTGGGTTTTTTTTTGTTACAGTGTTTATTAATGAGTACGCCTTTATACGTTTTAAATACAGTTTCTGAATTACTTTTATTCAGCGACTGTGCATTACTTTACAGAGAGTGTAACCGTATATTATGCGACTGCGCATTACTTTACAGAGAGTGTAACCGTATATTATACGACTGCGCATTACTTTACAGAGAGTGTAACCGTATATTATGCGACTGCGCATTACTTTACAGAGAGTGTAACCGTATATTATGCGACTGCGCATTACTTTACAGAGAGTGTAACCGTATATTATACGACTGTGCATTACTTTACAGAGAGTGTAACCGTATATTATGCGACTGCGCATTACTTTACAGAGAGTGTAACCGTTATATTATGAGACTGCGCATTACTTTACGGAGAGTGTAACCGTTATATTATGCGACTGCGCATTACTTTACGGAGAGTGTAACCGTATATTATGAGACTGCGCATTACTTTACGGAGAGTGTAACCGTATATTATGAGACTGCGCATTACTTTACGGAGAGTGTAACCGTTATATTATGCGACTGCGCATTACTTTACGGAGAGTGTAACCGTATATTATGCGACTGCGCATTACTTTACAGAGAGTGTAACCGTTATATTATGCGACTGCGCATTACTTTACAGAGAGTGTAACCGTTATATTATGCGACTGCGCATTACTTTACAGAGAGTGTAACCGTTATATTATGCGACTGTGCATTACTTTACAGAGAGTGTAACCGTATATTATGAGACTGTGCATTACTTTACAGAGAGTGTAACCGTTATATTATGAGACTGCGCATTACTTTACAGAGAGTGTAACCGTTATATTATGCGACTGTGCATTACTTTACAGAGAGTGTAACCGTATATTATGAGACTGTGCATTACTTTACAGAGAGTGTAACCGTTATATTATGCGACTGCGCATTACTTTACAGAGAGTGTAACCGTATATTATGCGACTGCACATTACTTTACAGTGAGTGTAACCGTTATATTATGAGACTGTGCATTACTTTACGGAGAGTGTAACCGTTATATTATGAGACTGCGCATTACTTTACAGAGAGTGTAACCGTATATTATGAGACTGTGCATTACTTTACAGAGAGTGTAACCGTTATATTATGCGACTGCGCATTACTTTACAGAGAGTGTAACCGTTATATTATGCGACTGTGCATTACTTTACAGAGAGTGTAACCGTTATATTATGAGACTGTGCATTACTTTACGGAGAGTGTAACCGTTATATTATGAGACTGTGCATTACTTTACAGAGAGTGTAACCGTTATATTATGAGACTGCGCATTACTTTACGGAGAGTGTAACCGTTATATTATGAGACTGTGCATTACTTTACGGAGAGTGTAACCGTTATATTATGAGACTGTGCATTACTTTACAGAGAGTGTAACCGTTATATTATGCGACTGTGCATTACTTTACAGAGAGTGTAACCGTTATATTATGAGACTGTGCATTACTTTACGGAGAGTGTAACCGTTATATTATGCGACTGTGCATTACTTTACAGAGAGTGTAACCGTTATATTATGAGACTGTGCATTACTTTACAGAGAGTGTAACCGTTATATTATGAGACTGTGCATTACTTTACAGAGAGTGTAACCGTTATATTATGAGACTGCGCATTACTTTACGGAGAGTGTAACCGTTATATTATGAGACTGTGCATTACTTTACGGAGAGTGTAACCGTTATATTATGAGACTGTGCATTACTTTACAGAGAGTGTAACCGTTATATTATGCGACTGTGCATTACTTTACAGAGAGTGTAACCGTTATATTATGAGACTGTGCATTACTTTACGGAGAGTGTAACCGTTATATTATGCGACTGTGCATTACTTTACAGAGAGTGTAACCGTATATTATGCGACTGCGCATTACTTTACAGAGAGTGTAACCGTATATTATGCGACTGCGCATTACTTTACAGAGAGTGTAACCGTATATTATGAGACTGCGCATTACTTTACAGAGA
>JBBNEX010000027.1:460000-522500 GCA_038021265.1 Cyprinella venusta | reverse complement strand
TTCTTAACCTCATTCTGATCCTAACAAGGGCAGTCATTTGCATAAATACACCCACACATCTCCATATATGGGCTTTCCCCACAAAGTCAGTCATTTGCATAAACAAGCCCACACATCTCCATATAAGGGTTTTCCTCATGAGACAGTCATTTGCATAAACACACCCACACATCTCCATATATGGGCTTTCCCCACAAAGTCAGTCATTTGCATAAACATGCCCACACATCTCCATATAAGGGCTTTCCTCATTAGCTCAGTCATTTGGATAAACACACCCACACATCTCCATATAAGGGCTTTCCTTGTTAGCTCAGATGGTCATTTGCATAAACACGCCCACACATCTCCATATAAGGGTTTTCCTCATGAGCTCAGACAGTTATTTACATAAACACGCCCAAACATATCCATATAAGGGCTTTCCTCACAAGGTCAGTCAGTCATTTGCATAAACACGCCCACACATCTCCATATAAGGGCTTTCCTCATGAGCTCAGACAGTCATTTGCATAAACACACCCACACATCTCCATATATGGGCTTTCCCCAGGTCAGATATTTGCATAAACACACCCACACATGTCCATATAAGGGCTTTCCTCATGAGCTCAGACAGTCATTTGCATAAACACACCCACACATCTCCATATATGGGCTTTCCTCACGAATTCAGTCATTTGCATAAACACGCCCACACTTCTCCATATAAGAGCTTTCCTCATTAACTCAGATAGTCATTTGCATAAACACGCCCACGCATCTTCATATAAGGGCTTTCCTCACAATGTCAGTCATTTGCATAAACACGCCCACACATCTCCATATAAGGGCTTTCCTCATAAGGTCAGTCATTTGCATAAACACACCCACACATCTCCATATAAGGGCTTTCCTCACAAGATCAGTCATTTGCATAAACACACCCAGACATCCCCATATAAGGGCTTTCCTCATGAGCTCAGACAGTCACTTGCATAAACACGCCCACACATCTCCATATATGGGCATTCCTCACGTGATCAACCATTTGCATAAAACAAGCCCACAAATCTCCATATAAGGGCTTCCCTCACGAGATCAGTTATTTGCATAAACACACCCACACATCTCCATATAAGGGCTTTCCCCACAATGTCAGTCATTTGCACAAACATGCCACGCCCAACATGTTTGTATATTAAGTTTCACAGCCAGTGACAAGAACAAAGCTAATGAAGTGAACAGGTTAATAAGAATAGTCTGTGATGGTTAATGGATAATTCCAAGTAGATCCGGTGTGCTTGGGCCTGTATTGTGCCAGTGTGCTGTAGTGCAGCTTGGGGTCTATAACCCTGTCAGAAATACATCACTGCGGACTGAAATACCGATATAACAGCACAACTATCATTACGGCATCTACGGCTATTGATCCAAACTCCGGCTCGGTGCGTGTGACATTTATGGCCGTCTTGATGCCGAGTCCACTCGTGAGTTTGCCTGTAAATGCTGCATTGTGTGAGATGTCTGGGCTAGAGAAGTAAAAGCATCTTCGCCGTGTCCTGAAGCTCTACTATAAGCTTTTAAGAGTGATAAGGCAATGACCCGCTGACATGGGCCTCTTAAATAAAGCCATCAGCTGTACTCTCCTGCCTCTGGATCTGTGGGGCAGATTATTTTACCCAACAATAACACTCACACAAAAGCAGAGGCGCTGTGACTGGGCTTTCTGTCCTCTACAGTGAGCAGCCTGGGGCCAGATGCTGCGCTAATGCACCGGCCTTCATCCGCAGACCACACTCTTCCTCGAGGCTTAAGGAACCGATCACACACACACACGAGTGCCGCGTTAGCTTCACTCGACCTGTCTCGGTCAATAACACATAACCAGGGCAGGGTCTGCAGGACGGATGTTAAAGTGTCCCTGTCGTCAATCATTTTATTCCTAAAACTCATCTTTAATCACCAAAATGACAAACATTTTTTCCTTGAAAAAAAATTCTTCATGGCTTAAAATATCTTGAATGTAACTCGACACCCTTGCCTCATTTAGTATGCGCGGTTCTATAAATACGCAGATGAGCCCCGCCTCCACTCACTCACTCTCTCACTCCACTGGTTGACAATCACACTGGTTGTTGATCTGATTGGTTACAAGGTCCATCATGCTTTGGGAGTATTTAGAAAACCTGTTTGAAAATAATAATTTTGGTTTCGAATTTTATTTGCCGATGCTAGCCGTTTAAGTTATATTTGTATTTTAGTTCAATGTCGCAAGGATGTTGCAATGCGTAAAAATAGACTTCATTATGAGCCACAAAGCTGTGCGAACACGGCTATTCTTGACGTGCGGCACTTTATTTTCTGTCCATCTGAAAAAAACAAAAAAAAACATTTTGTTTATAAATGTGCACTGTAAAAAAAATAAGTTGAGTGTGATTGCCTTATTTTTTAAGTTGGTTCAACCTATTTTAGTTGACTTGACAGAAATTTAATTTGTAAAATAAGTTAAAAAATGATAGACGAACAAAGGAATTTAAGTTGACTTTAACAAGTGGATTAGTTAAGTTAACTTAGAAAGTTGAACGCGATAGGTTGCCTTTTTTAAGTTAGCTCAACTATTCTTTTACATTGTGTGAACTAATACATGAAATTTGGTACTTTATTTCCAAACCTATTGTATGCACATTAGGGCTGTCACTTTACGTTCGAAAACCGATTGCACGATCAATTGGACCGACCAACACAAGATTCGAAAATGAAAATTTCGAAAAATCGACTTTAACGCCCCTCCTTTTTTAATCTGTTTTAGGTGGCCAGATCAATACAGTACACAGAACATGGAGGATGTTGGAAAATAACAATGTTTTTTCTGTTAACCAAATGCTTTTTAATATTCGCTATTAATTCAATGCAATTGAACAAGCACGTGAGTGACGTGTGTGTGTGTTCAAGTAAGCCAGAAATGTGCAGATTCTGCGATACACTGTATTTAATACATCATGAGGATCATGAGTTGCGCATTTGCGCTAAATCCACTCAGATTTGTCTTACACAAACTTCCCCCAGCAAAGCGATTAAACATAGAAACACGCCAGATTAGCTTGTGATTGGACAGTTCATTTTTACACACATTTAGCGAGTCGAGGGTGTTAATCTCAATATTTGAATGTTGCGCTTCTGTTCTCATTGTGACGAAACTTCACGCCAATAAATCATCAGGAATATTGCTGCGTCTCTTTACGCTCGTCCTAATGCCTGTTAGTCGTCCGTGGATTTGCCAGTATTTGGTGTTGAAAATGGAAACGTCTTTAGACATGGAAAATCGATTTTGCAATCGATTCAATGAACACTTACGTCTCGAAAATCAAACAGGACTTCGATTTAAAAAAAAAAATGGCTCATACAGTGTCAATATTTAACCCTCTGGGGTTCTTCGTTTAACAGTCACACTCGGGGCCTTCGGGTCAAAATTGACCCGAAGGGAGGGATTCATATTTAAAAAAGAAAATCATATATATATACATATTTTTTTTTACTTGTTTTTTATAATATTTTTTTCTTTCCTTTTTTTGGTGTTTTGAGAAGATTTAAAAAATTTAAAAAATTATAATTAGTATTAATGCAATAATTATGACCAAATTTTCCCCCATTGAATATAGTAGGAAAAAAATATTTATTTATTTATTTATTTATTTTTTAAAGCTGTATTTCATTTTAGAGTCAAGCCTAGGCCTCATAAAAGCAATTTTTGAAATTAGATGGATGCCATTTTGTGGACAAACTGAGCTTTTAAAAAATGCAAAACACATGTATAATCTGAATTTTTTTGGTGTGTTTGTGTATAAAGGTGTGTTTGTGTGTGTGTGGATGTGTCTGTTTTGCACTCTTGATGTTTTATAGATTCACCCCTTCACTGTTGTGTGCTTTTTTTCAAGATCGTTGCTGATTTGTAGATTGTACGCACAAAAAAACTCAGTATTTTCACATTTTTGCCAATTTCCCATTCATTTCCTATGCGGGTCATTTTTGACCCGAAGGTCCTGAGTGTGACTATTTTTTTTAAGACCACTTAGATTTTTCAAATCCTGTCCCCAATTTTTTTGGGTGTTCATATACCAAGTACCATTAAACTCACCAAGTTTCGGACCATTCCGATGAAGCTGCGATTTTTAACATTTTTTTATTTAAACGCTTCGGGTCATTATTGACCCGAAGAACCCCAGAGGGTTAATAGATTTCCACTAGATCATTGTTTTCATGTATTGTTGCTGAGGGTTAGCCTCTAGTTTATAACCGTCTGCATTGTAAAAAAACGGTCCATTTGAATTATTACCATAAAGAGCTATTTCTGTCTGGTAAATCAGTGTGTTTAGGCGGATTCGGTGATGTTAAATAATATTGATGAATGACTTGGACAAACCCAGCTAATTTAGATGTTCCCATTTATTTCCAGTGGGAACACGTAATCCATAACTCCGCACCAGAAACGGTTGACGTCGTGCCCTCGCCAGCAAGGTGGTCTCGCAGTCAGCTCTGACACGTGGGTTAAAGGGTGATTAATGGGCGTCGTGGTGAGCTTTTAGATGCACGCTGTATTGGCTCAGACATCATGTTTTGCCCCCCGCCAGGACACTTGTGTTTCTGTCAGCTCCTATGAGTCTGATCCGAGAGAAAAACACTGGGAGCAATTCAATGGAAATTGGATTACGTCCATTTTGGAGATAAAATTCCATGCTTAAAAACAAAAATGTATTTTTGTTGCTAAACAACACTTGACGTGGGCTGCGTCTAATCCGTTCTGGGAGCGCTCGGAGCCTCAGGCACACTTTTATCATTCGATTTCCTGCTGAAAAACAATTAATGAAGAGCCAGAGGAGGAAATAATGCGCAATAACTCAGCCGAGACACGGCCGAAGGTGCTTTCCGTACTGCCATTACCGCACCACACACTCCATACACACATGTGTATCACTTCACGCACACAAAACAAATGAGACATTTAGTTGAAGAAAATATGGACGATAAAAATAAATGTTCAATAGGCATTTATGATTAAACTCTAATGTTTTTTATAGTGTACTAATATGTGTATATATACTAGGGCTGTCAAAACGATTAATCGCGATTAATCGCATCCAAAATAAAAGTTGGTGTTTACATAATATATGTGGGTGCACTGTGTATAATTATTATATATATATAAATACACACACATGCTTGTATATATTTAAGAAATATTTTCATGTATATACTGTATATAGATTTATATATAATTTATATTATATATAAATATAAATATTTTATATATAAATAATATTTTTTTTCTTAAATATACATGCATGTGTGTTTTTTATATATATACAAAATAATTATACACAGTGCACCCACATATATTATGTAAACACAAACTTTTATTTTGGATGCGATTAATCGCGATTAATCGTTTTGACAGCCCTAATTTATACAAAATTAATATTATACATAAATATAAATATTTGATATATTAATAACACATTTTTCTTAAATATATACATGCATGTGTGTGTATTTATATATAAAAAAATAATCATACACACACATATATTATGTAAACACAAACTTTTATTTTGGATGCGATTAATCGCGATTAATCGTTTTGACAGCCCTATACATATGAAATATATTAGCCCTGATATGTGTATGACATGCATACATAAACATCACTTTAGTTCAGATTGAACGTGAAGTTGTGCTCATACTGTCCCTGGTCATTTGTATGCTTGATATTTGATTTGATTTGTATTGTTACTGGCTCTAAGATACATGAAAACTTATTAAAGTGTTTGAAACACATTCTTAAAAAAATTCATCTTGCTTTAGTGATGTTTATTAGGAATTTCCTGTATTCTAACATCACTTAAGTCCCTCTGTGGTGGAAATCCAGCTTTAAATGTTGTTTATGTGTCTATGTGGTTTTTTTAATGTGCTGTAAGACACACCATGTGTAAGTTCATGAGTGAACAAAACTGCAGAAGACAGTCTCAAAAACACGGTGTGAAATCGCTTGAATAACCAATCAGATCAACGTGTGATCGTCAACCAGTGTTGAATTGACTTGAAATGAATACAGTGTAGTCGAAATATTAATGTTGTTTCAGTTGGCAACATTGTTCTATGTTCAACATTGTTCAACATTGTCCTGCGCTTACATTTCAGTATTTTCAAAACTGATTTAGAATCAACATTGATCAAACAATATTACTAATGATTATTTTAGATAATTTCAATAATCATAGATCATAAATCTCACCATTGCTACATCATTAAATGCGGGTGCAAACCTGAAATTGAACTAACATCAATTCATAACGTTGAAACAAATAATATTAATGTTGTAATATTAAAATAGTAACCGAGGGTGTAAAAGTGATCCTGAACCATCATCACTTTGCAACATTAATTAGCGTTGAAGCATCAATATTGCTTCAGTGATTGCTTGCTATCTGCATGTGTGTGTGTATGGATTATTCATTCTTTATTCATTTCATCAGGTGTATAATAAACGGCAGTGAAATGCTTAATCTTCAGCGATACACAGTGTTTCTAGAAGGACTACACTATCAATAATGACTGAAATATATATTTTATATATATATATATAGGTAACACTTTGCATTATTTAACTATTTAACTATCATGAACTAACCATGATCAATACATTTGTTACAGTATTTGTTAATCTTCGTTGACGTTAGTTAATAAAAATACAGCTGTTCATTGTTTGTTCATGTTAGTTCACAGCGCATTAACTAATGTTAACAAGATTTGAATAAAGTATTAGTAAATATTGAAATTAACGTTTACAAAGATTAATAAATGTTGTATAAGTGCTGTTCATTATTAACTAATGTAGTTAACTAAAATGCTAAATAATGAACCTTATTGTAAAGTGTTACCTATATATATATATATATATATATATATATATATATGAAGAGTTCAGATGCAAAAGCCTCTAAGTGCCATTTGAAATTTTCTTCTAAAATGATCATTTTTATCAAGCTTATATATTTAAGTTCAGTAATTTCACTTAAATGGCAATGAAGATTACCTATTAATTGTCATTTAAGTGAAATTACTGAATTTAAATATACAAGTTTGATAAAAATGGTCATTTTATGGCATCAAATGGCATTTAGAGGCTTTTGCATCTGAACTCTTCATATATATATACTGTATATTGCAGTCACACACACACACACACACACACACACACACACTAATCAACTTCCAGTGGTGTAAACAGCGCTGAGAAACCTTTTAAAATGAACCTTCGAGATTTTTCTCATTTTTAACACGCGACTCATGATGTCATCCATCTACAGTGATGGTTATTACAAAAACACGACTGTAGATCAGAGTCTGTGTCTGAGAGCACACACTTTGACTTTGTTTGATTGGCTTGTTAGTCAAATTAGGATCAATAAAAATGCTATTTGGGGAAAAATGTAAGCCACATGAAGTTGTAATGGAGTAAAAAGTCAAATATATTCAGTTTTATCAGAACCAAAGTACAGATTCCCTAGGATAATCCTCATACTGTGTGTTTGCTTGTGCCTTTCACTTGTTCTGTGGTGTTTACTGTTCACGGTGGAGTCACACCAGTGCTGTGTGTGTCTTATGTAAATTATACATGCATTTAAGGACGATCAAATATCTATCTGTAGCCTGTAACAGTGAAAAGACACTTTAACACACTCTTACATCATCACACCAGAGACCGAGAGACACTAGATTCAGATGAAAGGGCTTACCTTTAAAGGCCAGTTTCAAACACTGCGTTTTACTTTCCTGAAAAACAACAACAAGTCACAGTTAGTTCTCAAAACTGGATTAATAGCGGAGCAGAATTACATAAAGATGTCAGAACAGATATCCGCAGTTCATGTCGAGTGGAATGACTGGTATTTTAATCTCTCCGAATACCCGGATGACGCACTTAATTAAGCGGAAACGCGAAGTGTGGGATGTTGAACTCATTACACAGTGGAGGGGGAGGGGCGATCAGACCAATGATGATGAATGACAAAATAACACTGCAAAATGAACACCCGCCGACACGCCAAACGCATGTAAAACTCAGTTGTGTCGGCCGGGTAACGCTGTCAACATGGCGTGTTACTCATGTTTACTCACTTTGCTGTGCAGATTTAGTGCGTAAATAATCGACTCGTGACCTCATTCGAGGTGAAACTCGACAAATTTCAAACTTAAAATGTGAAACTAATATATTATATAGACTAGATATAGATATTTCAAGCCTTTATTTGTTGTAATTTTGATGATTATGGCTTACCTTATCACAATATTCTATTTTTTTATTTGGGGTTTCATAAGCTGTACACCATAATCATCACAATTAGAACAAATAAAGGCGGGAAACATCTCACTTTGCATATAACGAGTCTACAGCAGTGAAAAAATGCTGGGTTGTTTTAACCCTATTTTGGGTCATATATGGACGAACCCAATTGTTGGACAAAACAATGCAATTGATAAATTTAACCCAACTGCTGGGTTTGTCAATATTTGACCCAAAATTGGGTTAAAACAACCCAGCATTTTTTTTTTAGAGTGTATAATATATTAGTTTGACCTTTTAAGTTAAAAACTTTTGCACTATATTGTAATTTTTGGAGTATATTAAATACTGGCTTACTTGAACACACTCGTCTTTACACAACAAATAACGGCGCGCTTGTTCATTTGCATTGAAGCAATAGTGAATATTAAAAAAACATTTGCTTAACCCTCAGGTGCTCTTCGGTCATTACTTCTCTTTTGAATTTCTAAAATTTACAGCTTCGTCGGAATGTTATGAAACTTGGTGACTTTTATGGCATTGGGTATGTGAATAAAAAAAAAAATTGAGGTCATGATCTGAGCATGCTAAGTGGTCGTAAAAAAATAGTCACACTTGTGGTCGTCGGTCAAAAATGACCCCCATAGGAAATGAAGGGGAAATTGACAAAAACACAATTTTTTATTTATTTTATTACATTTTTTAAAATAAAAAAACATTTTTGAGATTGATTCAACTATATATTCAAATCCACCAAAGAAAAAAATGTGTTCATAAACATCTGGGGAATTCACATGCTTCTCCATAAAGAGCTGTACATGTCATCTAGTGGTCACACCATGATTCTACGCTTTTCCTCTATACTGTAACCAGATGGTGCTAATTTTCTTCCATATTTTTTTTTCTGAAGGCCTAGACTCAATAAAATATAAATATAAACTTGATAAAAATAATATAAATATAAACTCGTTAATATTTATAAAATACTGCATTAATAATTTTTTGAAAAAAAAAATATATATATATATATATATATATATATATATACACTGTATATATAAAGAAAAATATATATATATATGGCAAAATAGACCATAAATATTGCATAAATATTAATAAATTCAATCAAATTGCCTCAAAATACTAAATTACAAAGAATAAATATTATAGGACAAAAATAAATTGCATTGGTTTTACTGGGATGGAGGAAATTTAATTTTTAGGTGTCCGGTCACTTTTGACCGGGAGGATAACGAGTGTGACTCCTGTGAGCACCTGAGGGTTAACAGAAAATACTTTTTTATGTTCTTTATTCTGTATTCTGTCCACCTAAAACACATTTCTGGTGAAAAGGATGATGACGATGATGATGATGATGATGATGATGAAAGAGGTAGGGAGGAGATGACATTAATAATAAGAAATTAATGTATGAAATCCAAATTTTAAAATAAATATGTGCCGTGGTGTAGTTAATCTGGTTCTGTTTTTGGCTAGTCGACGTTCTGAATGGCCTGGAAATTGGCTGGAGAATGAAAAAATGAGTTTCCAATCCTGTCTACGCTCATAAGCACAAAGTGAGCTTCATTTGGGACACAACTTCCGAGCGGCTGTGATATTGGACTTCCCAACATTTAGTATTTGACCTGTCATGGGTGTAATATTGACTTTGTCGCATGCAACGCAAAAGATGCACCAATAAAAGTGCCTGAAGGAAAGAACAGTAGTGATTGAGTCATGTGTGTGTGTGTGTGTGTGTTGGTCTGCTGACCTTCTCCACACTGCTGACCGCCTGGAAGTAGATGTTGTAGTTCTTGCGGGGAGCGAGGGGGGCGTTCCAGTAGCCGTGGTACGTCTTGTTGTCCCCCACGGTGAAGGGCAGCGGCTCCGGCAGGTTCCTGGGCGGCAGCTCCGCGGCGAAGTAGTACGGCAGGCCCGTGCTGGCGGCGCTCTGATAGGACACGGGCTCGCGGTAACACTCGCCGCCACCGGCCTCCCGCCGCGCTCGCTGAGGGCTGATCTCCTTCACCACAATCTGATACGAGCTGTGGGTGACCGACACTCAGAACACTCATTCACATCTACACTCAGAACTCTACATCCCTCCGTTGTCAACACCTCTGGACATCGAAACAAATATCCCAGATAGCAAACTGACGTTGAATCAACGTGGAAACATGACATCGAAACAACGTTGATCTGACATTGTTTTATCGAATTAACGTTGAACCAACGTCAGACGCGGCATTCTTTCAAAACTAACGGAAAATCAACTTGAAATCGACGTTGTTTCAACGTTAGGAAAGCAAACCAATTTTCGATTTTCATTTAGCTTTGAAGAATGCCGCGTCTAACGTTGGTTCAACGCTAATTCGATGAGCAAAATCAACGTTGTTTCGATGTCACGAGAGACGTCGTTTCCACGTTGATTCGATGTCAGTTTGCTGTCTGGGATAATTGATTTAGCTTTGGGATACTCTTGTTTAATTCACTGCTGACTGGAGGACAAAATCTCCTCAATCATTCAGGTTTCTACACAGACGTCCCATTCACCAAAGCTATATGTTTAACCCTATAAAATCTACTTTACCAGATTGCATATGCAAATTATTAAGGTGTCTAAATGATGAACATGATCAAGACTTTGCATCTCCTCCACTTCCTCTGTCTCTTAAAACTACATTTAAAGGGATATGCTCCACTTTTTTTGGAAATAGACTCATTTTACCACTCCCCCAGAGTTAAACAGTTGAGTTTTACCGTTTTTCAGATGTTTTCAGACGATTTTCTGATATTTAGAAGAATATCAGTATCCAGACAGTTTCTGGTCTCATTGACTTCCATAGTATATTTTTTTCCTACTATGGAAGTCAATGAGACCAGAAACTGTCTGGTTACTGATATTCTTCATAATATCAAAAAAAAATCAGCTGAATGGATTCGAAAACGGTAAAACTCGACTGTTTAACTCTGGGGGAGTGGTAAAATGAGACTATTTCCAAAAAAAGTGGAGTATCCCTTTAATATATCATGAGGATCATGAATTGCGTATTTGTGCTAAATCCACTCAGATTTGTCTCACACAAACTTCCCCAGCAAAGCGATTAAACATAGAAACACGCCAGATTGGCTTGTGATTGGACAGCGTTTCCCGCCAAAGTTCATTTTTACACACATTTGGCTGGTCGGAGGGTGTTAATCTCAATCCCCAGTATCTCTTTAAGCATTTAAATATCATCTTACTAAGACATTATTAGCCCATATTGATATTTATATGCACTTTATGCAAGAGTCTGCTAAACTGTTATAAAAATACTGATCAGATGAAACGGATTTACATTTCAAGCATCAGAATTTCACCTTACTGTAATAAACTGTTCAATTTTTAAACGATGTCAGGCATTACAGGGTTAAATGTGTGTGTTCATATCTTGTGCTTCGTATCTGTATTTCCCTTCACTTTCCCAATGGTCTTCTCCTGCATTTTCCGTACTTAATTGAATAATTTACTCAATAAATAAGTCTCTCCTCCTCTTCCATCTGTGGCTGTCTGAAGGAATGAGTCTGTCACATTGAAAAACCGAATTACTGAAACACAGAGCGCAGAGAGAGAGGAAGAGGAAGAGTCTTTGTGCAAGTGTTGAGACGAATACGAAACAGCTGAAGGAGAGATGGAGCCAAGAAACACCGCGAGTGAATATGCCGAGGCTCATTTCAGCCTGATGAACACACACACACACACCTGATAGGAGCTCCTTTAGCCTGGGCAGGTTTCAGCAGGACGGTGATGGTGGTGGCCGTCTCGTTCAGGGACGCCTCGGACCCATCATACTCCTCTAGAGTCGGCGCTACAGACACACAGAGAGAGAGGGAGTGTGTCAACATTTCCCTTTAATTCAGTCCTGTGTTGGTGAAGCTTTCCTGAAACTCAATCCTCTGTTCAAACCTCAGAGAAGTTCAACTACAGCCAGCCTGCTGGAAAACAAGTCACTGAGCACCTCAAATACAACAAACTTAATACAGTACATAACACACACATTTATACCAACTATATAATAAATGAACAAACTGAAATACAGTACTTGAAGAAATATTTGACCTCATAAGAAAAAAAATAACAAAACAAAACAAAACAAAAAATTCCATTCATTATAACTAAATATATTTTTTAGCTCAGGTCCATGAAATAATATTACAGATACAACTTTATATTGTAATAATGTATCAGGAAATGTTAAAATTATGCTTTACGAATAAGATTAACTAATGTAATTAACCAATACATCTGTCATTTTAGAATTATTTATATACTATTACAGTATTTATTAATGTTTTGTGTTTATCTTTTATTTTTAGTTTTCATTTTAGTTTTCATACGCATGCTATTTATTTAAAACTAAAAAAAATAATTGATTTATTTATGTTAACAAACAATTTCGAAAAACTTGCAATACATTTTTTGTTTGTCTTGATGTAAGTAATCAACTCGGTGATTTTCATGATGATTTCTAAAGGTTAAAATTTTTACCCTATTCACGTGAGAAAACTAATGAATAGGCGAATGAATGGGATATATTTGGGTCTTTTTCTAAAGTTTCCCCTAATGGGATTCTTCTTTTTTTTTCCTTACTCAGGACATTTTGAGGATACAAAATCAGATGAGTTTGCTTCTGTTGCAATTTGTTCAAGGTTGAACCCCATTTTGGCTTAAAATGACTGGACTAATACGACACAGCATCTCATTCCCTTCTCAGCGAATCAGAGGGCGTAATCAGAGATGTTTTTGATAGTTTTAGACGACAATTCCCAAACTGTTGCTATGATGCTTAAAAAAATCAGAAAACACATCAGACAACCACAACACACACACACACACAAAAACACATCCAACAATTTCACTATGCAGGAATACATCTATTTGTCTTTGTCTTCCTTTTTGAAAGCAGGTTTTCTTCCCTCATCCCTGCATGTTTTGTTAGCTCCACCTACACTTCTCTCACTGGCAACAAATCAAAAGTGATGTATTTCTGAAATGCCAGGAAATCATATTTGCCCTGATCATGCCCGTATGACATGTGCGAGCGTGAAGTGGCAGAGAGCCTGAGGGGACGTGATGAGGTTACGCTCCTCGTCGCTCATTAGCACAACACAGGAAGAAGCTTTTACATTCAATTCAGCTGATTACAGCACGCAATTCGAGATCCGTACACAAGCAGACGCAGATGAAAACAAACCAAAAAGACCTCATTCATCCTTACGGAACACATTATTTATTTTTATCTCAATTAGTAAACCGCAAAAGAGCTGACTTTGGTTAAAGCGTCAAAAGATTATTCACATATTGATTACACTGCACAAAAAACAAAAACACTGACACTATGTTCCAAAGTTTCTTGAATAAAGAAATGAATATTAAGAAATGAAGATTAAATTAAAAAAAACAGTATACTTTACACTTTTTACATTTAAACTTTACTATATATTCAGATAGTATGGAGCCCCCCTAGTCCTACTTTGGCAAAAAAATAATAATAATAATTATAACTACCTTGTGGCCTAAAGATACTATCTTGTGGCCTCATCTTAGTATCTTGAGGCCACGAGTTAGTATCTTGAAGCCACAAGCTACTGTATTGAGGCCACGAGTTACTATCTTGAGGCCACGAGTTAGTATCTTGAGGCCACGAGTTAGTATCTTGAGGCCACGAGTTTCTATCTTGAGGCCACGAGTTAGTATCTTGAGGCCACGAGTTTCTATCTTGAGGCCACGAGTTACTATCTTGAGGCCACGAGTTAGTATCTTAAGGCCACGAGTTACTATCTTGAGGCCACGAGTTAGTATCTTAAGGCCACGAGTTACTATCTTGAGGCCACAAGTTACTATCTTGAGGCCACGAGTTAGTATCTTAAGGCCACGAGTTACTATCTTGAGGCCACGAGTTACTATCTTGAGGCCATGATTTACTATCTTGAGGCCACGAGTTACTATCTTGAGGCCATGATTTACTATCTTGAGGCCACGAGTTACTATCTTGAGGCCATGATTTACTATCTTGAGGCCACGAGTTACTATCTTGAGGCCATGATTTACTATCTTGAGGCCACGAGTTACTATCTTGAGGCCACGAGTTACTATCTTGAGGCCACAAGTTACTATCTTGAGGCCACGAGTTACTATCTTGAGGCCACGAGTTACTATCTTGAGGCCACAAGTTACTATCTTGAGGCCACGAGTTACTATCTTGAGGCCATGATTTACTATCTTGAGGCCACGAGTTACTATCTTGAGGCCATGAGTTACTATCTTGAGGCCACGAGTTACTATCTTGAGGCCACAAGTTACTATCTTGAGGCCACGAGTTACTATCTTGAGGCCACGAGTTACTATCTTGAGGCCACGAGTTACTATCTTGAGGCCACGAGTTACTATCTTGAGGCCACGAGTTACTATCTGGAGGCCACTAGTTAGTATCTTGAGGCCACGAGTTACTATCTTGAGGCCACGAGTTACTATCTGGAGGCCACTAGTTAGTATCTTGAGGCCACGAGTTACTATCTTGAGGCCACGAGTTACTATCTGGAGGCCACTAGTTAGTATCTTGAGGCCACGAGTTACTAAGTTACTATCTTGAGGCCACGAGTTACTATCTTGAGGCCACAAGTTACTATCTTGAGGCCACGAGTTACTATCTTGAAGCCACAAGATAGTTATAATTATTATTTTTTTTTTTTTGCCAAAGTGGGACTAGGGGGGCTCCGTAAGATAGAAAACAGCTGTTTTAAATTATAATAATATTTTATTTTTTAACTGTATGTTTGATCAATCAATATCTCACTGACGCCAGACGTTTGAACATGGGTGTATTTGCAAGTAAAATCACCTAATTTCAGAAAGAATAAAATAAGAATAAAAGAATAAAAACCAACAGATAATCTCATTCATAAAACAATTAATTCTCCTGGTGACTATTGTGTGAGAATCTAACTTCACAGCCTGAACAAACGGTCCAATCAGAAGACGGGATGGAATTTGACATCCACTCATACGCATACCTGATATGTTGGTGGTGACGTTGAGTGTGGTCGGGGGTCCGTATCCCTTGCTGGTGCTGGCTCGGATCAGGAACTGGTAAGTGGTTCCCGGGTGCAGCTGTGTGAAGTTGTGTCGCGAGGTGTTCCAGGGTAACGGCACGAGCACCGGCGGCCTCAGCAGCGGCACCGACGGGTCGAACGAATGTACGCTGCTGTAGCTGATCTGGAGACACCCGACACACAACACAACACATTCAGCAGATATTGGGATTTATTTTTAGTTCTTCATGATAAAATACTAAGAAATTAACTTGTATGTAAATGTAAGACAGTGCGAATAAGGCCCGCATTACCTCATACTGGGTAATGATGCCGTTGGGCTCCAGAGGCTCTTTCCACTGCAGCGAGATCTTGTCCTCAGACGGAGTCGCTCGCACAAACTCCTTGGGGACTGGACCGGGAACTAAAGCACAGATCGAGAGAAAACTGAGTGCTAGCAGAACTGAGAGAAAACTGCGTTGGCTGGTTGTGTGTCTTACAGAATGTGGAGAATTTGCCATCAGATGTTTGCTTTATGATGAGCAGTGCTGATACTAATATATACCCTTTTGACCGGTGTAACAACAACATAAAAAGTATGACCATAATAATCTCAGGTACTGATTATACTGATGTTAGAGGTTGAAACTCTCTCCACAACCTGATAGCAAAGACCAAAAAATGTTTGTCCAGTCATTGCATTTAGTCTGAATGATTGGCTGCGATAATTGATTGATTTGGTTGAGAGTGCAGTGCTCTTGCAGAGAGACTCCGCCCACACTCTCTTCTGATTGGCTGCGATAATTGATTGATTTGGTTGTGAGTGCAGTGCTCTTGCAGAGAGACTCCGCCCACACTCTCTTCTGATTGGCTGTGATTTTTGATTGATTTGGTTGAGAGTGCAGTGCTCTTGCAGAGAGACTCCGCCCACACACTCTTCTGATTGGCTGTGATTTCTGATTGATTTGGTTGTGAGTGCAGTGCTCTTGCAGAGAGACTCCGCCCACACTCTCTTCTGATTGGCTGTGATTTTTGATTGATTTGGTTGCGAGTGCAGTGCTCTTGCAGAGAGACTCCGCCCACACTCTCTTCTGATTGGCTGTGATTTTTGATTGATTTGGTTGTGAGTGCAGTGCTCTTGCAGAGAGACTCCGCCCACACACTCTTCTGATTGGCTGCGATAATTGATTGATTTGGTTGCGAATGCAGAGAGACTCCGCCCACACACTCTTCTGATTGGCTGCGATAATTGATCGATTTGATTGAGAGAGCAGTGCTCTTGCAGAGAGACTCCGCCCACACTCTCTTCTGATTGGCTGCGGTAATTGATTGATTTGGTTGTGAATGCAGAGAGACCCCGCCCACAAACTCTTCTGATTGGCTGCGATAATTGATTGATTTGGTTGAGAGTGCAGTGCTCTTACAGAGAGACTCCGCCCACACTCTCTTCTGATTGGCTGCGATAATTGATTGATTTGGTTGTGAGTGCAGTGCTCTTACAGAGAGACTCCGCCCACACACTCTTCTGATTGGCTGCGATAATTGATTGATTTGGTTGCGAATGCAGAGAGACTCCGCCCACACACTCTTCTGATTGGCTGCGATAATTGATCGATTTGATTGAGAGAGCAGTGCTCTTGCAGAGAGACTCCGCCCACAAACTAGAAACACTGTGCCTGACAAACTGGACTGATTTTAAGATCCTCATGGTCCCTTAAACCTTCTGATTCCATGACTGAAATGACTTTTGGATGAGAAATCTAAATTGTGTCTTCATCTAAATTTTTATTTATTTTTTTAAAGAAAGAAACAAAAAAGACACACTCGCTAAATCACTCTGCGGATAAAATGGGCCATCAGCACAACAACACAAAGGAAAGGGGCAGAAATGATGGTACACTGGTAGGAGCGTATCATTTCATCAACACAAGAAATCATTTGCATATATGCAGAAGAATACAAACGGTGCTCCTAAACCTGGGTGTGCCCAACACTGCGAGCGAGGCGACTGACGGAAAAAAGTTCCGCAAGCGATGTGCACGTCCCAGATGTGTCAAGAAATCACAGCATCTAACCCACTTATGACTGGCAGGTGCGCTTGGTGCCCTTTATCCTCATTTGAATTATTTGCCTCACTCATCTTCCGGAAAACAGAAGTTATATTTATACATTCCTGACAGGTTTTGATCTGTTTCTCCATGAGAGAGATGTTGCATGAAGAGGCTTTAACTGTCAGCGTAATCATGTAAACATTTTAAATGGGCCAATGTTACTCTTGATCATTTGGATGTATAGTCAGTCAGCAGATCGGTGTGATTCTGGGTGAGGTCTGGCCGCGACTGGTGGGCCGCTTCATGGTGGGATTTGGATTCTACGAGCTCAGAACTGACACTATTATTTTTACATTTCATGAGGATACATGAGCGGGTCACATCATTGGCGGTCTCCTGAGGAGAAGTGTGTCCTACCTACTGATTCTTCTCGCCGTGCCATTCACAGTTGAGAGTACAAATCACCAAAACAATCTGAGATTCGTTTCAATTGCAAAACTGATTGACACTGAACTGCCACTAAACCTCACAACTGACAATCCTTCAGAAAAGCTCCTCTCGCAAACACCTGTAAACGGAGGAAGACGCAATTGTGAGAAAAAAAAGTCAGAATTGTGACATAAAAAGTCACACTTCTATCTTTTTTTCACAGAATTGCGATTTTATATCACCCAATTCTGACTTTATATCTCACAATTCTGACTTTATATCTCGCAATTCTGACTTTATATCACCCAATTCTGACTTTATATCACCCAATTCTGACTTTATATCTCACAATTCTGACTTTATATCTCGCAATTCTGACTTTATATCTCACAATTCTGACTTTATATCTCGAAATTCTGACTTTATATCTCACAATTCTGACTTTATATCTCACAATTCTGACTTTATATCTCGAAATTCTGACTTTATATCTCACAATTCTGACTTTATATCTCACAATTCTGACTTTATATCTCGCAATTCTGACTTTATATCTCGCAATTCTGACTTTATATCTCACAATTCTGACTTTATATCTCGAAATTCTGACTTTATATCTCGAAATTCTGACTTTATATCTCGCAATTCTGACTTTATATCTCACAATTCTGACTTTATATCTCACAATTCTGACTTTATATCTCGCAATTCTGACTTTATATCTCGCAATTCTGACTTTATATCTCGCAATTCTGACTTTATATCTCGCAATTCTGACTTTATATCTCGAAATTCTGACTTTATATCTCACAATTCTGACTTTATATCTCACAATTCTGACTTTATATCTCGCAATTCTGACTTTATATCTCACAATTCTGACTTTATATCTCACAATTCTGACTTTATATCTCGCAATTCTGACTTTATATCTCGCAATTCTGACTTTATATCTCACAATTCTGACTTTATATCTCGAAATTCTGACTTTATATCTCGAAATTCTGACTTTATATCTCGCAATTCTGACTTTATATCTCGCAATTCTGACTTTATATCTCACAATTCTGACTTTATATCTCGAAATTCTGACTTTATATCTCGAAATTCTGACTTTATATCTCGCAATTCTGACTTTATATCTCACAATTCTGACTTTATATCTCACAATTCTGACTTTATATCTCACAATTCTGACTTTATATCTCGCAATTCTGACTTTATATCTCACAATTCTGACTTTATATCTCACAATTCTGACTGTATATCTCACAATTCTGACTTTATATCTCACAATTCTGACTTTATATCACGCAATTCTGACTTTATATCTCACAATTCTGACTTTATATATCGCATTTCTGACTTTATATCACCCAATTCTGACTTTATATCTCACAATTCTGACGTTATATCTCACAATTCTGACTTTATATCTCACAATTCTAACTTTATATCTCGCAATTCTGACTTTATATCTCACAATTCTGACTTTATATATCGCATTTCTGACTTTATATCACCCAATTCTGACTTTATATCTCACAATTCTGACTTTATATCTCACAATTCTGACTTTATATCTCACAATTCTGACTTTATATCTCACAATTCTAACTTTATATCTCGCAATTCTGACTTTATATCTCACAATTCTGACTTTATATCTCGCAATTCTGACTTTATATCTCACAATTCTGACTTTATATATCGCATTTCTGACTTTATATCACCCAATTCTGACTTTATATCTCACAATTCTGACTTTATATCTCACAATTCTGACTTTATATCACGCAATTCTGACTTTATATCTCACAATTCTGACTTTATATATCGCATTTCTGACTTTATATCACCCAATTCTGACTTTATATCTCACAATTCTGACTTTATATCTCACAATTCTGACTTTATATAATTCTGACTTTATATCTCACAATTCTGACTTTATATCTCGCATTTCTGACTTTATATCTCGCAATTCTGACTTTATATCTCACAATTCTGACTTTATATCTCACAATTCTGACTTTATATCTCACAATTCTGACTTTATATCTCACAATTCTGACTTTATATCTCGCATTTCTGACTTTATATCACCCAATTCTGACTTTATATCTCACAATTCTGACTTTATATCTCGCAATTCTGACTTTATATCTCGCAATTCTGACTTTATATCTCACAATTCTGACTTTATATCTCACAATTCTGACTTTATATCTCACAATTCTGACTTTATATCTCACAATTCTGACTTTATATCTCGCATTTCTGACTTTATATCACCCAATTCTGACTTTATATCTCACAATTCTGACTTTATATCTCACAATTCTGACTTTATATCTCACAATTCTGACTTTATATCTCGCATTTCTGACTTTATATCACCCAATTCTGACTTTATATCTCACAATTCTGACTTTATATCTCGCAATTCTGACTTTATATCTCGCAATTCTGACTTTATATCTCACAATTCTGACTTTATATCTCACAATTCTGACTTTATATCTCACAATTCTGACTTTATATCTCACAATTCTGACTTTATATCTCGCATTTCTGACTTTATATCACCCAATTCTGACTTTATATCTCACAATTCTGACTTTATATCTCGCAATTCTGACTTTATATCTCACAATTCTGACTTTATATCTCACAATTCTGACTTTATATCTCGCATTTCTGACTTTATATCACCCAATTCTGACTTTATATCTCACAATTCTGACTTTATATCTCACAATTCTGACTTTATATCTCGCAATTCTGACTTTATATCTCGCAATTCTGACTTTATATCTCGCAATTCTGACTTTATATCTCACAATTCTGACTTTATATCTCGCAATTCTGACTTTATATCTCGCAATTCTGACTTTATATCTCGCATTTCTGACTTTATATCACCCAATTCTGACTTTATATCTCACAATTCTGACTTTATATCTCGCATTTCTGACTTTATATCACCCAATTCTGACTTTATCTCACAATTCTGACTTTATAACTCGCAATTGCAACTTTATATCACGCAATTCTGACTTTTATCTCGCAATTCTGAGAAATAAAGTCAGAACTGCGAGATATAATCTCGCAATTGTGAGAAAAATAGTCACAATTATTTATTTTATTTTTATATTCAGTGGCGGAATCAAGTTTCTATGAATGCCCAAACGACCCGCTTCCGATCAGAACAAGCGGATAATCGCTTCCTCTGATTCCATACGTGGTCTCTCAACTTGCCGATCATATTATTATGATGAAGAAGATGCAAGTATATTAATATTCTCAAAACATACTGCTTAAAACGCAATTAATAATACTATATGACAAAACTGAACCAGAAAAACACATATAAGGGTTTGTTCACACTGGCACAGTAGTTCGGTTCTCTTGGTTACTTTGGTCTGGACCAAAACCCCCATAATCAAACATTTAGTCCAGGTTCAATTAGCATTAGCTTACCGAACACCCAATACATGCTTTGATCTGGGCTAAATGCGCTCATTGTTTGTGCAAACATATGATTTTTGTTTATGAAGCTTATAAAATGTGTGAAAGGGGTCAAAACAGCAGCAGGAATCCCTTTTAAGGGTCTCATCATGTGACATCACGTCCTGTTTTTGGTTAGTTTACACATCTTTGGTCATATTTCAGTCGAATTTGTTTGGATTGCAGTTGGTTTTAATCTAATCAAAGCTGTGAACTGATACACACACACCCTAAGAGAACAGATGTCCCCAATATCCAGTGTAATCAAAAGGCATTGAATGTATTATGAATAAAATAGTTCAAAATTTAGATATTTTTGAATAAAAGCAATACAATTACATATGATTATAGTATTTTAAAAAAAAAATCATATTTTTATTGTGGTTTTATTTTTGAATATGTGTAGATAGGCCAGTTAAACCAGTAAGAGCTTTGTCCCTACAGCCATACGGGCTTTAAATAAATAATCCTCTTAAAGTATGAGACATCATCCATTGGTGTGTTGTGCTCTTGTCTCTGTTGTGATCCCTGGTATCTATTATTGTATAATCTTGTGTAAGTCTGCATGTGTTTGTTATGTACGCACCCACTGTGGAAACATCTTTAATATGTCTCAATGTCTAACCCCACCTATGGGCTGTCTCTGGTGTTCTTATATGTAAGGATGAGACCCGCGGCTGTTTGTAGTGATCGTACCGTCCTCCTCCGTCTGGATGACGGTCTCGTCGCTCTCCTTGCGTCCCTCCGGGTTGGTGAGGATCATTTTCAGGCTGACGTTGGTGTTGGGAGGCAGGTTTCCCACCACGTGCCGGGGGGCTTTGGGGTCCATCTCCAGGCAGTCGGCTTTGCTCTGGTTGGGGGTTTTGTGGTAGTGGTAGCAGATGGTGACGTTGAAGGTGTGGCAGCGGGTGATGTTGTAGCCCAGCGACTCCCAGTCCACGGCGATGTAGCGCGCCTGCGTCTCCGCGATCTTCAGACTCTTGGGCGTCCGCATGGGTTCTGAGAGAGAGGACGAGAGATGGGTCAAAACATTGTTCATTTTTAACCCTCAGGTGCTCTTCGTTTCGGAGTCACACTTGTTCGGAGTCAAAAGTGACCGGACACCTAAAAATTAAATTTCCTCCATCCCAGTAAAACCAATGCAATTGTTTTTGTTCTATAATATTTATTCTTTGTAATTTTGTATTTTGAGACAATTTGATTGAATTTATTAATATTTATGTAATATTTATGGTTTATTTTGCCGTGGAAAAAAATATATTTTTCTATATATATATATTTTTTTTTTTCAAAAAATTATTAATGCAGTATTTTAGTTTAATAGATAGTCTAGACCTTCAGAAAAAAAAAATAAGAAAATTAGCACCATCTGGTTATAGTATAGAGAAAAAGCGTATAATCATGGTGTAACCACTAGATGACATGTACAGCTCTCTATGGAGAAGTTCCCAGATGTTTATGAACACATTTTTTTTTTTGGTGGATTTGAATATATAGTTGAAACAATCTCAAAAACGATTTTTTTAATTAAAAAATGTAAAAAAAATAAATAAATAAAAATTTGTGAATTTTGTGTTTTTGTCAATTTCCCATTCATTTCCTATGGGTCGGTCATTTTTGACCGAAGACCACAAGTGTGACTATTTTTTTACGACCACTTAGCATGCTCAGATCATGACCTCATTTTTTTTTTGTATTCACATACATAATGCCATAAAAGTCACCAAGTTTCATAACATTCCGATGAAGCTGTGATTTTTAGAAATTCAAAACAGAAATTTTTTCGGTCAGAAATGACCGAAGAGCACCTGAGGGTTAAAGGGGTCATGAACTGAGAAATACAAATGTCCTTGATCTTTTGACATTTTAGAGGTCATTGTACTATATAAACATCCTGTAGGTTTCAGAACTCTAAAACAGCCTATATTGAAGCCGGTATGCAAAACAACCGGTTGTGTAACGTGTCACTTTATTGCGTAACAGTGTGGGTAAACAACACCTCCGCAGAGAGAGATACACCTGCTTCTACAGCGACGCCTGTTTAGCCCCGCCCACTGATCCGCACATGTAGATAATGAGGCAAACGCAAGTCTACACAGAAACCTGAAAATAGTGATAATAATTAATAATAGCATAGAATTTTCATAATACTCATGAAAATTCACCCTATCTATTCTCCAAATGCATGTTATTGATTCTATTGAGAATGATTCATCCATGCATGTTTCATTTTCAGACTGTTGACGTATGCGGAATTCTCCAATCATTTAAAATGATTAAGCCCCACCCCTTTCTTACAATTGGCTGTAAGCTCACATTCAGACCCGCCTCCCCTAACCAATCAACAACTGATGGACTGAAGCACACCAAACCCTACATGTCTTCAATAATCCACAGAACTAAAGACCTGACGCTACTGTTTCATAGCAACTTTACCAGAAAAAGACATTCAGGATTCGTTTAGTTTTAATCTCTGCTTGAATGACCACATGACCACACTGACAAACAACCAGAAAACTCACAGGATTTGATTGTATATTTCTCTTTCTGATGAGGTGAACGGAGAGGCTGATCTGGTATGAGTGGCGCGAGGAAGACGGGAAGTGTTGTGAAAGCAAATGAGGCACCTGTGGACCAGATAAAGACTCCTTCATACACACACACACACACACACACACACAGATGCAGACGTCTTAAGCCTCTCTAAATTAGCCAATACATCAGTGCGAGAGAGGGTTCATAGAACGCCACCCCATAATGCATCAGTCCAGCACTCCGAGCTGGTTTGTAATTACTGTAACAGAGTCATTTATCTGTCAGTGTCATTAACACACACACGCAGCGGTGAATAGACACAGACGAACCGCTGAGGGTTTTAATATGCTATACGCTTGTCCAGTGCGCTTTGACCCTAACATTAACAACAGTCATAAATCAGCACACCTCTCTGCTCCAAAGCCTTCAATGACCTCTGACCTCAGAGTCAGGCAGGGCGAGCTGAGGTGTGTGGGGTCAGTGATCATATGATCACATACTCAGTCGAAGATTGAGCTGTTGCCACACACACACACATCAATGTAGAAGGTTTCTCTAAGCGCTGGACGACGCACATTTGAATCATTAAACCACACGTGTTGGTATTCAGATAGCGGACTCTGAACAAGAGGAAACTGACTGTAGACATGTTCACTGTCGATACTAACAAAACAAGTCCAGGCTCATCAAATTTTCACGACGAACATGGTTTGAAAGCAGAGAGTTGCCTTCAATGATGATCCTCAGACTTCAGCAGATTCGGTGTAAGTAATGCCACAATGAAACGCTAGCAGTGTCTGGAGATCAAATTATGGCATTTCTATTAAACATTATGACGTTTTTACTGTTTTTTCACCCCAATAGGATCTATAACATGCCTGAAGTTTCATTTCATGCCAGCTTTAATATTATATTAGTATATAAATAAATATGAATAAAATATAAATATTGGTCGGTTCTTTTTCAAAATAAATAAACGCGTGTAGATTAGAGCCAGACCGATATATCTGCAGACCGATATTATCGGCCGATACTGGGCGTTTTCCAAACTATCGGTATCGGCAGTTATAATGGCCGATAAATGAATATTTCAAAAATAAAATAAAAACGGACGAAACATGCTTGAACCATGTCATGAGTGTTGGAGTTGTATAGTTTGTCCACCAGAGGGCGCTCTACACCGTCCCTGTTGGCAACACTCGTTGAGTTGGTCACGAGACATACATTGCTTGAATAACAATTAGTTATTAACTCAAATTAGCATGACAAAATTTGTGACTATCATGTTCAGTTTAAAATAAATAAATAAATAAATAAATAAATAAAATATCGGCCGATATATCGGAATATCAGATTTTAAAACCGCAAAATATTTGTATCGGTATCGGCCTTCAAAATCCTTTATCGGTCGGGCTCTAGTGTAGATTTGATTTATTTCTTAAAGCAACACACTATTATTACTTTATATATAATTATATTATTACATCTATACAACTATATAACACGAGCGATTCATCAGATGTAGAAAATTAATTGAGATTGAAATCATACCAACTCAGTCTCGCTTTGGTGGCTAATTCGTACAAACTCATAATCTGATCTGCATGTTTTCGTACGATCTGCGTACGCCACAGTGACGGGGTGGAGCTTCATGCTTACCTTTTTCCTAAAAAAAATGGTAGATTTTGAATAATTCACGTTATATAAATTCACATGAAATCACCACCTCATAAAATAGTGGCATCTTGTTGTGTGTGAGACTGGGTTGAATTATACACAACGTTTGCTCACAGAATGCCATCACTGACTAGCCTGGTTAAAACCAGACCATTCTCAGTGGTAACCGAGTTATGGTCTGACAAAGCATCATAGGCCATGTCCACACTAAAACGAACTTAATTTAATTTTTACTTCAAGTTTTAATTGAAGTAAGTTTTACTGAAGTTTTTACTTCAAACGAAAACGTATATTTTTCTCTCCGTTTTGGCCTTCCATCCACACTGAGACGCCGTTTTTAAGTCAACGAAAACGTATCTTTTGGAAAACGCTCTCCAAAGTGGATAAATTTGAAAACGCTGTTTTCGCGTTGTAGTGTGGACAGTGAAACCGGGGTTATTTCAAAACGATGACGTAAGTTTAGTCATGTGATCCATGTAGTACCAATAGATATTCATGTTTGAATATAGAGGAACCGTACCCGCCCCTCGCGCTCTCAACAACACACATCGAACAACGGCGTTAGTAAAGCCCTCGCGCCTGTTGTGATAGTCATTTTTACACTGTTGCTAAAATATGTTACTTTCTATGGTACTTAATATGTGCTATTCTTCATAGCACAGTACTGCAAAGATGACAGATAATGTTCTCGCATTTGCTGTCCTGCGGCAAAACAGGAGAGCAGTTGCGTTTTAGACCAAACATATGGTGACTAGGGTTGTGTATCGTTTGAATTTAAACGATTCCGATTCCGATTCCTTGTTTCAATTCCGGTTCCCAACGATTCTCGATTCCGATTCTTTTAAGAGGCAGGGTCAAAAAAGTTTAGCTAACCTTGCTAACCAACGGTCTTTCTGAAGGAAATACTCCTTCTGTCACAAATTTTGCATTTTGTCGAGATTTCGTTATTTTTAGAAAAGTGAAGCCACACTTTGGACCGCCGACGTAAGCTACTCATGTTCGACTCGCGCGGTTATGCCAACACTTCCGGTAGACGCTTCTTCATTGGTGTTGTTCAGCGGTTTCTTCTTCCGCTCGGCGGACTGTGAATATCGAAACTAGGAATCGAAATTTTAACTTTTGAGCGATTCCGGGAAAAACGAAAAGTTAGTCCCGGTTCCAATTGATACTCGATTCTCGATACCCAACCCTAATGGTGACTGAATGCGACCTGGACGCATCAGTGATGGTGAGATATTTTGCTAAATAAAATTATCCTGTTATTGCGCGATAACATTATTATTTATTTTCCCATCAGTATCATCTCAGTGAGCTTTTGTGAAGTTTCACGCATGCGCAGTAAAGTGACTTTAGAAGTTTCTCATCCACACTGAAACGTCGGAAAACGCCTGAAAACGCTAGTGTGGACGGAGAGCGTTTTTAAACGAAAACCCCGTTTTCAAATGTATCCCGATTTATGTGGACGTAGCCAAAGACAAATCATCCCTTGAGGGGCGTCACCAACGGACATCGCGCATAGACCTAAAACTAATCAGAAGGAGATGACGTATGCAGAGCCGTGTTCTTTGCTCGTTTTTTAACAAAAAGGTTCAAATGGCTTAAAACAGACGCGATAGCTGACTCGAACGAGTGATGTTCGACGGCGGCATCCATCGTAGGCTACAAAATCTGCTTCAAAATCCCAGCGCTGTCGTCATCGTGTAAACGTTTCTGATTGGTGCCTCGATTTTGATGGATTGGAAATGGGCTTGAGTGAGCTCTTTGCCAGACTAACTTTCAGAGCAAATCTAAATTTGACGGAAGTTGTCTGGGTTTTCACAGGCTAATCACTGACCAATCACAGTCAACTATTCCAGAAAGCTGTGTAAACATGAAACGCAGTGTAAGTAGGACATCAACTGAACGCCAGAGGCAGATGAGAGAACTAGAGCCCGACCGATAAAGGATTTTGAAGGCCGATACCGATACAAATATTTTTGGGTTTTAAAATCCGATGTTCTGATATATCGGCCGATATTTTATTTATTTATTTGAAACCGGACATGATAGTCACAAATTTTGTCATGCTTATTTGAGTTAAGAGAACTGATGGGGATGATCTTTTAATTGTTATTCAAGCAATGTATGTATCCAACAGGAACGGTGTAGAACGCCCTCTGGTGGACAAACTATACAACTCCAACACTCATGACATGGTTCAAGCGTGTTTCGTCCATTTTTATTTTATTGTTGAAATATTCATTTATCGGCCATTATAACTGCCGACTCCGATAGTTTGGAAAATGCCTAATATCGGCCGATAATATCAGTCTGCCGATATATCAGTCTGGCTCTAGAGAGAACATGATGCAAGAAAACACAACTCTGGGGAAGAAGATAGACTCGGAAAATCCAGATCAACGTGTGGTGTGTGTGAACTGGAGCCACACCGAGGGCAGGAGACTAAACAGAGATGGAAAACACACACACACACACACATAAGCTCAGGAGGCCCTTTCCATGTAGTCTAATTAAAACGAGTCGCTCTGAATACAGATGAGGAGCTTGTTAACACAGGACGGTGATTGGCTGCTTGCTCAGAGCTTATTAACAACAAACGCCTTTCCCATCATCCCTTTGGGTGACAGTTTCTCTCTCTAACTCGTGATTGTCATGACTCTTCAGGAAGTATTTTGTCCTGATTTTAGGAAGATAGCTGAAGCTTGTCAGGCGAGCATCATTAGGCAGATTTAGTGTCAATGTCCAATCGCTGGTTCTGCATGTTAAATAAAGTTCAGCTCTCTTTCATTTGATACTCCATCTGTCGTAAAGCCGTCTGTCTGCATCACCACAGACACATGATTGACAGCACAAACAGCCAATCAAATCACTGCACTGATAAGCTCTGCTGTTATCCGCCATTTTGTCTATGATTTTTTTTTTGTCCCCATAAAGCATTTAAATGAATATAAAAAGCAAAGACAGTGGTTAAGTAATCCCTCGCTATCTTGAGGTCAATTAAAAACACATTTCTGTCAGTAATAATGATGTATAGACCTTATGTAGCCCCGCCCCTTTTCAGCGTTGCGCTCGTTGTCTTTTGACTTCCGGTCTGTATTTCCACAGCGATCTTGCATAGGTATTAATGAACTCCTCAAAAAAATCCCGGTCGACATTTGTTAAGACATCTGCTTTACAATGCTTATGATAACTAGGGTTGGGTATCGAGAATCGAGTATCGATTGGAATCGGGACTAACTTTTCGTTTTTCCCGGAATCGTTCAAAAGTTAAAATTTCGATTCCTAGTTTCGATATTCACACTCCGCCGACCAGAAGAAGAAACCGCTGAACAACACCAATGAAGAAGCGTCTACCGGAAGTGTTGGCATAACCGCGCGAGTCGAACATGAGTAGCTTACGTCGGCGGTCCAAAGTGTGGCTTCACTTTTCTAAAAATATCAAAATCTCGGCAAAATGCAAAATTTGTGACAAAAGGAGTATTTCCTTCAGAAAGACCGTTGGTTAGCAAGGTTAGCTAAACTTTTTTGACCCTGCCTCTTAAAAGAATCGGAATCGAGAATCGTTAGGAACCGGAATCGAAACAAGGAATCGGAATCAGAATCGTTCAAATTCAAACGATACCCAACCCTAATGATAACCATTACAATGCTCATGATAACTTTTGTTAACTCTACAATAAGTATATTCACTTCACCAGCTAATTACTCCTCGACAGCGATGCCATAGAAATATACAGAGCGACCACAAAAACGAAAGTTCAAAGACAATATTCTAAAGATGACGGCGCCCACGTTTCTCTGGTACATAAGGTCTATTAGCTACTCAAGCTTTGATGGCTAACGATGTGATGAATTGAGAAAAGCGATTTATCTCAGATCTAAAACGTCTGTAGATTCACTCGATCTAGTTTAACGTCAGGCGTTTGTGAATGTGAGGACGAGACGGGCAGCCAGACAGAAAAGTCCATTCCCCGAGGTTTTAATTGGGAGCTCTGCCACCGCTGACCCTGCAGGATGACCAAACATTAGTCCCGACTCGCCTCGCGCCGGCCCCTCATGACCCACACACGGCCGCGGGGTCACGCGCAATAGAGGAACCGCCCCGCCCCTCGCGCTCTCGACAACACACATCGAACAACGGCGTTATTAAAGCCCTCGTTCCCTCGGCCTCTCCGCCCATCGCTTATTCAGACATAACTGAGGAAAACAGAGAGAGAGAGCTCGATATAATAAAGCTAAAGATCGTGTCTCGAGGGCCAGTTCAACTCAAAAACAAGTCATTATGTGAGTGTCAGTCACGGCGGACGGGGTTTGTACGTCTCTGACAGGCTTGATGTATCGGATGCTTCCATGATGAGACACAACCCATGCTTAAATTACAAAGCACACACACACGTTCGCTCATTAAAACACACTCATTATTCTCCAATCTTCTGCTTTTTCCTCCCGGCTGCTCTTTTCTGATGATTAAATGCATGTATCCGCAGCTGTGATTGTGTTAGATGAAGAATCTCTGAAGAAAGACGAACGCTCTCAAATCGACCGGCCTCTCGTACGAGCGCCGATCCTGATGTTTATTCTATTAAATGAGATTTTTCATCAGGATTACAGCCGCACACTGTACATACAGAATCCCAATAAAGCAATAAACCACCGGGGACTGCAGAGTGGGCGTCTGATGTCACGCCAAGACTCGCTTTATCCATTGGGAGGGATGTAAACTCAACCGCGTCACGCTTTAGATTTAAAAGCAATCTTGCCGTAATGTCCGTTTATGATCAGATCAAATCAAGTCAATTCGATAATGAAAAAAAAAAACCCAATCATTGACGGTTTTTACATGATAGACACAAACTTAAGTAACTCGTTTTAAGGATAGTGACTTGAGACATTGAATGTTTCAGCTAACCGTCTCTAATGTAGTCCCAAACTACAACTTATTGCACTATTTCAGCATGTCAGTAGCTAATTTTCCCGCTGTTGCCATCTTGTCGCGCAGACGGCATCTGATCAGACTCACACACTGAAAGCCTTCAAACCGGAGGAGCAGAATCCATCTTGTGACTATCTCAATGGTCATCGTATGATTATGGATCTCTTAAACAGGGGGGGGGGTGCGACTGTTGCCGTGGCGATAAGGAGATGTCACTCACTGTCGAGTAAAACCCACAAGAGAGGAAATTTACATGCATCCAATTCACACCCGCGACCTGTGATCAATTCAGCCGGGCCGAGGAAAAAAAAACCCAACGCGAATTTAAGTGGCGAGCTGAAGGCTGATGGATCCCTGACATCCTCCATCAGTTTAAATGTCAAGCGAGCAATAAAACGTAGTGGAGAACAGCAATGAATTGCTCTGATTTGGTACGGCCCATCAAACTCAGAACCACACACACACACACACAGATAACATTTTTCCTGCCAACAATTACCAGCCTCCCTCTTCCTGTCTCTCTGAGCTGGGATCAATACAAGTGGAGAGCTGCATTAAGTTGCTAGATTAAAGCATTACTCCTCTGTAATAAAGCTTTATTGATCAGCCACTCCATGATCAAATGCGAGCACACTTCCCTCAGCCACGTCTGCGGCGCACACGACCCCAGTCGCTCGCTCGCACACACACGGTCCGGCTGAGGACGAACGCACGCTATATATATCCCTGTTTTCACCTGTGATTACCCATTGCAGTGTGTTGTGGGTAACGCTTCCTTTTGCAGTCCTGGCGCAAATGACTTTGTACACTGACGCATGTATCATTCCTATTTTGCACCCGCGCAAAGTGGGCTTTTCTATGGAAGCTTGTTTCCGCCATAGAATGAAAAATATAAAAGGTAATTGCGACTTTTTTTCTCACAATTGCGAGTTTATTTCTCGCAATTCTGACATTATTTCTCAGAATTGCGAGATGGAAAGTCAGAATTGCGAGATATAAAGTCAGAATTGCGTGATATAAAGTTGCAATTGCGAGATATAAAGTCAGAATTGTGAGATATAAAGTCAGAATTGTGAGATATAAAGTCAGAATTGCGAGATATAAAGTCAGAATTGTGATATAAAGTCGTAATTGCGTGATATAAAGTCAGAAATGCATGATATAAAGTCAGAATATTGAGATATAATGTCAGAATTGTGAGATTTATACTAGTTTTTTCCCCTTAGAATTGGCCTCACAATTCTGAGAAAAGATGTAAGAATTTCGACATATAAACTCGCAATTATGTGTTATAAAGTCAGAATTGCGAGATATAAAGTCAGGATTATGTGATATAAATTCAGAATTGTGAGATATAAAGTCAGAATTGCGAGATGTAAACTCGCAATTGTGAGAAAAAAAGTCAGAATTGTGAGATAAAAAGTCCCAATTCTGACATTATAACTCGCAATTACGACTTTTTATCATGCATTTCTGACTTTTTATCTCGCAATTGTGAGAAAAAAAAGTCAAAATTGTGAGATAAAAAGTCACAATTATTTATTTTATTTATTTTTATTCAGTGGCGGAAACAAGCTTCCATACTTTTCCCGCCACAGACGCACGTCGGTAAACCAGGGATTGAACTTGCGCTCCCTGGGCGGGTCGGCACAACAAAGGAGGCGTGTTTCGGCGCAAACATTCCCTAGTGCTATTTTTCGGATCCAGAAAACACTTGCGCCACTGACTAGAAAAAACCTGGTCTAAAGTCAGTGGCGCGTTGCGCATACATTCAGATGCTATTTTATGCGCTCATGCTTGGCCATAATGTAGCGGGTGCACAACGCGCATACACTTTGATTCTCTCATCAACACAGATGCAGACGTTTTATTTGTGCAAATCATACATTATAACAAGGAAACGTATTAACACATGAGGGAAATCACTGTGGTGTCCATGAAGATGTAAAAAAATGTAGGCCTGAATCTAGCTTACACATTTACCCACATTTTTCAGGCTAATTGTAGTACTGACGGATCAGACCTGTTTGCCCAAAAGTGGCAACACACATTAGAGCCAGACCGATTTATCGGTAGGTCGATATTAAAGGGTTAGTTCACCCAAAAATGAAAATTCTGTCAGTATTTCCTCACCCTCATGTTGTTCAACCCCGTAAGACCTTCGTTCATCTTCAGAACACAAATTAAGATATTTAAGATATTAAGATCGCTCCTGCAGACTAGTCCATAGGCTTCTTGAGGTAATGACTCTTGCTGGCCTCGAAAAGTCATTAAAGACATCGTTAAAATAGTCCAAGTGACGACAGCGGTTCAATCTTAACTTTATCAAACGACGAGAACACTTTTTGTGCGCAAAAAACAAACAAAAATAACGACTTTATTTCAACTATTCACTTCCTTCTCTTTGAGCGTCTAGTCAGTTAACGTAGTGTGATTGCGTAAAGCTACGTCACACGTAGGCTCACTATTGGCCGACGCTGGTCATGTGTGTGATGCGTGTGACGTACAATAACAGAAGCTTACGCTATTAAACTAGTAACCTGACTCGCGCAGAGGGAGAAATAAACCAATAGTTGAAATAAAGTCGTTATTTTTGTTGTTTTTTGCGCACAAAAAGTGTCCTCGTCGTTTGATAAAGTTAAGATTGAGCCGCTGTCGTCACTTGGACTATTTTAACGATGTCTTTAATGACTTTTCGAGGCCAGCAAGTGTCATTCCATCAAGAAGCCTATGGACTAGTCTGCAGGAGCGATCTTAATATCTTAAATATCTTAATTTGTGTTCTGAAGATGAACGAAGGTCTTACGGGGTTGAACAACATGAGGGTGAGGAAATACTGACAGAATTTTCATTTTTGGGTGAACTAACCCTTTAAGCATTTTTCATACTATCGGTATCGATGTGTTTGATGAATGTACAGCCCTTTCTCATCCTTCAGCGTCACCTAGAACGCTATATGACAAAACGGCGCTATACTACGCACATGGCAGCCTTTATCGTTAATATAACACGCGAACCCAAGTCGTCATAAATCCTTTAGCGTAATATGAGACTACCCTACCCTACCCCACACCTAAACCTACCCATCACAGCGCGTGTTATATTAACGATAACGGGTGCCATGTGCATAGTATAGCGGCGTTTAGCGTTCTATATGACGCTAACGGATGAGAATGCGTTGGAATGTAGCGACGAGACTGCAAACTCACACCATTCTGCTGTCGCACTGTAGATACGGCAGCGACACACACTGCAAGTTTACTAGATATCTACTAAAACTCCTACATACTCCCAACAAGCCCATCAGAGAGTGACATTTTCAGACAGCCGAGCCATTGATTTGATTAGAAAGCAGTATTGTTTCCCACGAGGCAGGGCTTTGTGTTATAAAGCGGTGGCATCTCCAGCCTCAGTCCAGCAACACAGATCAATGGTAATCTCATTCACAATGACTTCTCAATGGCACCGCCACCTGATGAATAGACCCATCGATTTGCTGTTGTTCTACCACTTCACGCAGGTGAATACACGTCGGCTCTTTTTGAATGGGTCTGTATGGGAGGAAAATCCTGGGCTTCGATGTCTCTTCTGAGGGCTGGCGAAAATGAGAATCCGACCTTTTTCGTGGTTTTACATTTTCTGAAGAAAGTGTGAGTGGAGTTTGTCAACACAAACCTCACTGGAACAGCGATGGGATGTTGGGTATCATCGTTCACTAGGCGAGAATAGTTCATATTTGATCTAGTTCAACTTCTTCATGAATAATATTACGTTCCGCTCTCTATGCTGTCTTTAGCCCTATTCGGCCGGGATTAGTTTTACAAGGGTAGATGGGGTAATGTCATTTTACCACAGGACGTCTGTAATAGAAATGGCCAATTCGAAGGGGGTAAGGTATCTCGGTAAAAAAACTAGAAGTGGGAGATGCCGTGTTGCTTCTTGAAATATCATATGCGCAAACACATATAACCTATATTTATATAGAAAACAGTTAGGTCCGGTCAAATGATGTTAGTTAAAGGGATACTCCACTTTTTGGGGGGAATAGGCTCATTTTACCACTCCCCCAGAGTTAAACAGTTGAGTTTTACCGTTTTTGAATCCATTCAGCCGATTTTATGAAATTTAGACGAATATCAGTAACCAGACAGTTTCTGGTCTCATTGACTTCCATAGTAGGAAAAAATATACTATGGAAGTCAATGAGACCAGAAACTGTCTGGTTACTGATATTCTTCTAAATATCAAAAACGGTATACATTCGTAATATTCGAAAACGGTAAAACCGAATGGTTTAACTCTGGGGGAGTGGTAAAATGAGCCTATTTCCAAAAAAAGTGGAGTATCCCTTTAAATACATATTAGATTGTGTTGGTAATAGAGCCCGACCGATAAAGGATTTTGACGGCCGATACCGATACAAATATTTGTTGGTATTAAAATCCGATATATCGGCCGATATTTTTATATTTTTTTGTATTGTATTTCAGAAACGCATTTCCCCAACATTAGTTATTTATAGTTATTTATGAGTTTTGACTAAAATAATATGATAACGCATTTTATAAAGAAACTTGTTTCTTTTATTGTCACAAAAGAACAGACTGATAAGGTGGCGTTAGCTAGTTTTGTGGTTAGCTAGTCTATTAAGAGCCATAATATAGCAACAGATTACGTCATACTGCAAATTGTAAAATATAGATTTTCAATATAACAGGCCAAGGAGAGATGATACGTCTCATTGCTATAACTGTCACGCGCTATTAAAGAAATACTTCAGTCACATTGTCAAAAGTTAAAAGACAACGTAACGTAACTATTACTAGCTAATTCCGCTTCACTCTCGGCATATTTAACAGCAGCAAAACTAGACATGATAGTCACAAATTGTGTCCTGCTTATTTGAGTTAAGAGAACTGATGCGGATGATCTTTTAATTGTTATTCAAGCGATGTATGTATCGTGACCAACTCAACGAGTGTTGCCAACAGGAACGGTGTAGAGCGCCCTCTGGTGGACAAACTATACAACTCCAACACTCATGACATGGTTCAAGCGTGTTTCGTCCGTTTTTATTTTATTTTTGAAATATTCATTTATCGGCCATTATAACTGCCGATACTGATAGTTTGGAAAACGCCCAATATCGGCCGATAATATCGAGCTACCGATATATAGGCACTTACCTAACGCTAAACAAAGTTTGATGCCACTAACAAGCGATTGCGATCTTCTTTCTGATCTGAATAGTGTGTGCAAACACAGATTTGTCCCAGCGTCTAAAACTGAATGCGTTTTCAAGCGCACCCATACTTGAAAAAACCACGGAAAACTACTATTAAACAGGAAATATTTACAGCGGGTCTATTAGTATCACCTGAGGTTATTTTTACAGAAGGTAATCTTTAGTGACATTGTCCGTAATGATTACTGAGATTGGACGGGACTAAAATCACCGAGGATCTCTGCTAATAATGACTTTACCCCTCCTCTCCATGTTAAACTAATCTTTTGTCCACAATGAAAACAAAGCCAAACCAAAAGCCGACAAGGTAAGCCATATTTGAGTCATTCAGCATTGATCTCTCCTCTGGCTGTCGAGCGACTGATACTTCACTTCCTTCAGAAGCATCTGAAGACGGCTTTAAAACACGTCCTCCGACTACTTCAGAATAAACGAGCAGCGATGTGTGTGTATAAATGAGAGGTTTAAAGGGGCGACACTTGATCACGAAGGCAATTTATCCTCGAGCCCACATAATGGAGCAGTGGAAGAGAAAGAGATCCGAGTAATAGGAGGCCTTTTGTTTAATTGCCAATAATTGGAGGTTCAGGGAATGTGAATGTATTTTTGACGGGCTGTTTATCGGACCGGCGGATCTTAGCGATAAATATGATACTGAAAAACGATCCCGCTGGAGACGTGTTGGCTGGACGGATGGCTTTTCGCAAACAGGGGCATTCAGTACGGCCTCGTCCATCGGCCTATTTGATCCCACCTCATAGGTTTCATCGACAGGTTTCCTCTAGCGTACTCGGCCAACACAAAGACTGTCTGCCCACATACTTCCATTAATCCCATTACTCAGGGAGCCGCACATGTCCAGCACAGTGTAATCATGGGTAAAGATCCAATACTGGTTAGCTTTAATTATGCTTTTACACCACAAGTGAGACTCCCTGTGGGCAGGAGGGAAAGAGAAAACGGCCGAGAGAGAGCTCTGTAATGGGCCGCGCTTCATAAATTTCAAGACAATCAATGCCGCAGTCTGCTAATGGCGCATACATTAGCTAAGAAACAAACACACACACACACACACCTATCTGATAGTGTGCGCTCCTTAAAATATGACACCATCAGCCCTTTATTATTATCATCCCAGATTTGGCTCTAAACAGCAGTTGTTTATGGTACATCCACAGATGTGGCTCGTGTTTGGACTGTAAACTCTGACCAATGTTAGTCAGATGCTAAACACCGCTCTATTTCACCGTCACGGCAGTTTAATGCTTCCTTCTGAAACATTATAAGGGCTAACAAAGAGAAAAGGGTGTTCAATCAATCAATTCTCGGTTTGATGAACTAATCTGCACGTAAATCCATCAATAAATGTGTTTTTGATGCTCTTCAATGTGATCTCTGTAACTCCTCGGTTCGAGAAGCGTTCATCTCTTCATCTTTACTACTAGTTACAGCACCAAATAAACAGAAAGATTGTTGAAAGTTACTGAAATGAATCCTGTCTCATGTAATCCATCAAACAGTGTTTAAAGAACAATATTTACCTCAGAAAATCCATTCAATGACTATAAACTGGAAAGTCAGCGAGAAAAAAGGAGCATTTTGATAAACAGATGCACTGTTACATATCCATTATATTTTTACTCAATCAATTCTTCAATATTTTTTCAAATTTTTTCATTTCAATATTTAATGTTATTGCATTCACTTGAAGAAAAAATCTACTGTTTTTCTGAATTAACGAGTTAATTTTTCATGAGGAAAAAAATTGCCATGTGTTTCTGAATTAATGAGTTAATTTTTCATGGAATTCATTTTTTTTTTTTTTTGCTCTGTTTTTCTGAATTAACAAGTTAATTCAGAAAAACAGAGAAAAAAAAATTTTTTTCTCATGAAAAATTAACTTGTTAATTCAGAAAAACAGAGCAAAAACTTTTTCCCATGAAAAATGATCTCGTAATTCTGAGATAATTAACTTGTTAATTCAGAAAAACAGAGTAGATTTTATTTCTTCAAGTGAATGCAATACGCCTCCGTATGAAAACAAGTTTTTATTACAGTCACTGTTTAAATGTTTATATTACAACATCAAATTAGAGTAGACACATAATTACATCATTAATAAGTAATAATCTAAACGTTTGCATGCAAATCAGTTGTTAATTTTAACCTGCAATCCTATAGTAATTTTCCGTAAGACTGTATAGTTCACAGTATTAGTTCAGATTGATGTATGAAAATGAATCGATGTCAAATCATAACATGTGGGTTAAAGGGATCCTCCACTTTTTTGGGAATAGGCTCATTTTACCACTCCCCCAGAGTTAAACAGTTGAGTTTTACCGTTTTCGAATCCATTCAGATGATTTTTTGATATTTAGAAGAATATCAGTAACCAGACAGTTTCTGGTCTCATTGACTTCCATAGTAGGAAAAAAATATACTATAGAAGTCAATGAGATCAGAAACTGTCTGGTTACTGATATTCTTCTAAATATCAAAAAATCATCTGAATGGACTCGAAAACGGTAAAACCGAATGGTTTAACTCTGGGGGAGTGGTAAAATGAGCCTATTTCCAAAAAAAGTGGAGTATCCCTTTAACTCGACACTCGACAGCCGTTATCTGTTAGCGTTGCCATTCATCTCAAAGGCCGTTGCTTGGCTGACGCAGGACCCCGGGTGTGTGTGATTAGAAACTTGTGCTCATTCACACTCATATCTGCAGCCAGGGTGGTGTGAGCCAATTTATGCAGAGTTGGCCGCTGAAGTCCTCCAGATTACAGTATCTTCCAGGGTCAAACGGGTCCACGGTAACCAGCCAAACCCTGAGCCCTCGACGCAGCAGTGCCTTCTCTTCCAATTCTCAAAGTTTGAATTGTGAACTTCCAACTTGGTAAAGTGCACCAGAGTGATACTTGATGTAGATCTCACCGCCTCTCTCTCCCCCTCATTTCCAGCCCCCTCAAGGCAAGTGGCAATACATAAACAAACATAAAGACGAATCATCATCTCAGACCTCAAGAAACACACACACACACGAGGAACACGGCGAGTCTGATCTCACCTTTAAACATCACACACGTTCTTGCTCAAATCACTCTACACCACGAGCTTTTATCATCAGCCTTGACACGGACACCTTACCAAAGAAAAACTCTCCTTCTTCCTGTAGAGATTCAGCAGAAACAAAGTCAAGCGGCATTGCTCTCTCAGCTCCTGAATCTGCGCGTGAACACCTGTAACAGGTCCAAAGAAGGCCGACTCGAGGGGCGAACACAACGCTAGCCCTGAATATCTGCTAATGACCGCAGTCCTGAGCCGAGCCACACATCTGTTCACTCCGACCCAGAGCACCAGCACCACATCCCAGAGTCATTAATGAGGAGACTAAAGGAACAAATCACACTCAGACGCTCCCCCGAGATCAAGACCCCATTAATCTCACATCTCCACCACGTCTCTGCCAAGTACTCTGTACCTTTCACTAAATGTCAACTATTGATTCGTTTCTTCTTAAAGGAGCAGTTCACTTTCTACTCACCCCCATGTCATCCAAGATGTCCACGTCTTTCTTTCTTCAGTCGAAAAGAAATTAAGGTTTTTGATGAAAACATTCCAGGATTATCTCCATATAATGGACTATAATGGACAATGGAGTCCAAACGGTTCAAGGTCCAAAAGACAGTTTCAGTGCAAACTGTTCAAAGGGCTTTAAACGACAGACAATGAAGGGTCTTATCAAGCGAAACGATTACTCATTTAAAAAAGTTAAGTTTTATAAGCTAAAAGTTAAGTTTTATAAGCTAAAAAATAAGTTTTATAAGCTAAAAGTTAAGTTTTATAAGCTAAAAATTAAGTTTTATACGCTAAAAGTTAAGTTTTATAAGCTAAAAAATAAGTTTTATAAGCTAAAAGTTAAGTTTTATAAGCTAAAAATTAAGTTTTATACGCTAAAAGTTAAGTTTTATAAGCTAAAAATTAAGTTTTATAAGCTAAAAATTAAGTTTTATAAGCTAAAAGTTAAGTTTTATAAGCTAAAAATTAAGTTTTATAAGCTAAAAGTTACATTTTATAAGCTAAAAATTAAGTTTTATAAGCTAAAAATTAAGTTTTATAAGCTAAAAGTTAAGTTTTATAAGCTAAAAGTTAAGTTTTATAAGCTAAAAATTAAGGTTTATAAGGTAAAAGTTAAGTTTTATAAGCTAAAAGTTAAGTTTTATAAGCTAAAAGTTAAGTTTTATAAGCTAAAAATTAAGTTTTATAAGCTAAAAGTTAAGTTTTATAAGCTAAAAATTAAGTTTTATAAGCTAAAAGTTAAGTTTTATAAGCTAAAAGTTGTTTTATAAGCTAAAAATTAAGTTTTATAAGCTAAAAGTTACATTTTATAAGCTAAAAATTAAGTTTTATAAGCTAAAAATTAAGTTTTATAAGCTAAAAGTTAAGTTTTATAAGCTAAAAATTAAGGTTTATAAGGTAAAAGTTAAGTTTTATAAGCTAAAAGTTAAGTTTTATAAGCTAAAAATTAAGTTTTATAAGCTAAAAGTTAAGTTTTATAAGCTAAAAATTAAGTTTTATAAGCTAAAAGTTAAGTTTTATAAGCTAAAAGTTGTTTTATAAGCTAAAAATTAAGTTTTATAAGCTAAAAGTTAAGTTTTATAAGCTAAAAGTTGTTTTATAAGCTAAAAATTAAGTTTTATAAGCTAAAAATTAAGGTTTATAAGCTAAAAGTTAAATTTTATAAGCTAAAAATTAAGTTTTATAAGCTAAAAATTAAGTTTTATAAGCTAAAAGTTAAGTTTTATAAGCTAAAAGTTAAGTTTTACAAGCTAAAAATTAAGTTTTATATGCTAAAAATTAAGTTTTATTAGCTAAAAATTAAGTTTTATAAGCTCAAATGCTCGCCTTGCTCTGTTCTGTTCGTGACTCTCCTGTTCAAACTCGTTCATCAAAATGAACAAACCTTTTCCCAAATCAACTCGTTCATTTAGTTCGTTGTATGAACCAAATGACATGAAAAAAGATTCGTTCATTTTGATGAACAAGTTCGAACAGGAGAATCACGAACGCGCATCACAAAACACAGCAAGGCGAGCATTTGAGCTTATAAAACTTAAACTTTGTTATTTATTTATTAAATGAGCGATCGTTACGCTTGATAAGACCCTTATTCATCGTCTGGAGTCGCCCTTTGAACAGTTTGCACTGAAACTGTCTTTTGGACCTTGAGCCGTTTGGTTCCCATTGAAGTCCATTATATGGAGAAAATCCTGGAATGTTTTCATCAAAAACCTTAATTTCTTTTCCACTGAAGAAAGAGAGACATGGACGTCTTGGATGACATGGGGGTGAGTAAATTATCAGCAAGAGTATTTTTTTAAAAAAGTGAACTACTCCTTTAAGAACTCCATAAAAATCATAGTTCACCCAAAAATGATTTACAAACTTCATCTGGTTTTTATGCATCAAGTTTAGCAGAACTTTCTTGCTTGTCTTGTACAAAAAAAAAAACAAAAAAAAAAAAAAAAAACAGAAGTATAAAAGTATCATGAAATCTCATCTGTGCTTTTTGCGTATTAACACTGTGGTATATAATATCAAACCTGGTGTGACATGAAACGTTTAAAGATTTGAAAATGCACAAACACAAGATTTTCCCTTTTCTGTTTTTACATTTTTGCAGCTTAACAGTCAGTGCTGACATTGTGGAAAACATCCCCATAAAGCATGACAGCATTAGTGTCTTCTGGTCAATTATTCCTGCAAGTCTTTTGAAGTACGAAAGAGGAACATTTGAGCAATAACACTTTCACTCAGGAGAGAAAGAGAGCAGCTCACACCGCCACAGTTTCAAGCCTATAAAATCCCACTTGCTCCTGAATATGGCTTCCCTCCATCTGTCCGTCTCTCGTCTGCAGGACTATTAGAGTGTGAAGAGCTGGATTAGTCGAAGCTTTTTCCATCATCATATGTTTTCTACTGTCAGGCCTCAAATCTCCCTCCCGCTAGCAGGCACAGAGGGCCCGTGTGTTACTAGGCAACAAGGGACAGACCATAATCTTTGTTTTCACAAATAAACAAGGGAGAGAGTGAGATTATGGGAGGTTTGTGAGCAGTCCTTCATCTTACTTGTGCCACCTGTCACACACACACACACTGTAGACTTTACCCTAATAAAGGTTCAAACGAATCAGGGGAAAGTGTGTATCGTATGTCCCGTCAGCCCAGATGAAACGAAATGAACATCGACAGTCTTGTATTTTTGCACTCAATGCAGTGGTGTGTGTGTTATTTTACAGTATACGTTCAGCAACTCTTCAGGCTGTGTGTGTGGGCAGAAGTTGAATGAACATGAACTTTAGTTCTTATACACAAACATTTCATTGTAAATTGGCAAATATTACTCTTCTTTTCTAATGAAAAGTGTGTTATAATGTCAAGAAGATGGTTTGTTATTAATTTTTCTGTATTAACTAGTGATTTGATTTCAGTTTTGTTGTTTATATTTAAAGGAGTAGTTCACTTCTAAAAAAAAAAACTTTTGCTGATAATTTACTCGCCCCCGTGTCATCCAAGATGTCCATGTCTTTCTTTCTTCAGTGGAAAAGAAATTAAGGTTTTTGATGAAAACATTCCAGGATTATCTCCATATAATGGACTTCAATGGGAACCAAACGGTTCAAGGTCCAAAAGACAGTTTCAGTGCAAACTCCGCATTCGAGACTCTCCTATTCAAACTCGTTCATCAAAATGAACGAATCTTTTTTGAGTCAACTCGTGCGTTTCGTTCGTTGAATGAACCAAATGACTTTGAAAAAGATTTGTTCATTTTGATGAATGAGTTTGAACAGTAGAGTCACGAACGCGCATCACAGAACAGAGCAAGGCGAGCATTTGAGCTTATAAAACTTAAACTTTGTTATTTATTTATTAAATGAGCGGTCGTTTCGCTTGATAAGACCCTTATTCATCGTCTGGAATCGTTTAAAGCCCTTTGAACAGTTTGCACTGGACCTTGAACCGTTTGGTTCCCATTGAAGTCCATTATATGGAGAAAAATCCTGGAATGTTTTCATCAAAAACCTTAGGCTGGGATGAATTGTGAGATTTTAATGTCTTAAAGTGATACTCCACCGTTTTATTTTTATTTTTTCATATTAAAGGAGTAGTTCACTTTAAAAAAAAAACCTTTGCTGATAATTTCCTCACCCCCATGTCATCCAAGATGTCCACGTCTTTCTTTCTTCAGTCGAAAAGAAATGAAGGTTTTTGATGAAAACATTCCAGGATTTTCTCCATATAATGGACTTCAATGGGAACCAAACGGCTCAAGGTCCAAAAGACAGTTTCAGTGCAAACTGTTCAGATTCCAGACGATGAATAAGGGTCTTATCAAGCGAAGCGATCACTCATTTAATAAATAAATAACAAAGTTTAAGTTTTATAAGCTCAAATGCTCGCCTTGCTCTGTTCTGTGATGAGCGTTCATGACTCTCCTGTTCGAACTTGTCCATCAAAATGAACAAATCTTTTCCGTGTCATTTGGTTCATTCAACGAACGAAACAAACGAATTGACTCAGAAAAAGATTCGTTCATTTTGACGAATGAGTTCGAACAGGAGAGTCACACAGAACAGAGCAAGGCGAGCATTTGAGCTTATAAAACTTAAACTTTGTTAACCGTTGACCGTTTGGTTCCCATTGAAGTCCATTATATGGAGAAAAATCCTGGAATGTTTTCATCAAAAACCTTAATTTCTTTTCGACTGAAGAAAGAAAGACATGGACATCTTGGATGACACGAGGGTGAGTAAATTATCAGCAAAACTTTTCAAAAGTGAACTACTCCTTTAATGTAGTCTACTAAATATCCACACTTCAGTTTTAAACCGATTGTTATAAATGAATCCCAGCGGCTCGGTTAGTTTCGGTTCACTTGACGGTGCTGATTTAACCATCCAACAATCCGAAGACTCTCGAAATATTCAATCCCAGAGTGTTTGTTGAGAGGAAGAGGAGGAAATTCAAAAGATCCAGCGCTCTTCTTTCAAGAGTGCATCACACACACACACACACACACACACACAGGCCTCAGTGCATCCCACACTTGATTATGTTTCACCTTTTATCCTCCTCTGACAAGCGCTAATAAATCACTTCTTCAGTGGCAGCGGACATGAGAGAGCGAGGGAGGGAGAGAAAAGATAATCATAAAAAAACGAGCGTGTCGCCTTCCACTGTCTCTCCCCGAGGGAGCGGAGAGAGAGAAAAGAGAGAGAGAGAAAAAAACTAATTCACACTATTCCCACGGGGAAAATGAAACAGTGAGCGTGTCACAGCAGCATCATATCAATTACCCATAAAGCAACGGGGCAATCTCGCAGCCCCCCTTAACGATCGACACATCAACATTTTCAATTAAGCGACTGGTGAAGCACCTTCCACGGCTCGCTCTCTGAACACGAGCTTCACACACACACACACACACACACACACACTCTCCAGAGAGCTCCACTACTATCAGAGGGAGATGAAACACGGGGCAACAGATGGAGATATTGTTCAGACAGAGAATGATAGATTCATTACATAATGCATTGGCCATCTCCGCGCTCGCCGTCTCATCAGGGCACTGTGTGTGTGTGTGTGTGTGTGTGTGTGTGTGTGTGTGTATGGCATGATTCATTCCAGCAGCACCAGAAACTGTGTGTTTGTGTGTGTCAAGTGTGTTTGCTGTGCCGTTTCAGACCACATTAACACACGAGCTGTGGTTTAAAGAAGTGCAATGCAAACACACACACACACACACACTAGTCTCAATCCTTTTTTTATTCCAGCAAAAATACAGTCATATTTTCAGATATCATTTGAACTGTTTCCTGCGAATGTGCTGTAAAAACTCATTTATTGCTGTCAAAGCCGCATTTTCAGCATCTTCAGTGTCACGTGATCTTTATTCTGGTAGTGTAACTGTATAAGTTTCAAAAAATGTGAGGTTTTTTTTGCCTGGAGGAGCTAGCACTTCTGCTGGTTTAAGGCCTGTTCACACCGGGACGAATTTCGCACGCATTATTCGCCGACGTTTAACGCCTCGTGACTAAACAAAGGGCGCCAATGTGAGTGTGCACACCGACGCGTAAAAGCGTCATTTAAAAAAAAAAAAAACGCCACGGGTTCGTTTTTTTAATTTGCCATGCCGCGTCAAAAACTATCCGACCAATGAGATTGGAGCTTTTGCTCACGTGTTTGGAGCTTCTGAAGAGACAGTAAACACAACTTGGGGGCGCTCAAACACAAAACATTATTCGCCGACGTTTAACGCCTCGTGACTAGTGTGCACACTGACGCGTAAAAGCGTCAAAAAAAAACGCCACGGGTTCGTTTTTTTTTAGTTTGACGCACTGCGTCAAAAACTATCCGACCAATGAGATTGGAGCTTTTGCTCACGTGTTTGGAGCTTCTGAAGTTACAGGAAAACACAACTTGGGGGCGCTCAAACACAAAACATTATTCGCCGACGTTTAACGCCTCGTGACTAGTGTGCACACTGACGCGAAAAAGCGTCATTTAAAAAAAAAATGCCTCGGGTTCATTTTTTTTAGTTTGACGCACCGCGTCAAAAACTATCCGACCAATGAGTTTGGCGCCTTTGCTCACGTGTTTGGAGCTTCTGAAGTTACAGGAAAACACAACTTGGGGGCGCTCAAACATAAAACGGTCTTGCAGAGCACACATATGCAACAGTGAAGAAGAAATACGCGTCGCCGTCTACACAGCCAGGAAGAAATAAGACGAGGAAGAGGCGAGGCAATATGAATGTAGAGCTGCTGTTCGCGCTGGTGCTAGAACATAAAGAACTATATGACAAACGCGACTGCGACTACACACATCTTGATAAAAGAGAACTGTTATGGAGTGGAATTGCATGGCAAATGGTCGCCATCTAATGTCAGGGAATGAATTTGCATGTTCACGCGGCTCATCGTCAGCGAAAAACGCTTGTGTGTGAACACAAAAAACGCGTTGAAAAACGCTGGCGAATAACGCGCGCTGATATTCGTCCCGGTGTGAACGGGCCTTTAGTGTGGACTGGATTGAGTCTGCAGCGTTACAGACAGTGAAGTCTTAAGGCCTTTTCACACCGGGACGAATTTCGCGCGCATTATTCGCCGACGTTTAACGCCTCGTGACTAGTGTGCACACCGACGCGAAAAAGCATCATTTAAAAAAAAAAAACGCCTCGGGTTAGTTTTTTTTTAGTTTGACGCACCGAAATTTCTGCGCACGTAAAAATTCCTGCAGCGCAAATGAGGCATAGAGGGTGGCGCGGTAGACGCGAATACGCCTCATTCGCGCGAATGGTGTGAATTGAGCATCTGCGCGTTACTAAATGATTTAGTTAGTGCTATTTGTGCATTTGAGGCGAATTAGTGCCTGCCGCCCAAGTTGAAAAATCCGAACTTTGTTGTCAATTCGTGCCACGTTCGAACCCGGATCTGGATGCTTCAATAAATTATTTTGTAATATGATTACATGCCTGGTGTGGTTCTAATGCACAACAAAGCAAATATTTTTTTACTTAAAAATTTATGTCAATATACGAGACATGTTCATTTTGTATTAAATGTTATTTATTCCATATCTAGATAATATGAAATGGTATTATAATGTAGAGACAACCAACATACATGAGTATAAGTTCGTGTCTAGACGTGAGAGAGAGAAAAATCACAGGACAGGTTAGTACATTTTGGAGGCTGGCTCTATTTATCATCAAAACATGACGTGCGCAAATTTCGCTTCAAACTTTTGTTTTTACACGCATCAATTTCGATCTTGGGATTCAAAGTGGGCGAGCGTATAACTAGATGCGGTAGGCACGAATTCGATGCGTTATTCGCGTTTGGTGTGAACGCACAGCTACACTGTTTTGTATCAAAATTTGTAAAAAATTTTATTTGATACAAATACATTTTTCTTCACCCTTCAACAAAAATCAGCATTGACTAAAGTCAATATCAGCTCATCAAAACGAAACTGATTCTGCTAACTGTTGTAACAACAAGTCGTCATTGGTTATTTTTTCTTCCATTCAGTCATAACTTCTTTTGTGAAGATCACAGAAGTAAAACGGAGAACAGGTCGTAAGGCGTGACCCCTGTGGGCTCTTTTGAAACTATTGAAATTTCAGTCCCGCATCCTGCCATTTACCTGACAGCCATTTACACTGAAAACGGCTAGACTTCAAAAGCTGAAGAAATCCCTCTCTTTCTGCCAGATATGTTTGCGCGTGTCTTCTGTAAGGAAGTTCCCGGGGTGTGTGCGACGGCGCTTACAGGAACACTGCTCAGGGCACACTGAACTTCTGAAGCACTGAGAATGGCGTGCGCAGTAGATTACCTTTCTCAGATGGGGTAATATTTGGTCGCGGGCTCTTTCTCGTGTCATGTTTTATTCATCGGGTCGGGGACTGGCTGTGGGGGGGGTTAGGGTTCGGTAATATATTGGGGATTTTATTGTGCGGCGAGATTGAAAATGTTGAATTGAGATTCAGCATGTGGAAATAGGCTGTGGTTATGTGTGTGTGTGTTTCGCCTGAGGAAGGCCGTTGTAGAAGTGTGAGACGAGCGAGCGAGAGAGAGAAGCGGATGGTAGATGAAAGGGCAGTAAAAGGTAAAACGGACCGCGTCCCTGCACTCCACCAGCATGTTCATCCAATTGGCTTTTTTGAAATTCAAATGAGGACTGTCGAGGACCTGATAAGCACGCAGAGTCAACACACACCTTAACCACTACACTACGCACAGGATTATGGGTAATAAGGGCAGGGAATAAATATCATTATATGCGCACAAACCCACCTCAGCATGCCGAGGTGAAGAGAGTAAAACACAGGGGCGGGTGATTTAAAGGAACGGTCAACTAGAAAACAAACATCACCTACTCTCGTCTCATGACGCTACAAGCAAAGGGGAAAAAAGAGGAATATTTGCGGAACATTCATGCTGCTCTTTTCCATCTATGAAAGTAGATGCTGACAATTTGAATGAATGCAATCTGATTTGCAATTTCGGACGAACCCTAAACTTTGCAGTCCGATTCCCGTCTTCGTTTACATCTGTTTGAGAAAGTAGCGAAAATTCAAAAATGAAAATTCTGTCAGTATTTACTCACCCTCATGTTGTTCCAGCCCCGTAAGATCTTCGTTCATCTTCGGGACACAAGTTTAGATATTTTTGATGAAATCTGAGAGCTGGACCACTCCTCCATACTAGTCCATAGGCTTCACGAGGGATTGAAACACCGGCCTCGAAAAGTCATTAAAGACATCGTTAAAACAGTCTGAGTGACTACACTGGCTCAATTTTAACTTTATCAAACGTCGAGAACACTTTTTGTGCGCAAAAAACAACAAAAATAACGACTTTATTTCAACTATTCACTTCCTTCTCTTTGAGCGTCTAGTCAGTCTAGTCAGGCGTAGAGCGACGTCACATGTAGGCTCACTATTGGCCGACGCTGGTCATGTGTGTGATGCGTGTGACGTACAACAACTTTTAAACTAGTAACCTGACTCGAGGCCCAGAGAGAAGGAAGTGAATAGTTGAAATAAAGTCGTTATTTTAGGGTTTTTTTGTGCACAAAAATGTTCTCGTTGATTGATAAACTGAAGATTGAGCTACTGTAGTCACTCGGACTATTTAAAGGGATACTCCACTTTTTTTGGAAATAGGCTCATTTTACCACTCCCCCAGAGTTAAACAGTTGAGTTTTACCGTTTTAAGATGTTTTCAGCCGATTTTCTGATATTCAGAAGAATATCAGTAACCAGACAGTTTCTGGTCTCATTGACTTCCATTGTATATTTTTTTTCCTACTATGGAAGTCAATGAGACCAGAAACTGTCTGGTTACTGATATTCTTCTAAATATCCGAAAATCATCTGAATGGACTCGAAAACAGTAAAACTCAACTGTTTAACTCTGGGGGAATGGTAAAATGAGCCTATTTCCAAAAAAAGTGGAGTGTCCCTTTAACAATGTCTTTAAAACTTTTCGAGGCCGGCAAGTTTCAATCCCTCAAGAAGCCTATGGACTAGTATGGAGGAGTGATCCAGCTCTCAGATTTCATCAAAAATATCTTAATTCCTTGTTCTGAAGATGAACGAAGGTCTTACGGGGTTGAAAAACATGAGGGTGAGTAAATACTGACAGAATTTTCATTTTTGGGGTGAACTAGCCCTTTAAATTCAAGGGTTTACGTGGTTAAAATGTTCTATCAATCAGCTCAAAAGCTCAATGGGATTGACTGAGGTGTTTCCAGTTGTTCTGTCTATGTTAACCATATCCGAGGCCTTTGAGTTTTTTGTCCAAACCAACTGGGACGAGCAACGTTTGGTCAGTCCCTTCTTCCCTGATAGCCCACACCAAATTCTCATTGGACCAAAGTAGTGCTCCTCATGAATATTAAACATGGACGAGAAGAGACCGATTGTGTGAGTTTAGAACCATACATTATCCTTTTTTTATTATTGGGCATGGTTTTGTTGCAGCATGCAGCACTTTCAAGTGTGGGAAGACAAAAATAATAATGGTTGTTGCTGGAAACTTCTTTCTTTTTATGTTCGGGTTGGGGAAAAAGGTTCGCTTTCCGGTGATTTGCTTTGCAGTTGAGGATATGGTAGCTCAGATCCATTAGGCCAACACTTCTGTTCAGAATAAATGGCCTAGCAGAGCGTGTTCCTATGACGACTTTTTCCCCATATGAAGCCAATAAAAGACCTATAAACACCTACAGTATGTTAAGAGTGGAGAAAACCATCTGAATGCTGAAAAGACACAAGCACCATTAACATTAATATCCAGCACCAGCAACGCGTGGCAAAGAGCTCAAATAAAATACAGCGTGTGGCAGGAGAGGAAGTCATTTCCATTTAAATAACATTCTCTGGACATAAACTGATAATCTCCAGGCTTCATGATGTTTGTCTGCTGGATCTGGCTCTTTATGAGATAGGCTGGGACGCAGTATATTGAGTAAATACGCAAACGGGATCCGCACTCCTACGGTAAAATGGGAAGCCGAGGTGTAAAGCGGCGAAGAAACTAGGACATGCTTCACACACAAACACATGCACCTTTAATGAGAGGAGGGAAACAAATGAGGATGTGAGAAACTCCCCTCAACGACACACACTCAACGTACCTGATCAATGTCTTTCAAGACCCAATCAATCGTCTTAAACCACAGGCTAATGGGCTTAATGACCTCTTAAAATCTTCAATGGATTGACCGTTAAAATGAAGGTTATTACAGTTGCTCTATGAGAAATCATTAGTGGACAAAGCACAACACAAAACAAGTCCTGAGGTAAAGACTGTAGGAGCTGGTGGGGGGAAAATGTAGCTGACACGTTCGAACGGCCAGGCTTATTTACTCAAGCACTTGCACAAACACACTTCATTTAGACTGATACAAAGAATGAAGTGTGTGTGTGTAACAGAACGATCGGTTTCTGCTGAGCTGGCACGCCTCTAAATACAAGTAATTCATGAGAGACAACACATAATATTCTAATATTACCAACCATTTCAGCAAGTAGCACTAAAATAAGTCTTGTTTTTCGTCACATCTGAGAAGATGTAGTTCCCCAGCTAATTATCCCTACTGAGGCTCAATAAACAAATGGTTCTACCAACATTTAGCACAGTTTTGGCTACTAGTGAATAGGGCTGTCGCGGTTATGGAATTTCCCTTGCGGTAATATTGAGTGGCTCAATAGCGCGATATGCGGTATTACCGCCATTTATTTACGCCCAATTCGTACGAATTCGACGAATGATTACAAAGTGTCTAATTCGTACGACCTCACTCGTATGAATTTGTACGATTTGTCTAAACCCACGTGATGGGTAGGTTTAGGGGCGGGGTAAGGGGTAGGTCATTCATACAAATTCTTACGAATTGGCCAATTCGTAAAATATGTACGATTTAGCAAAATCGTAATAATTCGTACGAGTGAGGTCGTATGAATTGTTACGAATTAGCCACTTTTTAATCATTCGTCGAATTGGTACGATTTGTCTAAACCCACGTGATGGGTAGGTTTAGGGGCGGGGTCAGGGGTAGGTCATTCGTACGAATTCATACGAATTGGCCAATTTTTAAAATATGTACGATTTAGCAAAATCGTACTAATTCGTACGAGTGAGGTCGTATGAATTGTTACGAATTAGCCACTTTTTAACCATTCGTCGAATTGGTACGATATGTCTAAACCCACGTGATGGGTAGGTTTAGGGGCGGGGTAAGGGGTAGGTCATTCGTACGAATTCATACGAATTGGCCAATTCTTAAAATATGTACGATTTAGCAAAATCGTACTAATTGGTATGAGTGAGGTCGTATGAATTGTTACGAATTAGCCACTTTTTAATCATTCGTCGAATTCGTACGATTTGTCTAAACCCACATGATGGGTAGGTTTAGGGGCGGGGTAAGGGGTAGGTCATTCAGCGAATCTGCTACACAGCAGAGGATAATTTAGAAAATATCCCCATAAACCACTTGCAAACGAAAGCCGTGTAGATCGAGAACGTTAGGGGTCCCAGCACCGAACCCTGAGGTACCCCGGTGATGAGTACTTCCTGCTAGGACATCATTATGTTGGCCGAGTAGGATATAAACCGTAGCGTAGGAAACGTTGCAACGTCACGATGCTTTCCACGTTACATACGCCGACTTGGACGTAGCGTAGGAAATGTCACGACGTCACGACGGTTCCTACGCTACGTACACCGACTTCCATCACCCGTGAACGTGCGTCGATCGTTGCCGGAAGTCAGATATTTTCATTTATAAAGTTTTAAATATGTATATTTACGACAATACCGAACGGATTACCCTCAGAAGGCCTTCGTTTATCCCACTGGAGCCGGATGGATTACTTTCGTGAAGGATGTATGCACATTTTTGGGACTTGAAGGAGCTGGACCTCATTTCTTCACATTATATCCACTGAAGGGTCTAAGACATTTTCTAAAATAACTGAAAATGTGTTCGTCTGAAACATGACTGACATATGCATCTTGAACGGGTGAGTAATGCATGTGTTAAATATCACTTTTGGCCGAACTATCCCTTTAACATATACAGTTGGCTTTATATCAACATTTCACAAAACAATGCACTCTATCATATCCAACATGCAGCATTTTTTTTAAATACAAGATCCATCAATGTCAAATGGCCCCTCATAAGACACATGATGTACCACAGTATCTAATAATCAATCCTATGAGCACGTGAACTGCATATTTCCACCGGTCTGCTTAAATACAAAATGCATAGGGGCAGACTGAGAACATAAGGCATCCTGCGAGAGGCTTGTTTATTGTACTTACCCAGAAGGCTTTCACCTTGACGGACGATGACAATTACCGATTAGATTCATCCAATCTCACATTCTGCCACATAGGCAGAAAAAATGGGAAGCCGATGTTTCCTGAAATGGCCGATGTTCATTTGTGATGTAGCTTAATTGAAAATTGGCCTGCTAAATCGAGCATGGCGCGCACGTGGGCCTTCGGAGAGCTTGCGTTCAGCACGATCAGCACTATAGCGCACATTCTCATTTAGTTCATGATAATTACAGCACCTTTTCTCTCTCTCGCTACCACAAAACCTTATACCTACACACTGCGTTCAAAGTCAAACAGTACAAAACATACAGCCTGGACACACAAAACCCAAAGAAAACAAAGTCATCCCCATCCAATGTCATGTATTTTGAGAAAGTAATAGATTAGGGACGCACCGTTTTGAATATAATTATGACAATTAAGGGGCACAGCTAATCGGCCATGATGATTTGAAGGGTTAAACGTTTGTCCACATTGATGGACGTCATGCATTAAACTGGATTAAACTAATAGACTTGTAATTTCATTTGGAATCAAGAAAAAAAAAACATCTTTACACATGGGTCCTTCAATTTATGTTTATTTGGCATACTTTAATGTATTACTTGATTACAAAATCACTTAGTCACTGGGCTAAAGAGCTAATTCACTATCTGAGCTGGAATCCGATTTCCATCTTAATTCAACTTGGCTTCAAACGTGGTTACTCTACTCGAACTGCTTTCCTTGCTGTAACCACACGCCAAAAAGTAAGCCAGTAACAACTCCATGCTAATTTTCTCCAGGTCAGCACTTTCCTGGTTTATATCCTTCTCGGACAACATAATGATGTCCTAGCAGGAAGTACTCATCACCGGGGTACCTCAGGGTTCGGTGCTGGGACCCCTAACGTTCTCGATCTACACGGCTTTCGTTTGCAAGTGGTTTATGGGGATATTTTCTAAATTATCCTCTGCTGTGTGGACCGCATACTAGCCATGTTTCCATCCACTTGTCAATCGAATTACCTGAAGTTCGGTAAAAAAAAACACATGCGGATAAAGCTGGTGAAAGTGTGTTTCCATCAAACGGCTTTAAAGCGAATAAAACCCAGTACGTAATGACGTGTTTTGCGATCAAATTGGTATATCGAATTGATTTGAGACATTTTAAGGTGTTTCCATTCATTTTCCATGCACGTAAATGCCCGACGACAGCGGAGGTGACTGTGGTGTAGGAACGACAGCGCTCCATCAGTTCTGGGAGATCGTGGTTGACGGAAACCCTTTGGTTGAAGCATTTTTTTGCTTTGTCCACTTACATCTGTCTTTGTTGACATCCGCCATGTGTGCGCGAACAGACTGGCCGGAAATGAACTCGTCTTCTGGCGTGTTGCAACCATAAAAGGGTTAATCGCAATCCATTATTTATTCGGCAAATAACGTTTCCAATCAGCTTTTATCGCATTAGCCGTATATCGATCAAGAGAAAATCCGATGAGACCGAACGTATTTCATTAGAGTTGATTTTCATGAGATTTCATCGAATTTTTCATTCGATATCACTTAATTCGGATAAAAACGTGTCGATGGAAACATGGCTAATGATAACTCATCTTGGCTGGTGTGGCTGCCAGTTGCTTAGACACCCACTCCCTGCAGATTAACATCAATAAATATAGAAATAAAGCTATATAAATAAGGGCGACTTGACTTGACATTAACTATAAGGTATAGATGACTCTCCTAGCATTTCCAACATTGAAATAGTTTTCCTATTACTTCCTTTTTGAACAAACAGTGCTTCCTGTTACTGCTGAAACTATTTATAGTCTAGGTTTCGAAAAGTCATTAAAGACATCGTTAAAATAGTCCAAGTGACTACAGTGGCTCAATTTTAACTTTATCAAACGACGAGAACACTTTTTGTGCGCAAAAACAACAAAAATAACGACTTTATTTCAACTATTGGTTTATTTCTCCTGTACGAGTCAGGTTACTAGTTTAATAGCGTAAGCTTCTGTTATTGTACGTCGCACGCATCACACACATGACCAGCGTCGGCCAATAGTGAGCCTACGTGTGACGTAGCTTTACGCAATCACACTACGCTAACTGACTATACGCTCAAAGAGAAGGAAGTGAATAGTTGAAATAAACTCGTTATTTATGTTGTTTTTTGCGCACAAAAAGTATTCTCGTCGTTTGATAAAGTTAAAATTGAGCCACTGTCGTCACTTTGATTATTTTAACGATGTCTTTAATGACTTTTCGAGGCCAGCAAGTGTCATTCCCTCAAGAAGCCTATGGACTAGTATGCAGGAGCGATCTTAATATCTTAAATATCTTAATTTGTGTTCTGAAGATGAACGAAGGTCTTACGGGGTTGAACAACATGAGGGTGAGTAAATACTGACAAAATTTTCATTTTTGGGTGAACTAACCCTTTAAATGGGATTTGACTTGGAGGTGAAGAAGAGACACCAGTTTCCTTGCTGTCAGAAAGCAAGCTTTGGTGGTGGTCTCCTCTGAAGACAAAGCCTTACAGGCAGAAACTGACGAGGAGAGACGGCACAGTACAAGAGAGAGAGAGAGAAAGCAGCGATACCAGATGCGGCACTACATCCTGCCCTCTGGCTATCAGACACATGGGAATACGACTTTCAAGTGAACCCGAACACATTGGAAGTTTGCAATACATCCATTTTTAAAGTGTGAGAAAGCCGACAAATGTCTAAAATTAGGCGACAGAGCTGTCAGTGCTTCAAGAAACGGTTCAAACTAGGCTTTATGGTCTTTCGACACACTGTATATCGACGAGTGATTTGAGTCATGATGCAATATAAGACCTATAAAGGGATACTCCACTGGTTCATATTACAACTCCCACAAAGTTAAACAGTTGAGTTTTAACGTTTTTGAATCCATTCAGACGATTTTCGGATATTTAGAAGAATATCAGTAACCACACAGTTTCTGGTCTCATTGACTTCCATAGTAGGAAAAAAATATACTATAGAAGTCAATGAGACCAGAAACTGTCTGGATACTGATATTCTTCTAAATATCAGAAAATCGTCTGAATGGATTCGAAAACGGTAAAACTCGACTATTTAACTCTGGGGGAGTGGTAAAATGAGCCTATTTCCAAAAAATAGTGGAGTATCCCTTTAAAGCAACACTACAATGGTAGCAAACACTTCCATTGACCAGTCAAAACAGAAACAATCCTCAAGGGAATCAACATAATAGGTTTATAATTGTGACAGAAGAAAGTATTGTAACATTACAAAATTACACACTTCAGCTTTAACGTCTCACATGACTTGGGTTGGGTATCGAGAATCGAGTATCGATTGGAACCGGGACTAACTTTTCGTTTTTCCCGGAATCGTTCAAAAGTTAAAATTTCGATTCCTAGTTTCGATATTCACACTCCGCCGACCAGAAGAAGAAACCGCTGAACAACACCAATGAAGAAGCGTCTACCGGAAGTGTTGGCATAACCGCGCGAGTCGAACATGAGTAGCTTACGTCGGCGGTCCAAAGTGTGGCTTCACTTTTCTAAAAATATCAAAATCTCGGCAAAATGCAGAGTATTTCCCTTAAGAAAGGAGTATTTCCTTCAGAAAGACCGTTGGTTAGCAAGGTTAGCTAAACTTTTTTGACCCTGCCTCTTAAAAGAATCGGAATCGAGAATCGTTGGGAACCGGAATCGAAACAAGGAATCTGAATCGTTTAAATTCAAACGATACCCAACCCTACATATGACTGACGATAAGATAAGGATAAAAGAACAAAACAGCCTAAGATCGCATCGAACCCGCAGCTCTCAGGCTCAACAGGTTGTGTATTTATTAATGTTTACACTTACAACTGAAAGAGTCAAAGTCACACCCTCTTTCTGTTGACCCAAAAGTGAACCCGGCAGTTCTCTTATAAATTGATCACAATGTAGATCTCTTTTAGTTGTGATAAAGCCATTTCCGTGTTCAATAAACCCCGGAGGGTCTGCGTCAACGACTGTCTGCGTTTGATCTGAGCGAAGGCCACTGATTCAATTCACGCTTATTCCTCCAGACATCATTATAGACATTGCTCTGACTTGTACAGTGATGACTGAGGCAATGTTGGACGTCTCATTTATTTAGCAGGGAATCATGGGAAACACAATCAATTTGCTATTTTAGGAAAAAAGAGCTTGACATTTGTACGAAATAAAAAGATATGTCTGGAACATTGTCATAATGGTTTTTCTGGCAGTGATAATCAGGACACGTTTGCACACAGGACCTGCATTTCAATGCATTATACTCTCTCTCTCTCTCTCTCTCTCTCTGAGCAGTGTGTCTACTAAAATAAAATAATAATCAGACATAACCTTTCCCAGCCCACGAGTTCAGCGGAGAGGGAATGTTCCTGAGCAGAGAGATCACTGCTGCTGTTGTAACTTTTGGGTTATGAAAAAGATTACATTCCCATGACATCAGGAGGAACCGAACGTGCTTTCAAATTCACAAATCATAAATGAGATAATCTTAATATCTCAAATGTTTCTCCTACACAGCAGCATGATTAAACTGAGAGCAAATGCTGAAGGCTAGTGCTTCTTATTTGTTTCTCCTGACAGTTTCCTCTAGAGTCTCAAATTGTGCTCTGAAGGAATGGAAAATTTCTAGTTCAGTCATGAAACTGCAGATGGCGCAGGCGAGTCCTTAAAGGAGTAGTTCACTTTAAAAAAAAAAAAAAAAACTTTTGCTGATAATTTACTCGCCCCCATGTCATCCAAGATGTCCATGTCTTTCTTTCCTCAGTGGAAAAGAAATTAAGGTTTTTGATGAAAACATTCCAGGATTTTCTCCATATAATGGACTTCAATGGGAACCAAACGGTTCAAGGTCCAAATGAGAGTTTCAGTGCAAACTGTTCAAAGGGCTTTAAACGATTCCAGACGATGAATAAGGGTCTTATCAAGCGAAACGATCACTCATTTAATAAATAAATGACAAAGTTTAAGTTTTATAAGCTCAAATGCTCGCCTTGCTCTGTTCTGTGATGCGCGTTCGTGACTCTCCTGTTCGAACTCGTTCATCAAAATGAATGAATCTTTTCCCGAGTCAATTCGTTGATTTCGTTTGTTGAATCATGAGTCATGACTCGAATGGTTCTTAATAAGACCCTTATTCATCGTCTGGAATCGTTTAAAGCCCTTTGAACAGTTTGCACTGAAACTCTCATTTGGACCTCGAACCGTTTGGTTCCCATTGAAGTCCATTATATGGAGAAAATCCTGGAATGTTTTCATCAAAAACCTTCATTTCTTTTCAACTGAAGAAAGAAAGACATGGACATCTTGGATGACACGGGGGCGAGTAAATTATCAGCAAAAGTTTTTTTGTTTTTTTTTTCTTCAAAAGTGAACTACTCCCTAACATGTCAAAACTATTCTGAGACTCGTCATGCTTAAAATGTAGCTTTAATATCAAAAGCATGTCTTCTAATAAGCAACAAAGTGAACTGGAAATTAATTTTTGCTTAAGTTTCCAGAAAAACACCTCAATAAATCTCGCATATATCTATTATTCTCCGTTACTTTGCATGTGTGAAAACAAAGCTGACGGATGGTGTTCTTCTCCAGGTATTTGGGGAAAAACCAACCTGGAAGTGTTGAAAAGAGCGAGGGGACAGGTCTGAGCAATAGTTTTCAACCCTGTTACGGCCTGAGGGGCTTCAGAGGTTAGCCACACCTAATTATGAGCTCAACACACACACGCTTCAGTGAGTCTTTAAGTGGAAAGAATCAGTGTGCTCAGACACATGCAAGAGACGTTGTTCGTTCAGGAAGTTACGCCTCCTCTCCGTCGCCCTTTTCAAAATGCATACCCGCAACCATGATAAACTACGCTGCCAAACATAATAATATTGATAAATGTGAAATATGCACCTGCCACACAACCGCCAGACAATAAGGTTTAGCAGGAAACTAACCGGCAGATAGAGACAGAGACAGAGAGAGAGAGAAAATGTGAATTTAAACAGAGCACTCGGGCAGACTGGCACCAATCTAAATGTAATTGTGTAAATTCACCGGTTCCACTCGGTTCTCCCTGTCCGAGGTGAGATAAGCGTGTGATTGGCTAGAGGGAGATGAAAAAGCCAGCGAGCGCTCCATCTAAAGCAGACCTGGAAAACGTCTTTTGCCAAAAATAAAAAAATAATATGAAAGTTCAAATGCGATTGATGGGGGAGAGGGGCTCCTGTCTGAATATCAATCAGAGAGCAAGTGAGCGGGCGAACGAGCGGGCCGGCGTACTGTGCCGCCACTGGGGACTCGGAGAATCTCTCTGTAATGAAACCACGCATACACGACTCTCTCTCTCTCTCTCTCCGGAAGACGCTCGCCGCTCCGTGCCTCCTCATACGAGCCGTATATCTGTCCTCGCCGCGTTAAACGCGGGCGCCATGGAAACCCGCGGAGAGAACGGGAGCTCAAATGAAGGCACAAGCCCTCGTATGCAGTGTGACTGAGTGTGTTTACTCTCATACGCTTCCAATTTTATAAGGGCGGTGGTATACAGCGCATGCTTTGAGTCATGATTAACATATAAACACACACACACACGCACGGCTCTTGAGGGTGAGTGAGTGGCACGGATGATAACGGCTCCACACTCTCTTGTTTACTTTGTTTTCCAATTATGTTTCTGAAGAAGCTCCAGGCAATTATTTATGTGCAAACACAACACACCGAGAGAGGGGAAAACACACTTTCAGGAAGAGCAGACTCTTGATTCAACGTCGCGTAAGGTTGGTTCTGAAACCTCCATCTGGCCCAGGAGAGCCCAAAGCCTCTCTTCTGTGTGTGTGACAGGGTTTCTGCAGGTTTCAGTGAGTCAAATTTAAGACCTTTTATGAGACATTTTAAGACCATAAACATTGAAATTTAAGACCTCAGGTTCGTTATTTCAAATGTAGGTGCGCGGTATGCACGCTCATAATGGAAGCGACGCGGTCGCAGTGCGACGTGCTCGTTTTTTCCAAACGTGTCCGGGCCGCATCGCGATAAAAACATCTCAACTTTTCAGAATGCCGCAAGCGCACCATAAGCCAGTCCCTCCAGAAAAACGCGATTATGCGATCGCTGAATTCAATGCAAAGTCCGCATATTTATGCGGGGGCCGCATTTTTTCAAATACGCCGCACTTTCGCCGCATAAATTGCCGATTTCCGTGCAAAATATGCGATTCCTCGAACACCCCATGTGTGCGGGTAATTTCTGTTTGATGCTACTTCAATTCTGGTTGGATTTCCACTGCTTTTATCCCACACACCACATTGATTCACAGCCCAAAATCCACTTGCCAAAAGTAAACCAGATCCATGACAGAAGCAGACCAAAACTCCCCAACGACTTCTTCCATGACCCCAGAATTCAGCCAGAACCGGGCCACAACAGAACCAGATGCTTCTCCCTGAAGTCCAAAGAAATATTTTACGATCCCTAGTGCTTTAATGGCTGCCGTCCCGCACCAAAATGAATATCTACTCGTTAAAAACGTCATGGCAGCAATGTGTAGATGAGAGAAGAGGAGCGTACTGACCTGCACACTTGGTTCTGGTGATGAGAGCCGGCCCGGGCTGCCCGGTTCCCCCCTCTCCCGGACGGGTCAGCAACACTCGGATCTCGTACTCGGTGTCGGGGTCCAGGTGCCAGAGTTTGTAATTGGGCGAGTTGACGGCGTGGGTCTCAGTCCAGCTTCCGGAAGTCATCCTGTACTCCACCTCCTTCAGGATGATGGGGCCGTCCCCGAAGATGGAGTTGGCGTTCAGCTGGATCAGCAGGTACGTGGGCCCGACGCCCAGCAGCTGAGGCGGAGCGATGGGTCTCGGGGGCTCTGGACAACACACATAAACCTCACGTCAAACTCCTTTATACACACGTGATCATGTTGGAATCCAAACAGTGACATAGAATCAAAAAAAAGCAAATGGAAATTGACATATATTTTGAGTCTCTGATAAGTGGTAAAAATAAGAAAGCTATATCAGCAACTGAATTATACTCTAAAATATTTAAATGAAAATCTATATTTCTCTTGTTATAGTTAGTTTATAAGTCTGTCTATTCAAGCTATGTTTTTTATTTATTTATTTTTTCAATTAATTTTATTCTGATGTTTATTTTCAAATTTTTTTGCTGTATAATTTCTGTTTACGAACTGTGATGATTGTATGTTGGTAATCTGTATTCTAATAAAAAAAAGAATCAAAAAAAGCAAGTATTTGATCAGATATAATTACTTTAATTTCATTTCAAATAGTCATAATTTAGTTTTTCATAGCCATTTTCTACATTCTCTGAGCATCACAAATAAATCTATACCTTTAAGACTTGAATATGCAAATGACTTTAATGGCGCGTTCACACCGGACGCGAATAGCGCGTCAGGCGCAAATGATTTCAATGTTAAGTCGATGCAAAGACGTGTTACGCACGTAAAAAATTCCTGAGCGAATGAGGCGTAGAGCACGGCGCGGAAGACGCGAACACGCCTCATTCACGCATCAATTTCGCGTGAATTGAGCGTCTGGCGTGTTAAGCGCGAATGATTTAGTTAGTGCTATTTGTGCATTCACGCGTTTGACGCAAATTCAACGACGACGATGATCCCCACGCCGCTGTTTTGCTCTCCAGAGTAAATACAGAGCGGTGACTCTCGATGAATGCTCGATCGACAAAAAAAAAAAGGCTGCCAACGGATTTCGATTCTGAGGCGCGCGAAAATTTCGCTTCAAACGTTTGTTTTTACACGCGTCAGTTTCACTCTTGACACGCGAATTAACGCAAAGTGGTCAAGCGTCAAACTAGACGTGTCAGGCGCGAATTTGACGCGCTATTCGCGTTCGGCTAACCTCACTGCATGTGACACTGAAGAGGTGTGGCTATGTAAATGTGGGCGGTCATATGTTAATGAGCTCGTGATTTCTGAATGAGGGTTTTCTCTTTTTTCCTTGTATCGTCGGTAAATGTTTCGAGTCAGTTTGAATCAAATTGATTTCATTTGAATAGAGCACACGTATTTTAATTTGAACACATTTTTAATGAACGTTAAGTACACTACCGCAGAGAAAAACAAAACATGCAAACCATATCAATACAGGCAAATGTATTACACCACACACACCAGACAACCCAGATGGTCCTTTAGTAACTGTGTGTGTGTGCTTGCTGATACATTTGTCTCCACAGAGGAGCGGAGAGATATCTCATTCGTACATTAAACAAGTCAGTCGTCTACTTCTGACTGGAGGCGACACACACACACACACACACAGAGAGATCGGTGTAAGTGTAGAGATCCTCCACGATGATCTTCATGTCTCTTGGACACTACTGATGAATTTATGGTTATGAATAAATCATGTAAGATGGAGCGGTTGACTTCAAACCGGCGTGACACACACATCCCGACAGTTGTTTCGGCGACATATAAAGGTTGCGTTATACATCAGCATCTCATTGATTCAGCTGAGGAGTTTAAAGCTGCGAGACGATCCACTGGAGCGACAGACAGCTCAAGCTGACGGAGACACACACACACACACACACACTCAGCTTCTGAACTCTCTATTTGTCTCAGATAATTAACCAGCCAACTGAAGCTCTCTCTCACACACACACACCACCAACCAACAGGCCTGTCGCGTACTCCTACACCCCCATGAACGCTCATATGATGAGCAGATTCACATGTAGTGTACACTATTTGACATATGGAGAAAGTGTTCATGAAACTTGATTATTTTAGCATCATTTTTGCAGTTCTGGCTGGTGACACTTGTGTAAAAACTACACAATTCACCTTTAAATACGTTACACAACACCACTGACCCACCACAATCACTTATTTTTGGAAAACAATGTACTTTTATCCAGCAGGACGTATTAAATTGATCAAGAGTGAAATGTGTAATGTCTCTTTCGAATAAATACCGAGAACAATCAGAATGAACATTTAATTGGCCGTGTTTTAATTAATGATGTGTGCGCAAATTCAATATTTCAATTTGTAAATGTATTCACTCAATTAGCCTATAGGTTTTAATGAAACGTGAAGATGACTGAAAAAATAATCACCCCCATGAATTACAATAAGCTTTAATTTAATTAACAACAACACTAGTAACGGCACGCCACCCGGGGCCTTTAGTTTCGATTGTGGTGGCCCATCTTACCCCGAAGGTCTAATTTCATCTTTTCACTTCCAAATAAAAACTATATATTTGACTCCACATGAGTTCACAAATGTCTCATTAACAATTAGACACAC